>JALGBA010000290.1:615000-927500 GCA_023970755.1 Azemiops feae | reverse complement strand
GGCACTGAAAAAAGTGACTTGTTTGTCACACTTAGAACCGTTGCAGCATTGTCACTTGATCAAAATTCAGATACTTGGCAAACGGCATATATTTATGACGGCTGCCATCTCCCAGATCATGTGATCACCACCCTTTGCAACCTTCTGACCAGCAAAGTCAATGGGGAAGCCTGATTTCACTTAACAACCGTGATACCGACTTACCAAGTGCAGTGATTTTCTTAATTGTGGCAAGAGAGGTCATAAAATGGAGCAAAACTCACTTAACCGTCTTGCTTAGCAACAGAAATTTTGGGCTTGGTTGTGGTTGTAAGTCGAGGACTACTTGTATTAAATGAGAGCCTTGGTTAAGTGATCCGCGAGAAGGTCACTAATGGACTCTTTGTAGAACGTGCTAACATGAAAGAGAAGAAGAGAATGACTAGATAATCTTCTTTGAGCCTTTAACGTCTGCTTTCCTTTTTGAAGGTGCCAAGCCCCCGTGTTTACACCATTGAGCTGACCCATGGGGAGTTTACATGGCAGGTGAAAAGGAAATACAAGCATTTTCAGGAGCTGCATAGAGAACTCCTTCGATACAAAGCTTTTATCCGAATTCCCATCCCAACACGAAGGTGATTGCATGCAAATCTTTCTAAACGGGGGTTTTTGTTTGCGTGTAGGGTGGGAAAAGCACTCATATCTACCCAATTTTCATCCAGTGGTATGCTATGATTTGGTGAGAGCTCAGCACATTGTGATGGCTTTGTGATTTTTCTCTCGGACAATATTGTTCAGATTTGTATCAGCTTTAGCACTACAATAGTCTTAGTATATCTGCACCACCATTTGCCAAGGAAGTTCCAAGATGGCATAGTTGGTTCTTTCTCTTTTTTTTAAAAGGAGGAACGTATTGTTTAACTCTATGAAGTTGGATAAGCTAAAAGATAGTGAATTACCTAACGTAGGGCCGTCATATTTGAATTATAAGCATGCAGATGGCTAGCTTTGTTGAGTAGCTGATATCAAAGAAATAGAGAAGGTTCTGAAGCTTTGCCGCCACTAATTTTCTTCAGGGTTTTTGCAGTTTAGATATAATAGCTCTAACCTAAGACACCTCCTCACCGAACAAGATTTTGAATCCGTATTGCTCCTACACTGATGCTCTAACCCAGAGGTAGGTGGGTAGGCCTCCATGCAGTCTCCCAGCACATTGATTCAGCCTTTAAACACTCTCCAGAAGTTGCTGTTGTGATCTTATTAACACCGTTCTGACCCTATCCCTGCTTTTAACTACTGCTGGCTTTCAGTGGTTAATTTTATGGCATTGAACATAATGTTTCAAAAGGTTGGGGGTACCCACAGATGCTTTTTCAAAAGGCAACTGGACTTTCTTTGTTTTTCCTTGAAGACGTTTCGCTTCTCATCCAAGAAGCTTCTTCAGTGCACATTTGGGACAACCATGACCTGGATGACTGAGAATCTCCATAGACATTTAGGATGGGGGTACCGTTGCCAAAATTTCAGCAGGCCAAGAATTGGCTTCATGTAAATTAAGTTTCTTTGTGATTGCATGGGAATGGGATAGTCAAAATAAGCAAGTTAAAAGTAGTTATAAACATCTGTATCAAAGCATCATGCACTATTATTATGGTTGGTCACATAGTCAGCCAGATGATTAGACTGCATTTTGCATTTTCGTCCACCTAGCACAGTGATGGCGAACCTTTTAGAGACCGAGTGCCCAAAAACTGGCCCCGCCCCTGCTCTACCCCCTGCTCCGCCCCTGCCCCACCCCCGCCCTGCCTGCCCGCAGGGCCACTCACTGCCTCCAGGGCCCGCCACAGATCGCCCCGGCAGCCCAGCAGTGCTATGGCGGTCACTCCTTCTGCCCGCGCCCTGCAGCATCAACTGTGCACAGTGGGGTGTGAGGGCAGAGTCTTGTCTACGCTGCCTGGCTGCCATGTCCTTGGCTGCGCTGCTCCGCGTGGGCCACGCTCAGGGACGACTCTCCTTCAGGGGGGCTGCTGGAGAGGGGGTCGCGGGGAAGGCGAGGCTGGGGCAACAGCATGTGTGCCCACAGAGAGGGCTCCGAGTGCCGCCTCTGGCACCCGTGCCATAGGTTCGCCACCACTGACCTAGCAAGTCCTTCCCATGGATCTGCAATAGGCAGATATTGTTGTTTAATAACATTAAAGGTATCGTCACGATTTCCTGGTTTCCAGGCCAGCACCCTTAATCACTACATCAAACTAGCTCTTATAATGCTTGCTTATTATTGCTAAGAACCAGGTGATCACCATGACTCTGGAAAATTCTTTGGCAGTAAATCCTGAAGAAGACTGCTCTAGCTAATGGAGATTCTCTTCAAAGAAGCAAAATTGTTGAGACACCAGTTTTATGGGCAATGTAAATGCAAAAAAATAAACTCTTGGTTTTATTATCTACTGTATTTGTGATTTTTTCAGTCAGTTCTGGACAAATCCCTGCAGTTTTCTTGGCAAAATTCCAGAAGTGGCTTGCCAATGACTCCTTCTTAGGGATGAGAGCGTGCAACTTTCCCACCATCATCCAACCAGCTTCCAAAGAGCTCATGGTCTTCTAGTTTCTGGTTTGATGCCTTAACCCCTGCACCAAACTGGCTCTCTCTTTGCTATCTACTAATATTACTATTACCTACTATCTACTAGGTGACCTAGAAAAATGATTGCTCTTAATGGTGTGAATGTTTAGTTTAGAGATAATTGAAATCACCACTTTCGGACCAAAGTAATTGTTTAAAATTTTCAAGCTATATCAGAGATTGCCAGATCGATTTGGTTCAGAGATGTTGTGGTCCATTCACCCATAGATTTGAATATCTAAACTGGCCTGATTTAGATATCTGAATTTTGTTGAATCAATTCCAAATGAACTTGGTGATTCTAGGTAGATCAACTCAGCAATCCAAAACAGTTTTATGATTTTAATTGTTCGGACACATTTCTTGGCTAAGACAGAACTTAATCGTTTATGTAAGTGAAGTGTGGTAAGGGTATATTTCGGACATTTTGTGCTGGATGAAAATACAAGCCTGAAGGTGCACATGCAATTAATGTATCCATGTGTGTTTTATGTTATCTTTCCCAGTAATTAAAGGCATTTGAATCATTAGCTGCAAGTGTTTTCTTTTTAACAATGAGGATATTTCTACTGGCAAATTCACCCTTCATCTCTGGGACACATTCAATGTTGTATTTTTTAGACACACTGTGCAGAGACAGACTGTCAAAAGGGGAGAAGCAAGACAAATGCCGAGTCTTCCACGCACCTCTGAAAACATGGTCAGAGAAGATCATCTCTCCAGTAGAAGAGTAAGATCCTTCATCTGAAAAATCAGTTTTAAGTTGTTTTTTAATTTTAGTTTTAGACTTTGGTTACATATCTAATTATAGTTTCCATAAATGAGGTTATGCATACGTTTCATGCATAGCATGTCATTTGTTTGTTCCTATTTCACTGCTCCCTTTACATTTGTAATTGATAAAGCTGGAGAGCTGGAGAGCTGAATATCTCTTATAACTAAGCTTTGAGCTATACTTATGACCTCCTAAGTAGACCATTCTAGTGTATAGGGTAGATCAGGGGTCTTCAAACTTGGCCCTTTTATGACTTGTGGACTTCAACTCCCAGAATTCCTCAGCCAGCGTGCCTGGCTGAGGAATTCTGGGAGTTGAAGTCCACAAGTCATACAAGGGCCAAATTTGAAGACCCCTGGGGTAGAGTGTATAGAGTTCAATCATTATCATTATCTAATCATTAACTTATCTAATATCAGTACTGACCTTAGTTCTATTTTTGACTGGGCTTCCCCAGAAGGAGGTAGTCTGCAACTTTGGTGGTCCTTCTAGACTCATGGCTTACCAGTTGAAGCTATTCCTAGGAAAGCTGCTGGTGGACTTCTTCATCACAAGACTCTTAGACTCTAAAGAGATTTAGAGATGGCCTTCAGGAAGGTATGGAAGACTATTAAAATTGGGGAAGAGAAGAATGAACTGTTAAGCAGAACTTGGAGACGCAGTTATGCAGTCCAGAGACTGAAGGAAAACCTGAGAAAGATATCCCTTGATTTTGTTTAGTATGAAGGAGGGAGGGATGATGAGAGGGGGGGAGAGAGAGGGAGAGAGAGAGAGAGAAACTTGAATAGAATTTCAAGGTTCTGTTTTTCCATCTTTTTTACAATAATAGTAGCATTCCTGGAATTCTTGAATTGCTTTTTTTTTTTTTTTTTTACCCCACCTAACTTAGAAGCCTTGCAAATCCCACTTTTGATGGGACTGGCTTTGAAGACAATGCAGTTGTCTGCATGTAAGCCATCTTATATCGTCATACTGTACCAGCGGTGTGGGCTTGCACTGGTTGTTGGTTTATTTTCAAATACAATCATGTTTCTTATTAAATTATGTAAAGCCTATATGGATTAGGGCCAAGAATGTATTTTGAAAGTTACCTCTCTCCTCTGAGAAAGAGAAGATGAAGCAGTGAGTAGTCTACCCTTGAGAACAAAGCCTTGTGTTCTTGAGAATAAAATCTCCTTTGCAGAGTATGTCTGGATTTCATTTTTTATTTGCTCTTCCATCATCCTGGCTTGTGAGCCCACAAATTAATCTGAAATAGTATAGGATCTCCTGCTTGAGCAGGGGATTGAACTAGAAGACCTCCAAGCTTCCTTCTAACTCTTGTTATTCTGAGTAGCCTCTGAAATACGAGCAGTGCCCTCAGGTTTCGATGTTTATAAGCCTGCATTTGGAGATGGAGCAAGTTTGAGTGGGTACTGGCAATTATTACAAGTAGTCCTCGACTTATGATCACAGTTGGGACCAGTATTTCCATTATTAAGCAAAGCATTTGTTAAGTGAGTTGTAGCCAGTTTTCTGAGGTTTTATGGCATGGCTAAGTGAATCATTCAGTTTAGTGAATCACTTGGTTGTTAAGCAAATCTGGCTTTCCCCATTGACTTTGCTTGTCAGAAGCTCCCTGGAAAGGTCATGAGTGGCGATCACGTGACCCTGAGATCCTGCAACCACCGTCAAAACATGCCAATGGCCACACACCTGAAATTTGATCACGTGACCGTGGGGATGCTGAGATGGTTGTGTGAGTCCCAGTTGTAAGTCACTTTTTCAGTGCCGTTGTAACTTTAAACCATCGCTAAACGAATAGTTGTAAGTTGAGGACTACCTAATTATCAGATTTAGGATGATTGCATATGTTCTGTTTATTTTCTTTTTACTCTTCGGATCATGTGATTCTGTTTGACGGCTTTTGTAAACTGCTTGGATTCAAAAGCTTGGTGTAGGACTGGCTGTCTTAAATGAGCAACTGAGCCCAACATTTCTGTTATTAAGCGAAACGTTTGTTAAGTGAGTTTTGCCCCATTTTATGGCCTTTCTTGCCACAGTTGTTAAGGGAATCACTGAAATCGTTAACTTAGTAACACGGTTGTTAAGGGAATCTGGCTTCCCCATTGACTTTGCTTGTCAGTGGGGAAGCCAGAAAGTGATCATGTGACCCCCAGGACACTGCAACCATCATAAATATGAACCAGTTGCTAAGCATCCGAATTTTGATCATATGACCACAGGGATGCTACAATGGTCATAAGGGCGAAAAAAGATCATAAGTCACTTTGAACGGTCACTAAATGACCTGTTGTAAGACGAGAACTACCTGTACTGAACAAACAACAGTGTTTCCACAACTTCCTTACCAGGGATGGGGTCTCAGAAAAAGTCAAGATGGCAGTCATGACTCATGAGATCAAAGCCTTGTCCCTTTTTAACATATATGCAATTCCTATTAAAAGGAATAGAGCTTTGATCTCAAGATTGCAACTATCCTTCTTTTACTTTTTCGACCTCTCTTCTGTAAACACTCCCGATTATTATCTTGTTTAATAGAGAAAGAAATGGACCACAAACATTGTATATAAAATTCATGCAGATGTACAGTACTAAAGAAGGATTATATTGACATTCAAATCCTAGTCAATTTTTAAGCATGCTTTATGTGCTAACTCCTGTCATGGAGATTTAAGGCTTTTGTTTTGTTTTGGGTTTTTTCCCTTAGTTTCTCTTCCCAATCTTTTACTCTGTTTACCAGAAAGAAAGATTATCTTGAATTTAAAAGATTCTCCCTGAGAGCAATTGTAGGCAGAGAAAAAAGGAGGAAAAAACCCTTATCTTTTTTACCCTGTTCTCAGCAAATCTAAATTCATCCTCCTGTCTTAAAAGTTAATTACTTGAGAAAAAAAATCAGTTGTCCTTTCATGTAAATCTCCAGCTATTTCAGATTGCTTTTTATCATGAGGCATTTCTCAGATTCAACTGCAAAGTAAAATCAATTACCCTTTTGTTAATTATCTCATCTTTTCATTATCATTATCTTCATAAATCATTCTGCTAAATCTTTATATCCTATTTCCTCTGCCTCCCTCTCCACTTGCTCTCTTTCTATCACCCATGCAACATTTCAGTGTTGTCATTCCCTCCAAAAGAGATCTTGTTGTTTTAGTTTGACTCTTCATAACAACTCTGAGCTTGGTTGTTTACTTGCAGTCATTTCATTATCGGACTAGGTAACATCATCAATGCTACTGAATGTGGGGTTTGTTCCCTGTTTATATACAGTGACTTGCCCTGCTAGTGTTGGTGAGGTTGTCGTTTTCTCCTTGGAAGTTCCTTGATTAGGGTATTGTTTTCTACTTGATTATTTTCCTGGTGTTAAATCCGGCTTATCTGCGTGCTGGTTGCTAGAAAGGATGTATTCTGGCCTTTCTGTTTCCTTCTTAGCTTTTGAATGGTATGTAAATGTGGTTTACCTCTATGTGCCTGTTGATGGCTAATTTGTCGCATTTCCAAGAATTGCCTAGCATTTTTGAATTTAGATTAATGTAGGATGCTTAGTTTCCCAGCTGAAACTATGGTTAAGTCTGCCCATGTGTTGTGAGATTAAAAAGTTTTCATCATGCCTTCTGAATGGTAGTTGATATTCATGGATGTGCTTTGCTAGTCTTCTGCCTGTCTGTCTTAATAATGGCTGTTGCAATCCTTAACTGGTATGTTTATGTTTCCTTTGTATATTGTATCTCTGTGTTTCCTTTGCAGAAACAACTGGAAGATTATCTCACAAATCTCTTAAAAATGTCCCTGTACAAGAATTATCATGGAACAGTAAGTGACCTTCAGATGGTATTTACTTTTGTTAGTTAAAGTTATTCTGTGATTATTATCTGATTGTTTGGTAAAGAAAGATTAAATTAGCGGTGTGAGTTATAATTGACAACTTGACTTAAATATGTATAAATTATAACTTTAAGAGGTTTTCAAAAAGGGTTTTTGGGCTGCCATATCAGAAATATTTGGGTTTGGTTTTTTTAGGTGAAAGAAGACATTTTGATTTTGTAAACCATAGCTTGTATTTAGAACAATATAAACCTAGCTAGTTAAAAACTTTTTCAGCAAATCATGGTCAAAGAACAACGCTAATCCAGCCAATCTGAAATTTATGTGTAATGTTCTTTATGATATCAAGGTGTTATTGGCTGAATCTTGTGTTGTAAAGTACTACTGTAATGGAGAAATTAGCTCCCATTTTTCTTATTTCCTGTAACATGGTTATCTTCTTGCTCTCTGTTTTCACTGCTTTTTTTTTTTATAAAGGATACCCTCTCATTCATTGACTTAGCATGTGATATCACCCCCAAAAATAGAACATTCATAATATGTGTATGTAGTGGGAAGGAGCATATCACTTAGATGTTTACCAAAGTTTAGGATTCAGTAAATTTGTGAGAACCCAGAGGCAACTACATATAGTCCTCATTTAGTGATTGCCTTGTTTTGCAACCATTCATAGTTACTACAGTGATGAAAAAATAACTTTGCGGCCAATCTTTGTATTTATAACCTTCACAGGTCCGTAAAGCAAAGGAAAACTGAAGTAAGATCATAAACACAGTTGTCATTTCAGTAAACAACTGAGTTGTGGCCCCAATTGTGGTTGCTAAATGAGGACTACCTATACCAGTGGTGGCGAACCTATGGCACGGGTGCCAGAGGCGGCACTCAGAGCCCTCTCTGTGGGCATGCGCGCCGTCGCCCCAGTCCTAGGCCTTCAGCTGGGTTTTATAAAACCTTTTTGCTTTAGGTCTCCGCCGCCATGTGCAAAAAAAAAAAAGGTTCAATCAGTCAATTTCAACTTCTCGCGGGAAAAAAAAAGATCTTGCAAAGTTGGAATTGATTGAACTTTTTAGTCCCACCCTGTCTGCTGTTACCACCACAGCCACGCCCACCCAATGGGCCACGCCCACCCAATGGGCCACACCCAGCCAATGGGCCACACCCACCCGGCACTCGACGATGCATAAGTGGGTTTTGGGTTGCAGTTTGGGCACTCAGTCTCTAAAAGATTCGCCATCACTGCCCTATGCTATTGAAGAGATTGCTACTCTTTTCTGTGTTATAACCAAGAACCTAACTATCTTCAAGGTGAGAGTTGTGGTGATGCAGTGGTTAGTATGCAGTATTGCAGGCTAATTTTGCTGACTCACCTGCTCAAGGTTGACTCAGCCTTCCATCCTTCCGAGGTCGGTAAAATGAGGACCCAGACTGTTGGAGGCAATATGCTGTAAACCACTTAGAGAGGGCTATGAAGCAGTATGAAGCGGTATATAAGTCTTATTGCTATTGCTATCTCTATTTCACTAATCACATGCAAATGTGGGAATCTGAATTAACAAAAGTTTAATACGATAAAGCTCAGCCACAATTTTCCCTTTCAGTTTCTCTACCTGTTTTATGGAACTAATATTGCATAAAAGACATTTCTGCTCGAAACAGTGAAGAGTCTATTAGGCAGAGAACAATGCCGTCAGAAACACTTGAACTTCTATGTGTAGAGGCTGTGTATCTCTACTTCTAGCTGTTGGGATGTAACAAGAGAGAACTGTTTATGACATGTAGCATTCCTGGAATTGTCTAGTTTCCACTACTTGAAACAGAATGCTGAACTAAACAACCCAACAGCTCCCCCCCTTTATGTTTTTCAAAAGGTGATTTGTGTAGGCTTGAACTAGTGTACATGTATAATAACATAATTGCCTTCTGTTCATAAATGCAATATTATGCCAACTTGGCACTTGGAAATGTTGAGTCATTGGAGAGGATTTAAGTACATAGTGCTGCAGTGTAAAATTTCACTCCTGACATGTTTTCACCTCTTACAGCGGTTCTCCAAGGCAGGTGTTCACTTTCTTTGTGGAATTTTACTGCTTCTTCAACAATTAATTTCTGGTAGCAGGAAATAATTTAAGTCCATTGAAGAATTATTTCAGGGGCAGAGTTTTGGATTCAAAAGGACAGTATAGATGCACAGAAAGGAATACATGGGTGTGCCTGGACACGTATCCCAGCAGTAATATTTCTTTGTTCTGCACATCCTGAAGAATAAAGTCACTCCCTGTATTAGGGAGTACATTTAATTACCAGATACTGTCTAGGTTATGGTCTTCCAGCATTACTATTTGTGTACTTGATAGGTTTGTGGCTTTTCTGCCTTCTGGTTCTGTTGCAATATTGAATGCTGAGTTACAATCCAGGATTCATCCTGAATCCTATTATGCTTATCTTTTATATCATTCTCTTGGATGCTTTGATTATAGTCATTGTTTATGCCAAAGATCCTCCGATCTGTTGGCCTTTTGTAGTTTTCAGTGATGATAGATGGTCAACAGTGTGTTTATAAGACTTTCTCTTGGGTGCTTTTTTCATCAGTGATGATCAGTTGATTCTGCATCCATTTGTTCACTATACAGCAAGGTCACTAATTTTCATTTGAAACCAATAACTGCTTATCGATTTGGTAGTTGTGAGCTGTTTACCCCAGGTGGTAGTTGTGGTAGTTTTGCTGCATTTTTTAAAATTGCACTGCATCTCTGTAAACGTGCATAAAAGCATTATAAAGAAAGAGATAAACAATCTGTGTCTTGCATGCGGTGCTTCACTTGGGATTCCTATAGCCAAAGTGAGTCGGTGGGATAAAAAATGTTGACCCAGTTTTTCTGCTATTTGCATGTGGAAGGAGAGATATTAAGGCCTGAAATTAGTGCTTTAAGCCCTTCCCTCTCCTCAAAGGGCAATTCACTCCATTAGCAAAGGATTAAGGCGAAAGTGGGTGTCTTAAGCCAGAGCACAAATCCTCAGTATGTTAAGCTAAGAATGTGGTCATAATCATAATTGCCTTTGTTTCTGGCTTAAAAGAACCTGAATTTTGTGTTTCAGGGGTAGCAGGAAAGATCCTTTGGGACTTGTCTCCACCAAACAGCTGTTGCCAATTCACATTTAATTCTCCCTTCCTCTTAGAGGAATTTTCCCTACATGTTTCTCTTGTTCCATCAAGAGATGTTGGATGTTGACATTGAAATCTTCACAGGCCTTACTTTATAACCAAATTCATTGGAAAACCTGGTTGAGACCTTGAGTATACCTTGGGATGGCTAAGGGAATCTATAACTTCAGATGTAGGTATAGAACAGGGGTCTGCAACCGTGACAACTTTAAGACTTGTGGACTTCAGCTCCCAGAATTCCTCAGCTAGTTATGCTATTCTGGGATTCTGGGAGCTGAAGTCCACAAGTCTTAAAGTTGTCAAAGTTGCAGACCCCTGGCATAGAAGATGTTACTTTGCTGTCCTTTATGGGATTTTGCAGCTTTTACGCTCAAGGCATTCTACAGTACTTTTCTGCAGTACTGTTTCTCTTAATGATTACTCTGTAGACATGAAAAGATGACAGAACCGCTGGACATACTGTCCAGAACTGCTCCATGCACCAGTACTTAGAAGGCGAGGACTGGGCAGCACAAGAAAACAACAGCCAACAACTTAAATGCCAGCCATCAACACACCCCAATCAGCATCTAAAAAGCCACATACAACAGGCACTATAAATGCCACACAGAGAACAGTACACACTCTGCTAGAGAGAAGTTTCCTGAGGATGGTCTCTAGCATGAGTCCAAAAGCTTGGAAGACAGATTGGATCCTGCAACAAATCTTTTCACTTAATATGTTGACAAGTCTAACCCTAGGCAGCTAGTTTGTTTCAGTACATTATCTTACCTAGAGACAACCATATTTAACAATGTTCCACTAACATGGCTAATATGTTGTTTCTTTTTTAATTTTGGCCCTAAACCATGTATGACAGTACAATATATGATTATAGCCAGTTTGCTTTATTCAACAAATAATTATAAAACTAAAACATAGCTAGCACAATGTGTAAACATGGATATGGTTTGTTGGAGAAGCCATGGTGCCTTTTTTCATATTTAACACTAAAGCTATATAGCCTGGTTTGGATTACTGTTTTACTGATTAAGTTCATCACAGTAACCCAAAACCAAATAAATTAGTTCATTATTTATTAAAATATCTGAATCAGGGTTTGGCTCAAATATGGTTTGTGATTCCAGGAATAATGTATATTTTCCCCCATTATGGAGATGGCAACACCTGTATGTGTCTTGTCCCCAATAGGGGTTTCCTGCTGACCTCAACAACAACAACAGAAGTTATCCAACCTTTGACAAATGCAAACATTCCAAAGTATATCAGCACAAAGTGCTACCATCTACAGGCAATACAAATATCCAAGAAGCAGGAATTTTATATCATTGTGGAGTTCTTCCTGTTCTCTAATCTTGGTTGTTTCCTTGCAGATGTTTTGTTGTCTAATCAGGTAATATCCTCAGTGAACTGGTGATGTTATCTAACTGGGTAATAAAATGTCTGCAAGTAAACAACCAATTTCAGAGACCACCAAGAATTCCACAGTTCAAATCTGAGCTATATTCCCTTTTATTAGCATTGCGTCATTCTTAATCTGAGTAAGACCCCAACCCATAGCTTGCTTCTCTGCAGTTTTCAGAGCATCACAACAACAATTTTGTGGAGGAAATTTGGGCTGAAAAATGGTGGTCATCCAGTATCCCAATGAGGTATAATGGTTGAATGTAATCTTGGGTTTTCTCTGTCGTCAGCTTAACCACTAAAACACACTGGTCCTTTGCTTATAGATGATTCTAGGTTCAGTTCCTCTCTGGGAGAAATAATCAAGAGTATAAACATTGAAGAAGCTTCTAGATGAGTCCTGGGATATCTGCCATTATTCAGAGGCTGTGTTGCCATAACATGCCTACTGATGGTTTTCTCAACCCAGGTCTCTGGTTTTGGACCAACCCTACAAAGGTTGGATTTACACAACATACTAAATGCATTTAGCTTGTTTGTGGTTCTGTATTTTGTATGGAGGTCACAGAATAAACAAGATGGGTCCAGATGAAACTGACTTAGCTTAAGGCCACTTTTTCTATTCTCCTTGCCCACAACAAATTCGACCTCAGAAGATAATGGTCAATATGGAACTTTTCAATAACTTTTGCTCTGGCATTTATGGCAAGATTAAATGTTGTAGAATCCTACCTGTTTCACGGCTATTTTCATGTGGGATCCTATCAGGTGAAAGAAGTCAGGAACCAGGATAGAAAGTACTACACCTTTATTTCATACTACATATACATAAGAATCTGAACCATTAATGATCAAGGTGAATTGATCCCAGATAAGACTCAATGGACATCAAAGGGGCCTGAATTTAAGTCTCTTATGGGAATGTAGAGACTTCAAACTGATGATGCATTTAACCCTGCCCCCAGGCTTGACCTAGTTGTCTCCTACAGATCCCCTGTCACAGGAAATAAATATCTGTTTTTGGTGGAAATTGATTTAGCATCCCAGTAACATTGTAGTAAAGCAATGCGTAGACTATTTTTGCATTAAATTAATGGAAAATGTTCCCTTTCCCTTTGCATTTCACTTTTCAGATGGAATTCCTTGGTGTAAGTCAGCTGTCATTCATCCATGATCTAGGACCTAAAGGCATGTAAGTCTTGGCCTCTTTATGAATATGTTTATTGAAAACATTTCTGTTTCCTGTTTTGAGCTTCTGGTTTACAGAACATTTAAGTAGAACATATAACTGCTCTGGAAGGTAGGGCAATTATGTATGTATGGTGCCATTCATTTGTTTGTTTACTTAATTTCTCACATTTCTATAGTTGCCCATCTCACAACAAAGTGATTTTAGGCAGCTTACTGTACAACAGAAACAATCCTAAAAATTCAAATGTAAAATAACTACGATTTAAAAAACAGTCAGCAATATTATTGTTGTAACAACACAACAATGGACAGAACTGATGCAGACATTTCATTAACTCACCGTTGCATTGAGATCCTCAGGCCTGCTGACACAGCCATGTTTTAAGGCACCTCTAGGAAGATGTCAAGGATGGGGCAAATCTCACCTCAGAGGGGCAGACAATATTCCACAGGGTAGGTGCCACAGCAAAAAAGGCCCATCTTCTTTTGTAGACAGGACCCACAGCATACCTCTTCTGCCTGACCTGACAGGACAAGTAATAATAATAATAATAATAAAGTTGGAAGGGACCTTGGAGGTCATCAAGTCCAATCCCCTGCTCAGGCAGGTAAAGTAGATATAATCAGGTGGAGGCAGTCCCTCAGATAAACTGGCCCCATGCTAGGAAGGATTTTAAAAGTCAAACCCAGCATTTTGAATTAGACCTGGAAGCAAACTGGTAACCAGTGCAGTTCATAGGACAGCAGGGTTTCAAAAGTGCTTTTTTAAAAGGAAAGCGGCCTTTCCTGTTTTTCCTTGAAGATATTTCAATTCAGAACTGAAGAAGCTTCTTGGATGAAAAGTGAAATGTCCTCAAGGAAAAATAAAGGAAGCCCAGTTGCCTCTCGAAAAAGCATCTTTGGGACAACCATGACCCAGATGACTGAGAATCTCCATAGACATAGGACAGGAGTGTAACATGTGCCAGTCTGGAGACACACATAGCTGCCTGTCCTGCTGCATTAGGCACCAGCTGAAGCTTCTGGATATTCTTGAAGGGCAGCCCCCGGTAGAGCATAGTACAGTAGTCCATTTGGGAGGTGACCAGGGCATGAGTGACTGTGAGCAGAGCCTCCCAGTCCAGGAACTGGTGCACAACACAAAACACAGACACAAGGGCATTGAAGCTGTACATATAACCATACACACATGCCCAGCTGATGCAGATTTCTGATCTTTCAAAGCTTTGGTAGGGAGAATTGGCTAAATATTCAAGTTGTATGCAGAAAGATACATAGGTGACAACACTTAATCAATGTGACTAATTTTGAAAAAGCTAAGCAGGGCAGCGTGTGGATAATACTGTATGGGAGAACACTGGGAAATCTTAGAGCTGTAGGATAGCTGGAAGAAGGTATTGATAAACTACATTCATGCTGTTGCAAGAAAACTGTATGGGTGTGTGGGTGGGTGTCCATGTAATCACCAGAATGAGGGTGAGAGAGATTTTATGCAGAAAGAGATTTGCAGGATGAGAAGCCGTGAATTTTTCAGCCACCTCCTGCTTCTATTTCTGTAGCAACTAGAGTTAGTGACAACTTGTTGTGAAAGATTTTCCCTGTCTAATTCCTGCGAATTACAACATTGCCTAAAGCGATGGTGAACTGATGACATGTATGTCACAGGTGACATGCCATGCCTCCAGATCAAAGGCAATCCATTTACATAACCTGATTAAGAAAAGGCTATGAATGTGTGCATGAAATCATCCCAACTTGTGAATTCCAGAGAGTTGAAAGCAGATTCTAGCTGGATGTTCTTTAAAAAAAAAAAAGTGGAATTCCTAATGATAAGAATTCAGCAGAAAGTTGGCAAGCTCTCCTTTGCTGATATATTTGCTGGATATATTCAAGCAGAGACGGCGCAACTTTCTATCCAGGAACATTGGATTCCTGTCCTGAACAGGGGATTGGATTTGATAACCTAAACATCTGCCCCTAGCATTACGGTTCTGTAAATCTGAGACAGACACAGCTTTATAGTCGGTCATGAATAGACTTGATTGTACTAGCTGGCTCTACCATGCTTCACCACGTGGTTCTTTCAATGTTCCTGCTGGCTTATTTCATATTTATTGTATTATTTGCCTCTGGCTGGTAATCCAAGAAGCAAATCTTAAAGGACACATGCTTTGCTTTTAGTTTAAGGCTTTCGCCTGTTACCAACCAAAAAAATAAGCAAGCCATCCATTCAAGAAGTCCACTGAGAAATAGATTTAGGTTAGAGCATGATCTGGTGCATTCATTGTCAACCAAGCATAAATTGTGGTTGTTTGAATGCATCCAGTTCAAGGTATTGGTTCCAACACTTAAAGTCCTGGTTATCCTGGCAAACCTCTTCTCCAGGTAGACTCTGCCCAACCTATTCGTTCAGCCTGGGATGGGATATTGTGGGTACCCTGCCTTCTGAGTTTAGAGGCGAAGAAGGCCAGAAGCACAGCTTTGCAGTGACCACCCAACCCTTTGGGGCAAAAATCATATGAACACTATATCTGGCATATTCAGGATAGCAATGAAACGATTCAGACAGCCTTTTGGAGTTTGAAAACCCATGCACAGGGTGCCAGTGAGTTTTATGTTAATTTTATGTTCAATTTTCACTCTGTCAAATTTGATGGATTTTAATGATGCTTTAATATTGGATTCAGTAAGGAAAGAGTATATATAAGTATCGCAAATAAATGAACCTTGCAGACGAATTATAGAGATGGTCCCTGATATGAAAAAGGAAAGGGGGTCTCTTTCTTCATGTTTGAAATTGGTTGGAAAAAACCCTGCAGGATTGGACTTTGTTCAGTGATATCCAGTAGACCAGTGTTTCTCAACCTTGTCCATTTGAAGATGTATGGACTTCAACTCCCAGGATTCCCCAGCCAGCCATGCTGGTTGGGGAATTCTGGGAGCTGAAGTCCACACATCTTCAAGTGAACAAGGTTGAGAAACACCGCAGTAGAAAAAAACTCACAAATAGGTTTTTCTTCTAAAGATTTGCTAAATCATTGCACCCCCTTTTCTTTTCTTTGTTTCCAGAGAGGGTATGATTATGAAAAGATCTGGAGGACACCGGATTCCTGGCTTGAATTGTTGTGGGCAAGGAAGGCTATGCTACCGATGGTCAAAAAGGTACTTTTGTAGAAATTCTGAATTTCTTTCTAGATGCTCTTTTCCAGCATTAAGCTGAATATATTAGCAGCAAAGAAGGGTAGCTTTAAAAAAAAAAAAAGCTGCAGGTGGTACAAGTAATTTTTGCTCTCTAACAGCTGTCTGGTACGTTTTAAGCAGAAGAAACATTTTGAAAAGACCTGAATGATATTACTCTCACCTAAACCAGAGATGCAAAACTAGTGACAGATGGAGTTGTATATATTAAATTGGACCCCTTTTGCATTCAGTTTCATGAATTACCTGGCAATAACTCATAGCTCACCTTTATTCAAGCACCAGGAGCCCATTTTTAATACTTTTCTGCTTTGTTCCTTTTCCTTTCAGAAAGACCAATAGGGATCAAAAAAAATTACCTTAAAAACAGCAAGTACACAACGTGGGGGCAGGGAATAGTGAATCCAGATTTTTTTTTCCGGAACATACTGTCCAGATGGGTAGGACAAACACAAGTTTTAATGTAATTAAACAAATAAATACAGTTCAGATTAGTTAGCTTTTATTACAAGGCTAAACGTTGGTGTACCTCAATGCTTTGTGCAAAAGTCGGTATAGAGATTCACAGATGGATGACGTGTTCAGGCATAGCATGAGAATCAAATGCATTAAAACTACTGTGTTTAGTTGATAACTGGGATTCATCAATCAATTCAAACATTTTAATTTTAAAGACAGTGCCCTCAGTTAATGTCCTTATTATTACAGAGAGCCAATCTGGTGCGATGGTTAAGGCACCAGGCTGAAATTGGGAGATCATGAGTTCTAGTCCCATTCAGGTACAAAGCCAGGTGGGTGACCTTGGGCCAGTCAGTCTTTCTCAGCCCTAGAAGGAAGAAGACAATAGCAAACCACTTTCAAAAATCTTGCCAAGAAAACTTCAGGCATTTGCCACGAGTCAATATTCTCTTGAAGGCGCCATACACACACACATACACACAATCATTATTACTATTATTCCTATTTGATGAATAATCAATGCATACTTTTCTTCATTGATTAGGAATTAAAACACCCTCCTACAAAGGAACAGAGTAAATTGCACTTCAGGTTAGCGACTAACTAAGCAATTTATTAATTAAATTTAAAGTGAAAGTATATACTTATAAAATACGCCACAGCCTTACTTCAGGCTTGTTTTCAGGTAGGAATGGCAGTCTACTTATTAACTATGGCTTCTCTAGTTCATTTTCTGTCGTTATTTTAAATGCAAATAAAAATTTTTTAAAAAAACAAAAACCTGATGGTTTCTCTTATTGGAAACAGCCTCTTTGTAGAAATAACCTCAGTGGGTCCAACTCCAAAGAAGTGCTTCAAGGCAGCCACCAGCACCTTTTAATTTTTCTGAAATGACTATGGAGCCTAAGGAAGGCCCAAAGGCATCTCTGGAAATACAGAAAAGACCGGGCTACAGTCTTGCACTTTGGCTTGCTGGCAGGTCCATGGAAGTCTGGAAAGACTGTTTTTGTGGCCATTTTCTGGCTAATCCCTGACTTAGGATGCTCCTTGGCCTATATAGACACTTTCCTAGTTGGGCTGGGGTTTAAGTCTCATCTAATATGATATGATTGAGGGAACTAGTATGTCTAGTCTAGCAAAGAGAAGGAGTAAGGGAGATATGACTTCCAGTACTTGAGGATCTGTCACAGAGAAGAGGGTGTTGACCTGTTCTTCAAAGCACCTGAGGGCAGGACAAGAAGCAATGGATGGAAACTAATCAAGGAGAGATCCAACTTAGAACCAAGGAGGAATTTCTGGCAGCGAGAACAATTAATCAGTAAACCGGCTTACTCCAGCAGTTGTCAGTGCTCCATCACTGGAGGCTTTCAAGAGGAGATCGGACATCCATTTGTCTAGAGTGGTACAGGGTCTCCTGCTTGAGCAGGGGGTTGGACTAGAAGAGCTCCAAGATCCCTTCCAACCCTATTATTATTTTATGTAATAATAATATGCGCCTTGCCTTCCCCTACTCCAATTGCAGTGGCCATTAGAAGCTACGACGGATCTTCCCCAAAGGTACTTACAACCCAGCTCTGAGGTTCCAACAGCAGTACACATACATACACACCTTGTCACATGACTACATTTCAGGCACTACGGAACCAGCTGATTGGTTGTGGCATTCTGTAATCACATGACCACAATTCATGATGGGTTTTTTTTTATGATTTCTGACCTTTTCGCCGATTTCCAGCAAAAAAAAAAAAAAAACGCCCATAGGAACAAATGGATTTGCTTTGCAATCACTGTGTATGCTTTATAACCACTGCAATAAAGGTCATAAAATCAGGTTTGTCACATAGGTGCCCCGATTTATAACCATCATGGCTTATGGCAGAAATTCTTGGGTTCATTGTGGTCATACATTGAGAACTATCTGTACTACTAATAGTAGCAATAGTGATATTAACATTAGCATTAGCATTCTCCTAGATTTAAGTAACCTTACAGTTTCTAAGATGCTGTCAGAGTTCTATGTTTGTTTTGCTTTTTTCTTCAAGTTCTATAAATTCAGTACCAATTTACTCTTGGTCCTCTTTCGCTTCCTGATTCTCCTCCCAAGGAAACCTACTGGGAAATAAATCCCATCAGACAGAGTTTGCATTCTCTGAATGGGTGAGGATATGACCATAGCAATGCCTAAATTGTCTGGGCATTTCTTTCTCTCTTTTTTAGTAGCACTCTTACTTTAAGCCTTTTTCTTTTAGTGCTTTCTTCCTTTCTTTCTTTGAAACATGTTTTGCCTTGTAGACTCAAGGAAGATGCAGTACAATCTTGGCTACCGATTTGCTGCCCAATGTTCCCGGACAATTGTTGTCCTTGGAGAGCACTGGGATGCCGTGAAACATTTACAAAATCTCAATTCAATTAGCAGCGTGGAGACAATATAGGTTTTGTCCTGGAGTACATGGCACCATCCAATCACTGTCGCCAATAAGCAGGCTGGACGTCCCCAGTTGCTCATTTGCATTTTATGGAACATCAAGTCTCAGCCTCCCAAAGCAGAGAGACAAAAGCTGATCTTCCCAAGACAGAAAATAACAGAATCTGCTGCATGCACAGTCAGCATGTCCAACTGTTCTTCCACCACTACCCCATTCAAATTAAATAGCTTTTAAGATGAAATGAATACTATCTCGAGGCTCACAAAAGCTGCACTTATGGTTGATTGGAAACCCTCTTACAGATTTTTGTGTGTGTGAAACAAAAAAACCATGAATTTAACGATTTATAGTTTTAGACCGACTAGATTAAAGAAAGAAGTGAGTTATGTTGTAGCCCTAGAACAGGGGTGTCAAACTCAATTTCATTGAGGGCCGCATCAGCATTGCGGTTGCCCTCGGGGGGGGCGGGGGTGTGTGGCCAGTGTGGGGGCGGCCTACTGGGTGGGCGTGGATGGAGTGGGTGTGGCCTACTGGGTGGGCATGGCCAGCTCTACATCGTTCGTGTCAAGGGTGCCTGTGGGGGCCTGGGCAGGAGTGGGACAGATCTGAGGGTCTCTGGCAGAAGGGGGTGGGACCAGGGCAAGTGCCAAGGCATGGTCCACTGGAGGAGCCTCCCCAGCATGCACCCAGGGGACAGGGCCGACATGGCAGGGGCTGGTTCCTCACTGTTTCCAGACGGCCTTGTGGAGCTAAGACTGAATGCGTTTCAGCATAGATGGCCACTACAAAATTGTACATTGGCTCCCGGCCGGCCTGGGCCAGGGCCAAGGCAGCGGGGGCCATTCCCTCACTGTTTCCAGGATGGCTTTGCGGGCCACATGAAACCACTTTGCGGGCCGCATCTGGCCCCCAGGCCTTGTGTTTGACATGTCTGCCCTAGAATAAGAAACCACTTTGTCCCAAAGGTGCTTTTTCAAGAAGCAACTGGACTTCTTTTGTTTTTCCTTGAAGTCATTTCGCTTCCCATCCAAGAAGCTTCTTCAGTTCTGACAAAGAATGTCCAGGTGTCTCTTGAAAAAGCACCGTTGGGACAACCATGACCTGGATGACTGAGAAACTGCATAGACAAGAAACCGCTTTGTACGTGTTTTTTTTTCTTTACTAATTTTTTCTTTTCTTGCACTTTTAACTCTCTCCTTGATTTCTTTCTTCCTTTCTTTTTTCTCTGTATATTAGTATTAATCTTTACTCTTTTTTTTTTTTTTTTTTGAAAAAAACCTTTTAATAAAATTATACCAAAATGAAGCTCACAAAAGTAACAGAATTTCAGGGCGGCCACCTGCTGCACTGTGCAAAACCTTGTGTAATTACACCAAATTCTCCCACAATCGTATACAGGTACCACCTAGCTTACATTGAGTTCAACTCTGGGCAATTCCACCGACATGTTATCTAATTTTCTTGGCTGTGATACAGAAATGATTTGGAACAGGCTATTCGGCAGACAGAAAAGGAGACAGCAATAAGTGGGTAAATGTTAATGGTTGGCAGATGGATGCTTCTCCCTAAGTAGCAAACAGACTTAGTTTTGACGCTTTGCTATTAATGATGGCATCGCTACAGCACTTCTAAATTGCATGAAGAATTGGCACATGAGGTGATTTGGAACAAGTCATCATTCTGCAGCAACGAAGTGGAGAAATATACCAATTCTGGTCCCGCTTGTGAAGAGGAACACTTTGAATGCTCCCATGACACATGTTCTGAATTCATAAGAATTAAGAGCTTCATGTAGGGAAAGCATGTGGCCAGAGTATGCTTATGCTTCCCCCCCCCCATGTGTCATTTCCTGTACCAAGAAATACAACTGTCAAGCAATGCATACCATCACAGATGAAGAGGCAAAACATAAAAATAACAAGATGTTACTAGTCCTTCTGAAGTAGTCTGGAGAAAACCCTACACCCCAGCCATGATTTGAGATCAGTGAAGAGTTCTTCCTTCTCCTGTGGAAAACATGCATCCATTTTGAGAACTGGTTTTGTGAAGCATTCACTTCGGCATTCTGACTATGTATGTGCATACCCTGATGGTAAAAATAGTTTGAATAGGAGACTTTCTCCTCCCCATTCCTCCCACAGCACTTAGGAAGTCTACACTGAACATAGAAAAATCTGTTCAGTCTTCTCCTATCCCAGTGGTTTGTGTGTATGTGTATGTACATGCACATGCACACACTTTTTCTCTCACTCTCTGCTGCACAGCCTGTTGCTTAGCAATACATCTTTTCAAAGCTAAAGTTGCAGTCTCCTTTTTGTAAACTTTAATGGAATTAAGTTGGTGTGTTTTATAAACAACTTTTACAGTAATAGCTGAGTTTTAAAGTGTTGAGTCTATAATGATGGGTGGAAGCGTTTCAAAACAATGTGCTCCAGAAATTGGAGACCAGGAATCACTAGACAAACAAACATTGAATACTATTTTTGTTGAATCAAGTCCTAGACTTAAAGGTGGCTTATGTTACCAGAGCACATTGGCGAATGTGTCTTTCCTGAGTCACTTCCAGCATTGAGGCTCAGAAGACCCAGTGAGTCACTGAAGAGCTTAGCAACTAATTATTGCCTAGGAAAATTTCAACCTGGGTTGCATGGATATGAAAAGTGCCAGAATGGAATATTCCACTTTACTTGGCCCTGGGGGATGTCATTTCTGAATTATAAAATCTGAGAAATCGGAGACATGGAGAAAATCACAAATGCAGAGCAGAAAGGAACAAGTATAAAAACTTTAGTCCAATTAAAAACTCCACTCCAGAGGGTAAAAAAAGCACCCACATTAAATTGGGATAATGACAACATCTACAGAGCCAGAGAAATATAAGGTTGAAATACCTAATTCTCACAGTTGTCTAATATGTATGTATATCAACCTTTAGAGTGTGGCAATGGTATTATTATTTATTCCTATTATTATTTATTCCTTCCCCCTTTTATTGGTATTATGGTTTATGTTCAGACTGGATTTAGCACTTTTGTCCACCTATCAAGTCCTTTCTAAGGACCTGAGATAGGCAGATGTGTATTATGGTTCGTCACACAATCAGCCAGATGTTCAGACTAAATTTGGCATTTTTGTCTACCTATCGAGTAATTATTTTCTCCATTGATTTGCAAGTTCACTGAATGCTTGTACCAGAGACAAATTCCTTGTATGTCTAATCACACTTGGCCAATAAAGTATTCAATTCAGTTCAACTTTCTAACTGCTATATTGTTTAAGGGGGAAAAGGTGCTGCTAAATCAGGGGTGTTCAACCTTGGCAACTTTAAGACTTGTGGACTTCAACTCCCAGAATTCCCCAGCCAGTAGATTGAAGTTGAAGTCCACAAGTCTTAAGTTGTCAAGGATGGACATCCATGTGCTAAGCCTTTCAGGTTTGGAATATCAGTTCTGGTTTGCTTTAGAAAATGTAACAAAAGGCAGCCATGTTTACAAAACTACATTTTTGTAACTGGAAATTGGATTACCCTTAGTTGAGTAAGAAATTTAGTCCAGGGCTAGAAGCTCTCTCTTTTGGAATATTGCTACCTCTTAGCACAGTGGCCTCCAAATAATTTTTCTGAAGAATTGATTCATAAAAATGTCATCTTAGTCAGCCTTCCACATCATACTACCGGCTCTGATTGTTATGTTGGAGCTTCCGAACTTTAGCAACTTCAGAATTCCTAGCCAGCTGTTGTTTTTCTTTGCGTCTGACCCATATGATTTCTTGCACGCACCTAGTTCTTGTAGCAAAGTTATTAACAGAGGATGCAATGAAGGATTTTGTGGTAGATGCTAATTAGCATGTAGAAGCAATGACCAGCCCAAGGTGACTCAACTGACTCCCACACATAAAGGAGAACTATAGATCCTGGTGCTGAATTAACTCATTTTCTAAGTTTCTGCTATACAAGAGCCAGTTTGGTGTAATGATTAAGGTATCAGGCTAGAAACTGGGAGATATTGAGTTCTAGTCCCACATTAGACCCAAAGGCAGCTGGCTGACCTTGGGCCAGTCACGCTCTTGGGCCAGTCAAGCCCTAGAAAAAAGGCAACAGCAAACGACTTCCAAAATCTTGCCAAGTAAACTGCAGGGATTTGCCCAGGCAATCGCCAGGAGTCAACAGTAACTTGAAGGCAAATAAACAAAAGAAAGACTATACAAGGAACCATAAATTAAGGAAATAGCTAAATAATACATTAAGCCACAATCAAATAACAAAATGAATGAACCCAAATTACTGGTTTGTATGTGAATGCAACTAACCAAAATTAGTAGGTTCTGTGAATGCATCTTTTAAATATTTAATTAACATATATTTGAGAGTATATCCAGGCAGAAGTTTGGGGGGAGTTATAACCTTAATGTGGCGTTATACTGCACATACAGTGTAGGCAACAATATCTTTGCTTACTATGTAGTTCCTAGATTTTTTGTTAAATGGAAATCAGTATATCAGATATAACCTAAAAGTAAGTTGAACTCTGTGGGAACCGAGTATATAAATATAAATAAAGTCTTAAGGGTCAGGTTAAGACAAAGCTGGTTTAGATGATTCATTGGTTACTTAATGACTGTAAATTGGGAGGGTATTAACCATACTTACTGCTGTTAATACACCTCAGTGAACTGGAAATTGCCTACCTGCCTTCAGAAGAGGAATAACTGTAATTGTAACTATGCTTTACTTAACATAAAGCAATCCACAGAAAATATGATACAGAAAAAAAGTATGCAGCAGGCAAAATGTGTTGCTTTAGAAACAGACTGGGGGAAAAAGTATTGTTGGGATTATAGCAAATTATGGTTTAGATGTGTTAAATGTTAATATGATTAAGTTATCAATATAATCTACTGATTTTTTTTGTACTTGTATTCCTTCCCCAGGTGGTTAGTGGTAAAAGACTCTTTCTTATTGTACATGAAACCAGATAGTGGAGCTGTTGCTTTTGTCCTCCTGGTTGATAAAGAATTCAGCATAAAGATTGGCAAGAAGGACACAGAAACTAAATATGGGTTACGAATTGATAATCTTTCCAGGTAAGAGGTTCCTATAGTACCACATGGCTATCTCCCTCTGTAATTCTGATTCAGTGTGTTCCAAATTGCAAGTTTTCTGCTGCTTGCTTATGGGAAATGGTGATTGTGTACAAGTGAAGAAGTGATATGTGTACAAGTGAAGAAGTGATAAAGCTAAATGTTTGATTCTTCTCCAGGTCACTGATTTTGAAATGCAACAGCTACAGACATGCCCTCTGGTGGGGCCAAGGAATAGAAGAATTCATTCAGAAAAATGGCAAGAACTTCCTCAGACATCACAGATTTGGTTCCTACGCAGCCATCCAGGAGAACACACTAGCCAAGTGGTAAGAGAAGACGTTCCATTGTTTAATAGCTGCTGATAGCACATGGCTGTAGGTATCTGCAGCAGTGCGCCTCAGCTTTAGCCACTGTTAAGATGTGTGGACTTCAACTCCCAGTCAACATTCTGGCTGGGGATTTCTAAACGCTGACGTCCACACTTGTTAAAGTTGTCAGGGTTGAGAAAGACTAGTCTGTAGCAAGACAACATGTGTCATGTAGGGCATCGCACCAATGATGCAATTATGTATTTGTATCATGGTATCTGTTCCAAATACGTAAGTCACATTGTTTGCAAGTTAATGTTATGATTCACATGTCATACTTTACGATTAGATAGGTAGGTAGGTAGGTAGGTAGACAGACAGACAGACAGACGCACAGCCATATGCACGCGGATGGCTATGTTGGTGATGAATCACCTGTGACAATTCTTACCATAACGTAAGAAACAGGGTTTTGAGGAGGGAGAGGGAGCAGGGGCAGAAGTAGCAACCCTGAGATCTGTGCTCGCATCTAAGCCAGCAGCATTTCTGTGCTTGTTTAGCAACAGTTATCCAAGGGACAACTGTTCTCCTCAGGATGTTAATAAATGTGGATGAGTCATACTTAAATCTCCATATGATGATAAAGTCAGAGTTTCAGTGTAATTTTGTTTTTTCAAACAAAAGAAAAGAGAGTTTTCTCTGCCTTTGCCCCCGCTGTACGTAACCACTTGCCCCATGAGGTGAGGTTGGCCTCTGCATTCTGGCCTTCCTGAAGAGTTTGAAGACCCGGCTCTGCCAACTGGTATCAGGGGATTAGAGAGCAGCCATGCAATCCTGGGGGAGCCTGGTGACTTGAGAGTGCTCCCTCCGCCGTTTAATTTGTTTTTAACTTTGTTTTTTCTGTTTTCGACCCTGTGCTAACGGTATTTTTTATGGCTTTATAGCTTTCATTTATAAACCACCCAGAGTCACTTAGACAATGAGATGGGTAGTATCTAAATTTAATAACTAAAATAAATAAAAATAGCTATGAAGATTGTATTCTGATTGATATTAGCATATTGGTCACTAATTGACTTGTTTATCACACCCCTGTTAAAAACATAAAAACTGCATCCGGTCCCCATTTAGCACAGCAGCATTTTGTGTGGTCAACCGGGTGCAGCCACGAAACTCAAAAGTAGGTTCAAGGTCAATGGCCCTCTTCTATTGTTTCTTAAATATATTTTACCTCTTCTACTGTCGCTCTTCGGCAATTGCTGCTTAAATAGCCTGCTGAGATTCATTGATGGTATGTAGCCAGCCAGCCCTATTTTCCCCGAATTGTACAAATCCCTTTTTAAAACACCAAAACTGCTGGTCGTTGTCATGTTTAATGACAGCAATTTCCCCCCGTATTACTATCTATGGAGAAAGCAATCCTTCCTCTGCCTTTGAGTTTCTTTAGTATTTAGTTTCAGTGGATGACCCCAAGGTTTGAGACTGTGAAAGGAGAGAGGGAGAAAAAACTTTCCACATTTTCTACACCATGCATGGTTTCACATATCTCCATTATGTTTGTTTTCTACACACATCTTTATAGCTCCGGGGCGGGGGGGGGGGCGAGTTCTACAGTTATTGCTACAATCTTTTCTGTAAAAAGTCCTACAATTATTGCTTCAATCTTTTCTGACTATGAAGATGTTCTAGTCCACCAATCATTTTCACTTCTTTCATTCAATGTAGAACCTTGCTTTTTTCACCATTGAATCTAACAAAATGAAATTCAATGGTGAAAAAAGCAAGGTTCTACATTTAGGTAAGAAAAACCAAATGTACAGGTATAGTACCTTGCTCAATAGTAGTAACTGTGAGAGGGACCTCGGAGTCCTAGTGGACAATCACTTAAATATGAGCCAGCAGTGTGCTGCAGCTGCCAAAAAGGCCAACACAGTGCTAGGCTGCATTAACAGAGGGATAGAATCAAGATCACGAGAAGTGTTAATACCACTTTACAATGCCTTGGTAAAGCCACACTTGGAATACTGCATCCAGTTTTGGTCACCACGATGTAAAAAAGATGTCGAGACTCTAGAAAGAATACAGAGAAGAGCAACAAAGATGATTAGGGGACTGGAGGCTAAAGCATATGAGGAACGGTTGCTGGAATTGGGTATGTCTAGTTTAATGAAGAGAAGGACGAGGGGGGGACATGATAGCAGTGTTCCAATATCTCAGGGGTTGCCAGAAAGAAGAGGGAGTCAAGCTATTCTCCAAAGCGCCTGAAGGCAGGACAAGAAGCAACAGATGGAAACTAATCAAGGAGAGAAGCAACCTAGAACTAAGGAGAAACTTCCTGACAGTTAGAACAATTAACCAGTGGAACAACCTGCCTCCAGAAGCGGTGAATGCTCCAACACTGGAAGTTTTTAATAAGAGACTGGACAGCCATTTGTCCGAAATGGTATAGGGTTTCCTGCCTGAGCAGGGGGTTGGACTCGATGACCTCCAAGGTCCCTTCCAACTTTATTATTATTATTATTATTATTATTATTATTATTATTATTATTATTATTATTATTATTATTATTATTATTATTATTATTATTATTATTATTATTATTATTATTATTATTATTATTAATTATTTTTCTGCATTTCCTCCTTTTCTGTGCTTCTTCCAATATTAAAAACAAAACAGAAAAGTACTGTATATTCTTATCCTTTGCTTCCGGAATTCCAGTCCTGCCTGTTTGTGTAATGTTGTTATTCGTTCTAGGTATGTAAATGCCAAGGGGTACTTCGAAGACGTAGCAAATGCCATGGAAGCTGCGAAGGAAGAGATTTTCATCACAGATTGGTGGTTAGTATTTAACTGACATGATCAGATTCCACCCTTCCTGCTCAGCCTCCTCCTAGCCTCTCGAGGTACTTTCTAGAATATTTAATTATAATGTGGCACTGTTAGGGTCCTTTCACATGGAAACTTAACAGCAGGACCAGATGGTTTGGCAACATCTTAGCGGAAGAGGCAGAGAATAAGAGAGGCTATGCTGCAAAGGTCTTTTCAGGACACTTGGCTGAGGAAACAAAGACGAACCAACTAAAACTTTTAATCTAACAGAAATCACTTTAATGTGCTGATTCCTTTTCAGCTTGTCTCTTTTGCATGGGGAAAAAAATAAAAACGGACAGTCTCTTATTGGTGTTTCTTGAATGTTTAGCAAGTACAGATAGTCCTCGCCTTACAACAGTTCATTTAGTGACCATTCAAAGTTAAAAATGGCACTGAAAAAAAGTGACTTATGACCATTTTTCAGAGTTCCAACCTTTGTAGCATCCCCATGAACATGTGATCAAAATCCAGATGCTTGGCAACTGGTTCATACTTACGACCATTGCTGTGTCCCAAGTTTATGTGATCACATAACATGACAAGCATGACAAGCAAAGCCAATGGTGAAGCCAGATTTAGTAACAACAAAGTTACTAAATTATCAACTGCAGTGATTCACTTAACAACTGAGGCAAGAAAGGTTGTAAAATGGGGCAGAACTCACTTAACAAATGTCTCACTTAGCAACAGAAATTTTGGGCTCAATTGTGGTTGTAAGTTGAGGACTACCTGTAAATTAAGGGACCTGAGGCACAAAAAGTGTTCAAATAATTGGAGGGGATTACAGGATTAGAAAAAGAGGGGTGAAGCAGTAGGGAATAGAGTCATCTGGCCCCACATTACCTTGTTCAACAACAAACAGCCACAGTACTTATAAACTGGATTCTGAGTTCAGCTGACTGTTTGGATCCAAGCCAAGTGCCATGTAAACATGAAGTTTTAAAGTAGTCATACATGTTGGTTTTCTTCACATATAAACAATGTGCACTCTAATCTTGCAATAAAAAATGAAGGTAATGCTGAACTCCTGGTGACATCATGGATATGTCTCAATCAACAGCAGTACGGAAATTATTTTCTAATGCCATTTTCTGGGAAATTTTTGTAGCTTTCAAGGCTAATCTTTAAGTCCTGGAATTTTTTAGTGGTTTCCTATCCCAGAACTGATTAAACCTAACCCTGCTCAGCTTCCACCTTCAGACAAAGAAAAGATAAGCTGGACTATATTACTGAATAAATGGAAATTGCAAAACTTGTCATTGTATTGGCAGGTATCAAATTTGCCAAAGAGAACTGGAAAGTATTAGTGTATTTCAAAACATAGGATCATAACTTTTGCTCTTCATTGAAAAACTTTTTTTTTTATATATAACAAGTTTTATTGAATTTTTTTGTTTTACAACCAAGTGCTTAGAACTCATCGTGGAGATAGGGCACTCCATAGAACAAAGTAAAAAATATAATCATACATGAACAATTTAAATTACTTATTTAAAGTTTCCCTCTCTATTTTATCAATCAAGAGAAAAAAAAGAAACAAAAAACAAAAACTATCAATAATATTTCCACCCGTTTTCAGGCTTAACTAACTTCAATTAACATATTCCAATTTGGCCTTACATAAACATATAGTATAAAATTCGGGTATCCATATAATATAGATTGTTTCTAACATATACATATTACTCCAATTCATTGAAAAACTTTTGATGACTTATTTTCCCCATCTGTATGGATGTTCTGAGCATCAAGGAAAGTTGTGGCCTATTTGTTGGAAGGTGGGAAATGCTGAGTATAAAAAGATGACCCCCAAAGGGCTATGGAATTTTGAAACAAGAGAGAAGGGGGGGGGGGAACTAGTGGCACTAGTCCAAAAATGTATATAATATAATTCAGATATTTTCCTCCCTGATATCTCATTCCCAATATTGGCTGTAGAATGGAAGAAAGGACCTTAGAGTGATTAAAGCAAGAATTGGGTTTAGGCCAGTGGTAGGATTCAAATATATGAACAACAAGTTCTCTGTGTGGATGCTGCTTCCGGAAGTCCATTCTGGGCCTGGGCAACAAAAAATTAGCTACCGGTTCTGCCAAAGTGGTGCAAACCGGCTGAATCCCACCATTGGATTAGGCCAGGGGTAGGCAACCTTGGCTCTTTTATGACTCGTGGACTTCAACTCCCAGAATTCCTGAGCCAGCATGGCTCAGCTTGGAAACTCTCCCTTTCCCCTCAGCATGAATGGCTCAGGAATTCTGGGAGTTGAAGTCCACGAGTCATAAAAGAGCCAAGGTTGCCTACCCCTGGATTAGGCCAAGGCTCAGATGCTTTGAGGTTAATGGTTGATGTAACATAAATCTCTGTTACCATTGTCAACCTACAGCTGGTATTCAGAGCTGTTTTCTCCCATCTGGATATAACACAGATTCTTCATAACTGATTTGGAGTTACTGAATCCCTGCTCAAAGTTTCCAAATTAATAATCACCATCCAGAATGGGACAACTCACCACGGCCAACTTGCCATGGCCAGTTTGCCACAGGACAATTTGCCATGGCCAAATTGTTGCAGAAGAATTCAACAGTTCAATGTAATTATTTAAAATAATTGAAATTTATTTTAATTTTTGTCATTTCACATTTTATTTTGTCCCTCCTTTGGCATCCTTTCTTAAATTCTCCTATTTATTTATTTTATATTAGTGTGACTCCTGTCCTACAGCGAGTTGGCCACAGCAAGTTGTCCCATGGCAAGTTGGCCATGGTGAGTTGTCCTAGACCCGTCACCATCATGTCACATAGTCATGAATTTCACTTGTTAATGTGCTTTTGCCTACTTTAAAATTCTCCTCAAACACTTTTTTGGATGATGTCTGTTCCTAGAATTTTTGGAAAAGGAGAAAGCTTCCCCTCTTCCATTTTCTCCATGCCATGTATGATTCTTACACCTCAATCACGTCAATTGGTCACTTTTTTTTAAGCTAACAAGTTCGAGATGTCCTAGTCTATTTCTCATAGGAAACATACTGGTGCCTCCACATCCTTCTAATTGCCTTCTCTCCATACTTTTTCAAATATGGTGACCTAGGATTATATATAGAATTCCATAGATTTGTTATGTTAAGGGCATTACAGTATTGGCAGTTTTGTTTTTGGTCCCTTTCCTAATGATCCCTAGCATAAAAACGGTCTTTTTTCAATGATCTTTTGCCATGAAGAATTGACTTTAATTGGATTATCTACTATAACTGTGTACTTTTTTCCTAGTTAGTTATAGATAGTTCAGACTTAGTATTATTATCTATTAAATTGAATAAAGGAATGGCACCATGGCAGCTTTTCAACTCTTCCTTCATAGCAACAGCTCAGATTATTTTGCAACCTTTAAATGAAAACAGCATGAATGTGAAGGAGAAACAAATCATGGGCTGGGTGTTAATTTTGTGTATTTGTCCAGTGGAGGATGTATTCAGGTAATGTCCTCAATATTTTGAGACTACAGCAGTAATGACACCTGTGGAAGAATACCTACAGTGTGGAGGTGGTGCCCCTTGTTTTCTTAAACCTGTTAGATTCATTCTGTGTGGCACATTAGTTGACTATCACAATTCCAGAGTGGCCATCCAGCACGGGCCTTCAGATTTTCCTAACTGTAATGATAATTTGAAAAATTGTAATAAAAATGCACTGTGACTTGCTGATTGCTTTTACACAAAACTTAGACACCCTCATTTACTATTTAAGAAATACGTCATTTCCCTAGCTTGCTGACACCAAGACACCAGGGAAAGGGTTTAACTTTTTCCCATCATGCAGGCCCACGGTCGTTTGATGTGCTGCTTGTATTGTGACTTTGTAAGCAACCTTGAGGGAGGATGGTTATTTTTCCCTCTGGCTTTGAGAAAAAAGAAAAAAGGAGAACAAAACAGTTTCTATCTCCAAATTTAATTTGTTTGTATTTTTCCTTCCAAATATTTTTTGAAAAAAATGATTTTAGAATGAGAAATAAAATATGTAAGACAAAGAGCCTCTAAAACCTAGGCAACAGAAATATTTTTCCACCCGGAATGGTTATATTTCCTACTGGGAGGATCAGCAACACTTGAAAATGACTGTTAGTTTTAAGGAGGCATTGCTGTTTTATATTGTAATAGAAAGAGATCAGGGTCTTCTTTGCTGGCAGACTCTCTCGCTTAATTGCATGGATTGGGACATCTGCTCGTGTTCATTTCAGAAAGTGTAGTGAAGTGGACAACAGTTCCACCGAGAAAAGCTCACTAGTGTATTTTTCAACTAAACCTATTTGCTTTTCTACCTTTTTTACAGGCTGAGCCCCGAAATATTTATGAAGCGGCCTGTGGTGGAAGGGAATCGCTGGAGATTAGACTGCATTTTGAGGCGAAAAGCTGTAAGTGTGCAGTATTTTTCAAGCCTTACAAAGCTGCGAAAGAGAATAGAGGTATCTCTCATTTTTCAGGCAGGGACTCAAGGTATGGCTGCATTCATGATGTCCTAGCTGTGTTCACTCAACACTCTTAGCTAAGTCAGGTGAAGACGCAGTGGATAGCCTTTGCACACTACGCAAATATTGTGTCTTGGGTGGATGCTACTGCAGATAACTGAATATGGTTAATCCAGTTTTTGAGCTGCCCAACATGCTGGACCATGAACCTACATTACGGCCTATGTTAATGCAGTATTCCAGGCTGTTTGGATGATGACTCACGCTAGTATGCTAAACTTGCTGGAAAAGCCAGAATCAGTCTGGTGATCAGTTAAAATAATTATGGCTTACATAGTAAGTTCCAGATTTGTTTCCTTCTGTTCTTTTCTGCCAGTATCCAGATGGTATATCAGATGCCATAGAGGTTTCCCCCATGTTTTCTTAGGAGTATGTTGTCTGCTTATTGTGGCACATTTGTGTATTAATGGGGAAAATGTGGGTTAGCTTTTTCTGTGTATGTATGTATGTATATATACAGATAGACAATCATACACATACATGGAGGGGAATATTGTATGTTTTAGCTTATCTTTGTGTTTGCACATTATGAACCCAGCATTTGCCTGAATAATAATCCCTTCCCTTCTCCTTCCTTCCTTCCTTCCTTCCTTCCTTCCTTCCTTCCTTCCTTCCTTCCTTCCTTCCTTCCCTCCCTCCCTCCTTCTTTCCTTCCTTCAAGAGCTCTGCCAAGCTCCTGTAAAACTGAAGTATTTATCTTTAGATGCATTTATACTACAGCCTCAGTGCTCATTGCTTAAACTTCATTACATTTCCTGGACTGATTTCGGAAGTAGAGGAGTTTGCTTCAGTGGGCTATTCTTTTTTAGGTCCATCTCCAGTGATGGGATTCAAATATGTGAACAACCGGTTCTCTGTGTGGATGCCACTTCCGGAAGTCCATTCTGGGCCTGGGCAACAAAAAATTAGCTACCGGTTCTGCCGAAGTGGTGCGAACTGGCTAAATCCCACCACTGTCCATCTCCCTTTCACATGACCTCCTGTCTCATTTTCAATAACCTTCCTTAACCTCTGTGCCAAACCCCTGAATATTGTTAGGGATAGAAAATTCCTCCTTCCTAAATCTCTCCTTGATTGTAGGTGATTCCAGCAACACTGTTCAATTTGCGAGCATTTTCCCATGTTCACTTTGAAGGCATCTGCACTCAAGAAACTCTCGATGCAAACTGGAGGGAGTTTAGGTCTAATGCTAGCTGCATCCTGTGTGATCATCTCTTTTGGCCTGTTCCAAGGGACATCAGTGGCATGAGCAGAAATAGTATAAATTGACTTTCCAGAGAGATGATCTCACAGTGTGATATGATATATTCTATTTGTCTGTGTTCAAAATGGATACTCATTAAATTGCTAATGGTAGGCATTGATCTTCTCCAAGAATATAGGTCTAATTAGGAGAGGGCTTAACATGTGCCTTGTTATTGAGCTTGAGGTGACTAATTACTTTAATGGAAGCTTTCTGTCGTCTTCATAAAATACTTTTGCCAATGTGGTCAAGGTATTTTTTTGAGTTCTTGTGGGTCAGAAAGAATTATTCCCTTTGTGTCAAGGATGATCCCATCCTAGACTATCACCTTGGGATGGCGATTAAATCATTGATACACTTCTGGCAAACATAAAATAATTTTATTGTGGCAAAGAAGGAAAAGGTCAAGTCACAATTGAAGTCCCTTGGGTTGCTCTGCTTCTAGATCTTAGATTTTAAACTGGGTGATATTTTTAGTTTTAATTTTGAATTTAGCAATTATTTTTTAACCATGCGCAGGTTGCTAAGTTTCATGGTTATTTTAGATTAGGATAATGTTTACCAGCATTAAAGGAACATAGAGCAGGAGCAGAGCTGTCTAGTGTTTTGGAATATTTAGTGAGCTCATCTGGAATTTTGACACCTCATCCTGGGCACACTCAGTAAATGCCTGCTGCAGGATAGATTGCTGGTCTGTTCACAGGACATGCATTTATCAAAAGAGAAACTTGTTCTCCCAGATACCTCCTTTAGTTCTGAATGAAGATCCCTTATCTTTGCCTTTTCAAACTATTCAGAAAGATCTCTTTCTTTTCCCATGTCTTTTCTTCAAGGAGGGCAAGAATCCTGCAGATAAAGGGTGCAGCCACATATAGCATTTGTTATTGGGCATAGAATCTAGAATACTGGAATATCCATAATGAAAAAGAAGGGAAGGGAAGGGAAGGAAGGAAGGAAGGAAAGAAGGAAGGAAGGAAAAGAAAGAAAGAAAGAAAAAGAAAGAAAGAAAGAAAGAAAGAAAGAAAGAAAGAAAGAAAGAAAGAAAAAGAAAGAAAGAGAAAAAAAAGGAGAAAGAGAAAAAGAAAGATTCACTTCTTGAAGATGTTGTTGAAGTTCCATGCTATGTGACTAACATCTGAAGTTACATAAATTGAAGGTTTCAGATTCTGGAACCTATTCCTTTGTTAATGTCAGCTTTTTTCTTTATATTAGTCATCAATAGCACTTAAAAATACCTCAGTCAAAACATCTTCAAATTATAAAAGTTATTAGCCAGAAAACCATATATGGAGAATAACATCTGGACACTGCAGCTTACTTATCCCGCTCAAGTATTCTCACTGCAAAATGAGAAATGAAGAATCCCTCTGGTAAGGAATTCCAGATCAGAGGATCACCACCAAAAAGATCCTTCTCTAGGAAGCAGCTTGTCCCAGTTCAAAAGATAGGAAGCCTGAAGTAGGCTTTCATGGATAGTTGAAGCAGATACAGGAGTCAAGCTGTAGCTCATAAAATCCAAATAGCAATAAGTAAAATGTGTATTTTGTGGCATTTAATGACTGTAGTCCATTTTATTCCCATTTTTATTTGTTTGTTTGTTTTAAGAGTGGGCAAATCAAGAGGTTTTTTTCAAACCCCTTTGTTCAGCTGATTCACCAACTTTACACAATGTGCTTAGAGAAAATTGACCTCACGTGTTCTTGCCACTGTCGGGAAAGAAAAATTTGTAAATTGTAATTCAAACTGTGAAATAGATTGCCATATTTTTAATTCTGTCCAGAAAAAAATAAAACAAAATCTTGGCTCTACCCATAGATTTAGGCAATCCTACCTACTTTGGGCCATTAGTAGCATCATTCTTCTTCTTAACATCCCTTCTTCTAAGTGTAACCCCTGACCCACAAAAGATTGCCCAGCTTGCTATTACTGGTCCAGAGCCATCACGAATCTTTTAGTTGGTTCTGCATGCATCAAATATGACTGGTATTTTTTTCTTCTGACAGCTACAGGGAGTGAGAATCTTTGTGATGCTCTACAAAGAGGTAGAGCTTGCTCTGGGTATCAACAGTGAATATACCAAGAGGACTCTAATGCGCCTACATCCTAATATTAAGGTATTTGTATCCATTGTAACAATTACACTGTTTATTTATCTTCAGGAATAGCTGCTCCATGTTGAGGCGGTGAGTTCCACAGAGTAACTGTTGCTGTATTCACAAAACAACTTCAAGATTGGCATGGGAAGAAACAGTACTTTAGTGCTGTACTCAAAAACATGTTCTATTACGTTTACAAGGACATGTCCGAAAGATATACACGAAGTAGTTTCCATTCTGTCGTTTTGGCCTTGCCAGTAAATCAGTCCTGTTCGTTCTTAGAGGAAATCACATACTTTGGTTCAGTTTTATTATAGTCATAGACCAGATCAAAAGAAATTCCAAGGATAAAACGTACTGAAATATACATAACACATACTATTCCCAAATAAACAACGCTATATAGAACTGTGAAAATGTAATGTTGCCAGTTGTAATAACGTAGAACTAAATAATCAGCTCATCTGAGCAAAAAGATATCTAAAACGTCCTTGTTGATACTTTTTGAATACTAGAGATAGCAAAAGAGTACAAGTAGCCCCAAAAATGCTTTTTAAAAGGCAACTGGGCTTTCTTTGGGAGGGGGTTCCTTGAAAACAATTCACTTTTCATCCAAGAAGGGAAATGTCTTCAAGGAAAAACCAAGAACGTCCAGTTGCTTTTTGAAAAAGCACCTTTGGGACAACCATGAACTGGATGACTGAGAATCTCCATAGGCAATAGAGGTGACCCTTCATTTACAACCATAGTTGGAACTGGTATTTCCATTGCTAACCAAGGCCATTGTTAAATGACTCGCACCCGATTTTACAACTTTGTTTTGTCATGGTTACTAAGTGAATTGCTGCAGTTGTTAAGTGAATCATGCAATCATTAAGTGAATATTTCCTTGTTGGAAGCCAGCTGGGGAGGTAGCAGATCAGGATCAGATGATTCTGGGCTCCTGCAATTATCATAAATGTGTGCTGGTTGAACACATGACTGTGGGGATGCTGCAACCGTCGTTAGTGCAAGGACTAGTCGTAAGTCACTTTTTTCAGTGCTGCTGTAACTTCAGACAGTTGCTAAATGAATGGTTGTAAGTCAAGGGCTGCTTGTCTTTGGCTGCATTCAATGAGACAGTATCAAGATGATCAGACAGGTCAAAGATAAAATGAATCTGAATGACCAAGGCATTTATCTAGAAACAGAGATAACAACTCCAGACATAAATCAGGGACAATAAAATACAAAATGACTCAAAGTTGCTCCTTTTCCATGTGAGCATAGAACTTTGCTTCACTGTTGAGTGTCAAGAAGGTGTTAAACCTAGCCAAAGAGAAAGTCCTCCTAAATGTAGGAATGATCACATAATTGGGGCAGCATGCTGGTTGAATGCGATGGAGAAAAACCTACTCAAAAAGGGAATCTTACATATTTATTTACCTATATGGAATTTCTGATCATCTAAGATTTCTACCTTAGATTAAAATCTTCATCTATAACTCACTTGATTTTAAGGTCAGTGTTTCCTTTCCAGGTAATGAGGCACCCTGATCATGTGTCATCTACTGTTTATTTATGGGCCCACCATGAAAAGCTGGTGATCATTGACCAATCCGTAGCTTTTGTTGGTGGCATAGACTTGGCATATGGCAGATGGGATGACAATGAGCACCGACTGACAGACGTGGGCAGTGTGAAACGTATGACAGCAGCCAAATCTGAGTCTTCAGTGAATCTTTCTGTAAGTATGATTTCTACAGTCTGAGAAGAGCACACATTGGGGAGGTGGGACTACACAAATCAGGGAAGCTACTTCTGAGATTGGTACTACCTTCAGCTTGTTCAGGAAACGTCAATATCAAACCTGTTCCTAGAAACCAGGAGATTGTGAGTTCTAGTCCTGCCTCATGCATGAAAGCTGGCTGGGCGACTTTGGACCAATCACCAGGAGACTGTGAGTTCTAGTCCTGCCTTAACCATGAAAGCCAGCTGAGTGACTTTGGGCTAGTCAGTCTTCGTCAACCCAACCTACCTCACAGGGTTTTATTGTGGGGAAAATAGGAGGAGAAAAATGTGTTGGATATAATTGCTGCCTTGAGTTATTTGTAAACATAATGAAGGTGGGATAGAAATAAATATTTGATTGAATTAAAGATCAAGACTTAAAAAGTAAAATGAAGGAATATAAAATGAGTTTATTTGATCACAGTTGAAATAAGATTTTCTTGTTTGGCAATGTTCTGGAAACCCTTTAAGGACGTTTTGCTCACACTAGGATTAATGTTTTATGAGTTTGCTTATACAGTAGGTAAAGGATGGAATATGGAATGAAGAGATGTTTATTTAACCTTGCAGGGGGCAAAGAGTTGCTAAATTTGTTTTTATTTGTTTAGAACTCATTTTTCTTTATTCCTTTTTATTTTTCCCAGCACTTTCTATTCTTTCCTTCCATTACGTTTTCTTTCTCTATGTTGAGCTTTTATTACTTTTTAATACTTAATTAAAATTCTTAATAAAAGTTATATTTTTAAAAAAGCAAATATATGTATCAATGTACACATACCCAAGATAACTTTGTCTAGATAAAATCATATTCACAAATGCCTCGTATATCTGCAGGGTTGTCTTTTATAACCTTTCTGTCAGGTTCCAGAGAACTTTGATTTAGGAAACAACAAGGAATGTATGACTCTAACATTTTTTTTAATTTATGGTCCTTTCCTACCCTGATTTAAACTGATAAGATGCCACAAAGAAAAGGCAAAGGAACATGGGATGACTTCTATCAGATTTTGATTCTGTTTTTTCCCCCAGAGTTGATTTTGTATTTCGCTCACTTTGTTAAAGCATGGGCTTTTTCTTAAAAGAGATTCTAAAGTTAATTTACTAATATCCCCACCCAAAATTAAATTATACAGGTGTCTTGCACTTTACTGATCTCCAAATCCTCTGAACTCAGTGTTGCATCTGTGTAAAATAAATACATACAAATATTTTATAGGTCAGTTTCCTTTCCTTTTAAATTGTGTCTTTCAGAAAACCAACAAGAAATTGAGAAAGTAATTCTCTCCTACCTTGTTTCAGATTGACATTTAGACAGCTGCTCGGGTCAGTGGAGGTGCCTGGCAATTGGTTTAAGATTTCTAGCAGGCTCAGCTCATGGGAAGTCATTTTATAAAGGGCTGTATCTATCAAATAAGATTTCCTGCATCCAGTTTCTGGTGCCTTTTAACCTACACTGCTAACACTGTTTTCTCTGCTAACAAGCCAATTTAATGTGGATTGCAGACACCCTGTGATGCTGTAGAAACTGAATATCTATCTACCTTCAGTTTCTATCTGAATATCTTTTGCAGGATCAGTTGGGACACCCCAGGTCTTTTTTTTTTTTTTAGAGTTTGAATTCTTTATTGCCCAAGTATGATTGGACATACAAGGAATTTGTCTCTGGTGCATAAGCTCTCAGTGTACATACAAGCAACAAATGATAAATCATGGTCATAATCCTAAAATACAATCATCATAAATCATAAGATACAACACTCAGTGATAGTCGTAGGATACTCAATAAAAGCAATCAACATGAATCATAAGACACAGACAACAAAGTCATAAGATGCTAAAGGAATACGTAATAGGAAAGATGAGAAGGATAATACAGCCCTACTACGTGGTTTGACATCCTAGCATCAACCCTAGCATCAAAGTCCTTAGTCTAGACTCTAGACAACTTTTTTTCAGATCACATTAGCTGGTATATTTCTTAGAGTATCAAGGGTTTAGTCAATGTTAGATTGAGAAGGCTAGAAGTTGCGATCTTGCCAGAATTGGAGAATGCCAGTTTCTTCTTTCCTTTCAGTGGTGGACATGCATGAAACCATCTGTCCATACACCAGCATGACTTGATGGACCTAATGGGGTTGTGAACTAGCTGGAGCTGTTTCAAGATTCCAGGAAACATTCTATAGGGGCTGCAACTGTTAGGCATATTCAGACATAGTGACTTTTAGCTCAGAATCCAGAACTCATCTGTTGAAGAGAACTGTGATTTAAATTACTGCATAAGTGTTTCCTCTAATATTTGTTTTTGATAGCATGCAGTGAGAAATCTTTTGAGTGTAAACACATGGAACCAAAACTAGTTTTGCAATATCCATGCCAAAGAATTGGCTTGGATGTTTACTTCCGTTTCTCTTGCAGTTCATTCTATGCGTTCCCTTTAAACCTGCCCATCTTTTCAGAAACGGCATGTGATGTAGTTCTTGTGGGTCTGTGTCACTTCTGAATGAAAATAGGAGGGCTCTTCTTCATAGCTCATTCGTTTTCCCTGGAGAGCAGCTTTGATTCATTTGGTCCAAAAGCATCTGTGGGCAAGGAGAACAAGTGATGATAAATATGGGATTTTTTAAAAAAAAAAAAAAATGACATGATTTGCACATTTATATTAGACATCATGATATCATTACATAAATGCACTATTTGCATTATGACATCATGATATATGTCCTCATTTTAATGTTGTGATGGCTTTTACGGATGTTGGCAGATTTGATATACCCTCATTTATAGGCATATGCATATAAGGGCTGTTACATATTCTGAATACACAGAGATACATGTTGATTAAAATTGATTACATACCACCAAATCAGGTGTCAATTCTTAGCAGCCACCTTCTCCAAGACAGATACATAAACGCATACTTAAATTGAACCTTATTTGTCCTTTTTCTGCCCTAAGTCTTTAGCTGAAAGTGTTCAACCTCAGATGGAGCCTCCAGTAATTATACCTCTTCAAGGATGCAGTGACGATGCCCCAGAAGCTTCAAGAATGAAAGGAGTAGGGAGACCCAAGAAATTTGCCAGATTCAGCATCTACAGACAGCTCCATCGACATACTATGCATCACGCAGATAGCGTGAGCAGCGTAGACAGTGATTCTTGTGAGTGATTTGTTTACTTATTCATTGTATTTCTGTGCCATATTTCAGGGTCAAAAATCCCTTCAAGGCAGGTCTCAAGAACTTTGAGGGTGATATAAAAATGAATTGATGGTTTTATTCAAATAAAATCAGTTGATTAAATTTCTCCATAAAATAGGGAAAAGTTGAGCAACATAAAGGTAGGTGGCACTCAGGTTATTATATATGCTGTACATCCAACTCAAGGGAGCAAAATAATATCTCTTCTTATCTTCACAAGGACCATATGATGAAGCTGAGATGATTGAATGGCTTCAGGTCAATGAGATTTACAATCTAGTGGAAATTTGGAGCTGGGTCTCCTCGTTCCTAAGACCAACTATTGCTACACTGATCTCCAGGATATATAAAGGAGGTTGTGCCAGGCTTCTGAAATATTTTTTTAAAAGATGCTTCAGAGAGTGCAGGAACATGAACATAGTTCCTGTTCACACTTCTTTGTTAGAGTGAGCACTTCATTTAACTGTTACTGGTGATACAAAATCTCATTTTAATGTATGCTGACTAGTGTACATTTAAAGTAACAATAAAGATATTATTCTATTCTATCTTTGTAAGATGGAAGAAACAGAAAGAAAATAGGAAATGGTTCTTTGCTCTGGGACATTAACACATGTTGTTGGAGGCAGGGAAGGGAAGGGAAGGGAAGGGAAGGGAAGGGAAGAGAAGAGAAGAGAAGAGAAGAGAAGAGAAGAGAAGAGAAGAGAAGAGAAGAGAAGAGAAGAAGAGACCCTTAAATCTATTGAATAACATTCTGCTTGCTCTGCTTTGAGGTTGCACTCTTCTTCATGACCGGTATTAATTTAAAGAAGATTAAATATTTGCATAATAATTGAGATTACTGTTAATACCAAGTTCCAAAAATCTGTTTTGTGTTTGTGTTGAATCTGTTTTGTTTGAAACAGGTAAAGGCTCAGTTCGCAGTTTGAAGACAGGGGTTGGAGAGCTTCTTGGTGAAACAAGATTCTGGCATGGAAAAGATTATTGCAACTTTGTGTTTAAAGACTGGGTCCAACTGGATAAACCCTTTGCTGGTAAGCATCACTGCAACTTAGAATCGTATCTGGACAGTCAGTGGGGGCCAATGAATTTGTGACAATGTTTTGCTAGCGGAGGGCAAAAGCCTAGCTGATTGGGTATCTTTATTTCCCACAATAGCCAACCAGGTGTTGGTAGCATACCCAAGAATAGCTGGTGGTTCTTTTGGCTCTTGACATTTTTGTTATTGTTATGGTTGTTGCTTCCCTTTTAGATTTTATTGACCGCTACACCATGCCAAGGATGCCATGGCATGACATTGCCTCTGTAGTCCATGGCAAAGCTGCACGGGATGTAGCTCGGCACTTCATTCAACGCTGGAACTTCACAAAGGTGGGTTTCATATAGTTTTTCAATTATTCAGCTGAACAATTATTCAGTTATTTGGAATCTTCTGAATCCCTAGTCCAGGGGTAGGCAACCTTGGCTCTTTTATGACTCGTGGACTTCAGCTCCCAGAATTCCTGAGCCAGCCATGCTCAGTTTAGTGACTGCTCAAAGGTACAACAGCACCGAAAAATGTGACTTATGACCGGTTTTCACACTTACAGCCACTGTAGCCTCCCTATAGTTGGGCGCATGTATTTATGACAGTTGCACTGTCCTGGAGTCATGCGATCACCATTCATCACCTTCCCAGTTGGTTTCCAACAAGCAAAGTCAATGGGGGACACCAGATTTGCTTGACGGCTTAATGATACGCTGAACAATTGCAATGATTCGCTTAACAACTGTGTCAGAAAAGGTCATAACATGAGGCACAACTCACTTAACAACTGCCTTACTTAGCAACGGAAATATTGGGCTCAATTGTGATCGTAAGTCAAGGACTACCTGTATATTTGTAGCTGGCAGCTTTGCTTTCAAGTGCTTGTGAAAAAACAGTGATAATTTTCTTCTTAAGTGAAAGAGGGCTGGAGCGGGTTAAGGTCCTGACGTCGACCAGAATGTAAATATAAACATTAACATGACTTGTCTCCAAAAAATCTTGCGGGGGGGGGGGAACCCAGTGTGTTGGAGATTATGAAAATCCTTTGTTAAAGTTCTAAAATTCAATGAACAGAGGTAATATGACTAAGCAGTTGGGCAAGTTTCCATGCTGGCTCAGGAATTCTGGGAGTTGAAGTCCACGAATCATAAAAGAGCCAAGGTTGCCTACCCCTGCCCTAGTCTATAAGAAGTAAAATGATGTCACAGTCATACTGCATGTTAAATCTTAACATGACTACAATTTTTTTCATTTTTTCTTTTTTTTCTTTTTTTTATGATACAAGATGATGAAATCCAAATACAGGTCCCTTTCATACCCTTTCTTGTTGCCAAAATCTCAGCGAACAGCTGATGAGTTGAAGTATCAAGTCCCCGAGGCTGTGTACGCCAAAGTGCAGGTAGGAATGTTGTAATATTTATGAAATGTGTAACTGCTCCATAACTGGCAAGTTAGACATTGGATTCCTTCTGTCATCATAAGAAGCCTTATAAAATGACTCCAAAATTGAAATTGTTCTGAACCATAGATTAAATGCCACTTTTCTTCTTTCTATATCCCTGATGTGTCTGGAGAGGTTGTGGAAGAGATCCACAGCCTTTTATTTTTCTTATCCACTGAAAAACATCTATATAAAATATTCCATTCTTCAAAAGAGAGACAAAGCTACCCCTGGGGATATTTACTCAGAAGTAAAGTCACTCAGTGTTCTGCAGCCTTCTGGAATTACCAACAAAAGACATTTCCCAGTTGTATCGCTAAATTAGGCTTCCATTTACCACTTCAGTTTCATTAAAATCTCTTTTAAACAATGTGGCAGGAAAATATGTTTTTGGACTCTTAAATCATGAAGAATGGGAATGGGAGAAAGAGAAGACAGATACACTTCTCTGGAAAAGCTCTGCGCATTTCTCAATTATTTGCAAGATTGAGAGTTGCAGTCTAAGATGATTTGAAAAATGTTAGATTGGGAAAGCTTGTTTCTTGTTCGGCAGGAAATAAATCTTAGGAGTTGGAATGACTTGTCCAAACACAATTAGTTGGTAAGAAAAAGTTTCAAAGGAGGCGATTTGTGGATGGGATTGATTGTTCTCTTGTAATGCTGTGAAATTGAAAATTATTTGTCTTCCTTGACTTTTATGATCTGCTGGCCTTTGCTTTTGCCGAGACAAGGTCCCTGGCTAGATAAAATTTATTTTCAACAGGAGAATCATCATCTCAAAGCAAAAAACAAACAAACAAAAATGTTTATGGAACATTTTTTAAAAATGAGAATGATTGATGGAAACTTTTGCTGGAAGAAAGAAAGAGTTGTTTTGCTCATTGTAGGCATGGGCAGTCGCAGCAATTTGAAGATAAAAGTTTTTCAAACTGAGCGTGACTCCTAAGGATGTCATGTACACAACCATGGAGTTTTCTTGGTAACAGTACAACAAAAGTTGCACTGGGTACAACTGGAATTGGGTATGTCTAGTTTAATGAAGAGAAGGACGAGGGGTGACATGATAGCAGTGTTCCAATATCTCAGGGGTTGCCACAAAGAAGAGGGAGTGAAGCTATTTTCCAAGGCGCCTGAGGGCAGGACAAGAAGCAACGGATGGAAACTAGTCAAGGAGAGAAGCAACCTAGAACTAAGGAGAAACTTCCTGACAGAACAATTAACCAGTGGAACAACCTGCCTCCAGAAGCGGTGAATGCTCCAACACTGGAAGTTTTTAAGAAGAGACTGGACAGCCATTTGTCCGAAATGGTATAGGGTTTCCTGCCTGAGCAGGGGGTTGGACTCGATGACCTCCAAGGTCCCTTCCAACTTTTATTATTATTATTATTATAAGTAACTTGCCACCGTCGTTTTCTGGATTTTGTTTTTTAAATTTCTCAGTCTAGATAGCCCTAAAGATGCCATTTCTTGTCCTTCTCTTTTTGATTAGCTAGGAGGCAGCAGTGGCCACTAAAAGACAGCTTCCGACAAGCAAAGTTAATGGAGGAAGCCAGGTTCATTTAACGACTGTGTAATTCACTTAACAACTGCGGCGATTCCCTTAACCTTGGCAAAAAAAAGGTTGTAAAAATCAGGCACAACTCATTTAACAGTCAGCTTGCTTAGCAACAGACATTTTGGGTCTCAGTTTTGGTCATAAGTCAAGGACTATACCTGCACTAACCTGCTTAGGTTATTCAAAGTTGACTATATATTGCAATTTAAGCAGTTTTATCAACACATGCATGTACCTTTTGAATATAGACAATATAGGACCATTGGATCCAATTTGCTACCCCAGTGCAAGAATGTAAATTAAAGTAGATCTTATAGACAATTCCTTCTCCTACACATCCAATGAGGCAGGACTCATCATTTCCCTTTGTCATATTGTGAAACTGTTCTTAGGAATCTGCTTTCCTCTGTTTTAAGTCCATTAGTTCATGATCTGCAAGAGTTTTAGCAGATGACATCATTCTTTTCAGACAAGAGTAACAAAATGCTTTGTTGTGTTAACGCTGGCAAGAGGGGTAGCAGTTGTTTGAGGTTTTTCTACTGCTTTTCTTAGGAAAACCATCTTCTGCTGACAGTAATCCTTTCCTCCTCTCTCTCCCTTTTGCCTCCTCAGATGAAGCTAGTGACAATCTGAGATTATTGTCTGATATTCCCTTAGTTGCTTCCTGTTTGGAAAATGGATAGAGGCCAGCAATAGAGTTTACCTCATTCTCAGCTCGCCAATTCTTGCATGTTCATTGTCCCAAAACCTTCAGGCAAGGCTGAAAAACAACTGCAGTCAATCAGTGAGTGGGTTCACATCTCACTCAACACCATTGTTTGCTTGATGATAAGCCACAAATGGGGGCTTCAGACGACATGCTAATCCAGGGGTCTTCAAACTTGGCCCTTTTATGACTTGTCGACTTCAACTCCCAGAATTCCTCAGCCAGGCACGCTGGCTGAGGAATTCTGGGAGTTGAAGTCCACAAGTCATAAAAGGGCCAAGTTTGAAGACCCCTGTGCTAATCCAACAAAAAGTCATATTAAGACTTGCCGCCAGAAACTGATTCTTAGGAGACAGAGCTGACAGAGCCAGACCATTGCATATAGTTAGGTTTTTATGTTAAAACTGGCTGGATGCTGTGAAACAGGAACTCCTTGTATATGATTATCTATCTATTTTTTTAAAAAGCTGGTGTTTACTCTCCCAGGTGCTTCGCTCTGCTGCCGACTGGTCTGCTGGTATTAAGTACCATGAAGAATCGATCCATTCTGCTTACGTGAGCGTGATAGAAAACAGCAAGCACTACATCTATATAGAGGCAAGTAGTTGCTATGTGTAGAAGACCTGGCTCAGTTCAGTGAAAGTAGCGGGAGGCTATATTTATAGTTTTCATATAGATTGAAATTCTTCAGTGACATAAATAGTGCTGCCTTTGCCTATATGTGCCTAAGTAGGGAGTATTTTCATGATTGGAGGCAGCTGCCTTAGAAGGCCAGGTTGTCCCCTGGAGTTGGATGGAATCATTGGGCCTCTTCTCCATCACATATCTTATATCAGGGGTCTTCAAACCTGGCCCTTTTATGACTTGTGGACTTCAACTCCCAGAATTCCTCAGCCAGCATGCCTGGCTGAAGAATTCTGGGAGTTGAAGTCCACAAGTCATAAAAGGGCCAGGTTTGAAGACCCCTGTCTTATATGTTGTCTTCTGTAGGAATCAGGCCAACAATAACATAAATGAGGCTTTCCCACCTTGATTGCCCTCTAGATGGGTGGACTTCACTTCCCAGAATTCTCAATAATGTTCACACTAGCTAGAGGACCCTGGGAATTGAAGTCCACATAATTGGAAGGTTCTCAGTTTGGGGAAAGATACCATGAATTTACTCCAACAGTTTATAGGATTCTGCTTCTATTGTGTAATTTTTGCCTGTTTATTACTTTCTGGGTTGAAATGGTGGGCTTTCAAAGTGCAGAATGAGTCACAATTCATTATTTCCTTCATGCAGGCAGAAGTGTCATGTTCAGCGTGCCTTGAGAAACTATGGTTCATCGTTGTAATGAACTTTTTGTGTTTGATGAGAATGATCAAGGATACTCAAGATACTCAAATTCTATCAATGAGAAATATAAATTAAACATTCCTTTGCAGAGCTCCAATAATTTCAATGTGATTTTTTAATGTTATTCTTGATTGATTGATGGATTGGTTGATTGACTGATTTGCAGTTTCATCTGGCCCAATCTGCAAAGACTGGGTGACTTACAAAGAAACAGTATTATAACTTAATGTTATAATGTTGTTTCTTCGTTAGCCACCCAGTCTTTGTAGATTATACTATATCATTATTATACTCTACCCTAGTATAACCCATTATACTATAATGTTATAATCGAGAGAAACAAAGCAAATAATTACGGAAATGAAAATCACTGCGATAACAGTCCATAGTTAAAGGCCACTGAAAAAATGTAGATTTAATTGTTTTAAATCCTCAAAGAGCGGGAGAAGAATATTGCAGAAAGTGGTGTCTTGTCACTGAAAAGATCTGCTGCCTTCTCTATGCTCCATGCAGCTCTTCAGAAGAGGGGTCTCTCGAGAAACTTTCTTTCTTCCAAGAATTGAAGAAACTTTAATCTGTCTGATAGGTAACCTTTCTGCATGGCTGAGAATTCTGGAATTCATTCCAAGATGCACTCTTCGGTTAAATAGTATTCCAGCCAGAACTTTCCATGACCTTGTGTTTTTCAGAAGTGTTGGGAAATAAATGTCCCAGAATTCTCAGGCAGCCATCAGGAATTCTGGGAGCTGTTTCCCAGGCCATTTAGAGCACAACAGGTTGAAGTCTAGTCTATGTAAATAGAATGCACTGGGATTTTGCTCAGTGCTTTCCTGAGGCTAAGGTAGTAACTGGAAGAGAAGGTTATTAATTATAGATTCCACTTTTAGAAAAGCTGATCTTCTCTGACTTCTTCTTGTCAGATTTCACAAAATAATCTTACAAATAATCCCAGAGCTACTCTTTTAGAAACAGTTGCCTCTCCATATATTGTACATTAAAAACATGCAATAACTCAGTTTTGTTAGCAGCATAAATATTTGTAATTCCTTTCTGTTTTTCTTTCCCCCATTGTAGAACCAGTTTTTTATTAGCTGCGCCGATGACAAAGTTGTGTCGAACCGAATTGGTGATGCCATTGCACACAGAATTCTCAAAGCTTGCAGGTAACCTAGCTGCAAAAAATGGGGGGGGGGGGTATTTTGCAACTATTTTTGCAATGGGAAAAACTTGCTGAGGAATTTTGGGAATTGAGATCCAGACCTCTTAAATTTGCCAAGATTGAGAAACATTAGCTTAGACTTTTCTAACAACCTAGGGGAAGCACAATTAAAAGCCTTCAAAGTTAGATAGTAAAAAAAGGTAAAGGTTTATCTGTCAAGTTGTATCAATTCTAGGGCATGGTGCTCATCTCTGTTTCTTGGCTGAGGGAGCCAGAGTTGTCCAAATACATTTTCTATGATGAGCTAATTAAAAGTTAGATAATCTTCCAAGAATTGGCAGATTTTATAGAATTTGCTGGAATGAGAGGGGTTTGCAATCAAAACTGAAATAGACTTGGCCTTCTTTTTTTCTGATGAAACAAAAATAAGTTTTACTGTAACTTCAAGCAGTAACTTAACAGTCCTCAATACTGCACTGATATTATTTTATACTTTAGCTATCATATGAAAAAAAGAATAATAGAATATTTGTAGCTCAGGATTGAACTATGGGGTTCTTGGTGTTCTCAGAGCTTAGTTGTTTTCTTGTAGACATTTCATTACCTGACTAGGATACACCATCAGTGCTAGGTGATAGGCGAGGCTAGCACTGATGATCTTACCTAGGCAAGTAATGAAACATCTGCAAGAAAACAACCAATATCCCCAAGGAGCCCCAAGGGAAAAATATTGCTTCCTTTTGCAATGATGGAAGTGGACAGGCCATATTCATCCGGACTATTGTTATAAGTTCTCAGCCTATTCCTGAAATGAATTAAACAATAAATATCCATCAGTGGCGCATGGCCAAAAAGGTTACTGTGTAGATTTCTGTCGTCGTGTATGTTTCTTTATATCAAGGTTGATGCAGGTTTTCAACAACATGGGCCCATTGTCCAAGGCAGATTTGTCACATCCACAGTATAAGTCTGGATTTATAGGCAGAATGTTGAAACTCAGGGGCCAAATAACATGTTGCACCTTCTCACTTGATGTTGCCAGATAGTGTCACAATTTTCCTTCTCTGTCTAAATGCTTGATGAGAACTGGGGGTTTTGTGTGTGTGTGTGTGTGTGTGTGTGTGTGAGTGAGTGAATGTCTTTTGCACTTCTCTTTGTTTAATCATTTAAGTGATATGTAAAATGTTGCTGGTTACCTGAATGGCAAGTGACTATCTTTTATATAAAGGGAATGAAAGATCTTGGCAGGGTGGAATATTCTAACCCAGTGATGGCAAAACTTTTAGAGACCGAGTGCCCAAACTGCAACCCAAAACCCACTTATTTATCGCCGGGTGCCAAGTGGGCCTGAGTGGGCGTGGCTGTGGTGGTCATAGCAGACTGGGTGGGTGTGGCCAAGGTGGGCATGGTCGCCTCGATGTTGCTAGTGGGGAGGGACGCCTGTGGGGGCCGGGCAGGGATGGGGGAGATCCAGGGGGTCTCTGGCAGGTGGGGCGGTGGGCAGGAGGCTCGTCCTACGGGGTGAGGCGAGGCAAGGGCAGGCAGGGCAAGGTGACGCAAGGGCCGGGGCGGCTGCTGCCTGACACCATCGGCCCCTGCACACAGGCCAGCGAGCACATGGGGGCTGACAGTGTCCGTCAGCAGCCACAGCCAGCCGGCCCATCGACCGGCGCACTCTGGGGCTCCGCAGCCCACCGCCAGCTGTTCAGAGAAGCCGCCTCTGAGCTGAACGGCCGGCCAACAGTTGAGGAGGCGATGCAGTGGGTCGTGCCCGGGAAAAGGAGAGCATGCGAGGCCAGGAGGGACGGGACGGGGAGGAGGGAAACCAGCCGTACTGGGATGCATACGGCTACATGGGACCTCAGTGAGTTAGCGGGTGGCTGGTTAAAGAGGGACGGTTGCCATCTCCGGGGCATGGCGTGCGTGCCCACAGAGAGGGCTCTGAGTGCCGCCTCTGGCACCCGTGCCATAGGTTCGCCACCACTGTTCTAACAATGGCTTGAAGATCACTGTAGCTTCGCATAGTCTGGGTGAGAAAGAACATTGACAATTGTCTGGAATTTCTAAAAGGAAGGCTTGCATTTCCAGAAGCACAGTCATTAGCCGTTGTAGCCGTGGATCATCTCTGAACTGTGAGACTGTTACAGCAGCTTTGGATTTTACAGCTTTCATGTATAACCTTTTCAGTTCCTTCCAAAAGTGGCTCTAACTCTCCTTTTTGATCATCCTTTGGCTGCTCCTGCTTTTTTTTTTTATGCTTTTCTTCCTAGACTGCTGCTTTTCAGTGAGTTTATGACAGTGTTTTTTATTATTACTATTATTATTTTCTGGAGTCCTCAGGCCCAAATATAAATCAATTACCAAATGGCACAATTATTTAAAAAAAAACAAATGGGATATACAGGTAGTCCTCGACTTACAGCAGTTTGTTTAGTGACCGTTCAAAGACACAACGGCACTGAAAAAAGTGATTAAATGACTGTTTTTCACACTTATGACTATTGCACAACCCCACCCCACCCCCCGGTCACGCAAACAAAATTCAAACGCTTGGCAACTGGTTCATATGTACCTGTAAGTGAATTATTTACATCTGGTCAGGAGCGAGCCTTCCTAAATTCAGGAAGATTTGCTTGGAGTTATGCGTGGTTAGGGCGGCATTACTTATTACAGATAGTCCTCGACATATGACCACAATTGAGCTCAAAATTTCCATTGCTAAGCAAGACAGTTGTTAAGTGAGTTTTGCCCCATTTTATGACCTTTCTTGCCACAGTGATTAAGTGAATCGCTGCAGTTGTTAATTTAGTTAACACAGTTAAGTAAATCTGGCTTCCCTCTTGACTCTGCTTCTCAGGTCACAAAAGGGGATGACATGACCCCAGGACACCGCAACCGTCATAAATACGAGTCAGTTGCCAAGCGTCCGAATTTTGATCACGTGAGCGCAAGGATGCTGAAGTTGTAAGCAGTGGTGGGATTCAAATATGTGAACAACCAGTTCTTTGTGTGGATGCCACTTCCGGAAGTCCATTCTGGGCCTGGGCAACAAAAAATTAGTTTCCGGTTCTGCCGAAGTGGTGCGAACCAGCTGAATCCCACCACTGGTCATAAGTGTGAAATACGGTCATAAATCACTTTTTTCAATGCCATTGTCACTTTCAACCGTCACTAAATGAATGGTTGTAAGTTGAGGACTACTTGTATTTTGTAGTCAGTTTCCACAATTTTTTTTTTAACTATTGAGCCATGAGAACAAACGATGTACTTGTTCGGGGGTCACAAATCCTTTCTAGGAAGGCCTTGGCTGAAACTTTTCCAGGCTGCTTAAAGGTTCCACAACTCTCGTTAGCCGAAGAAATTATGCAAATGAAAAATGCATTTACATAATTCTAAATAGAGCCTTGGTTTTCCATGGTACAGAATATAGCTAAAGAAGCAGAATATGCTTCCCTGGGTATAATTGTGATTCAGGTAGTGGCATAGGCATTGTAACAAATTGTATTCCTATCAAAGCAAGTGATCAATTCTCAATCCCCAGAGCATTTGCAGAAGCTTGATTGATAGTGAGACCTGCAGCTTGGCCTCCAGATCAACATTTATGCTGCAAGAGCCCGTATGTTTCAACTAAATTGGATCTCCAGGATTCCATTCGATAGCAAAACAAAATATCAAGCTACATTTTCTGTTTTTCCACTAAGTGTTCTGCATACAGATAAGCAAAAACGTTTCTCGGTAAGAGAATTGGAGAAAAGATACCTAATTTTTGTGTCGATACTCTGAGCACTGGGGATATTATCCTTCCCATAGGAGCCTGCAGGTGACATATATCACCTTTGGCAATGCTAGCTAGGACTTCTGGGAGTTGCAGTTTGGCAACATCTGAATTGCCCCAGTTTCCCCATTTCTGAGTTATAGATTTGGATGGAATATAAGACAAGAAAAATATGTCTTCTGAGGTAAGATAAGATAACCTTTATTGTCATTTTTTTACTGTGGGCACAACGGCACACATCAAAAATGAAATTTAGTTGCCGCTCTCAAAGTGAAACACATACATGACACACATACTATATACTACATATACTAAACATACTATATACTACATATGAATAGACCCACACCCCTACATATACATAACAAATAAATATTAAATACTGTCCATCTTGAATATATAACGGAAGGAGGAAGCTTGAGAGTTCACAAGGTTAATGCTGTATGGAATGAAACTATGGTTGAATCTGGTTGTTCTGCTACGGAGGCTTCGTGGTACAGATCTGATGTAGGATCATACAGGTAGTCCTTGACTTACATCCATAATTGAGTGGTCATTAAGGAAACTCCGTGGTCATTCAAAGAACATGTTAACCAAACCCATGGTAAGCAATGGATTTTTTTTTCTTTTTACCACGAACAGGAAGTAAATGCTGGTTTCCAGCAAAAAATGGAAATCAGTTATGTGACAGGGGCACTACAAGCCCCTGTAAATGCAGACTACTTGCCAAGAACCCAAATGTGATCACATGACTGTAGGGGAGGTGGCCGTTGGAATTTAAAACTGGATCGTAACTAGCTTTGTGGAGATCTGTCATAACTTCAGATGTCAAGGACTACCTGCATAGAGTACATTCTCAGAAATAAAATAAGCCTTTATGACAATATAAAACCCACTTCTTAACCTTCTCATGTACAGGTAGTCCTCAACTTACAACAGTTCATTTAGTGACTGTTCAAAGTTACAACAGCATTGAAAAAAGTGACTTAGGACCATTTTTCACACTAATGACCGTTGAAGCATCCCCACGGTCACATGATTTACATTCAGACAACTGGCTCACATTTATAACGGTTGCAGTGTCCCGGGGTCATGTGATCCCATTTTGCACCCTTCTGACAAGCAAAGTCAATGGGGAAACCAGATTCACTTAACAACCGTGTTACTAATTTAACAACTGCAGTGATTCCCTTAACAAATGTGGCAAGAAAAAGTCATCAAATGGGGCAAAACTCACTTAACAAATTTCTCACTTAACAACATAAATTTTGGGCTCAATTGTGGTCATAAGTTGAGGACTATTTGTATTTGCTGGGCTACATTTTGATGGTGATGGTGGCAGGTCCAAGCAGAATTCTGTTCCTGAATGTAGCACATTTATTTATGTGAGATGATAAACTTGGTGTTGTATGTTACTCTGCTCATAGACCCAGCAGAGCAAAAACTTACCCAAGCCACCCATTCTGAATGATTCTGTCTTTTTCAAATCCCTTTTCACCTTTCTTGCACATTCTTCTTGGTTGCACTGTTTTACTTGCTCCCAAGAAATTAATCAGAGTTATTTGCATACAAGCTACTTCCAGTGGTGGGATTCAGCCGGTTCGCACCACTTCGGCAGAACCGGTAACTAATTTTTTGTTGCCCAGGCCCAGAATGGACTTCTGGAAGCGGCATCCACACAGAGAACCGGTTGTTCACATATTTGAATCCCACCACTGGCTACTTCTACATGCCCTGAGCACAGCAGTGTGACAAAAATGCAGAACTCATACTAGCTTTTAAATTCATATTGCAGGGAAGAGGAAAACAAGAGGAACCAAAGTTAAAATATGGAACACTGTCCCCCTTCTCCAACTTGGTGCATTCAAGATATGTTGAACTCCCAACTCCCATAATCACCTGTAAGGATCTGTTCTCAGGCTGATAAAAGTTATTGAGAAAATAAACTTGTGGAGGCTCATCCATTATCAGTAAAGAGACTTGTCTCTGCCTCTTTTGAGAAAAAAATTCTCATGAATTTCCAATGCCCTAGCCTAGAAGATCAACCAGTTCTAGTTGGAAATATGTCCAATCACACTTGGCCGATAAAGAAGTCTAGTCTAGTCTAGTCTAGTCTAGTCTAGTCTAGTCTAGTCTAGTCTAGTCTATATTGTTGTACCACCTCACAGCCCCTGATCGCAATTTGGTGCTTGAGGACTACTTGCATTTACAACCAGTTGCAGTGCCCTGCAATTATGTGATCATGATTTGCAACCTTTTTTGCTAATTTCCAGGGGGGGGGGAAACATTGGGGAAGCTGGATTTTAATGACTCTGGTGCTGTATTTTTGCTGTAAGATTTGTCATAAGATCAGGTCCAACTTGACTGCAATGACTTACAGTGGAAATTCTGGTCCTAATTGTGGTCATAAGTCAAGGACTGCTTCTAATGGAAAGGTCAGATGGAGATTTCCCACCCTCTGAATATATACCTCTCAGTCCTTGAGACAATTGAAACATATATAATAAATACAATCACATCTTTGCAACTTCAGTTTCTCTGATAAATAAATAACAAATGTTCTGTTTTTCCAGGCATGCTGTAGCTGTTTTTAATGAAGTAGGTTGCTCCTGGGTGATTAATTTGTCTAATTAATTTTGAAAAGTTTCGTTAATTAACTTCACATATGTGCTCTCTATCCTGTCTCACACGGGTGATAGTCTTTAATTTTAAGCCAAATGTATGTTTACCCTTGAAAACGAAGTACCCTAGTCTTTACAAAAATAAGGATGTATTTTTATTACTTATATAAACAGTGGATTTTAGGAACAATCCATTTCAAACAGATACCAGGTCTTCTTTTCCCTGCTAGCTTCAGAAGCTATTAATACAGATGTCTTCTTGTTACAGTTTTGGACCATGCTCCATTGAGAGCAGTTTGTTTGGACTAGATAGAGCTTGACGTGGTTATGACTACATCCTTCTCTCTCTCTTATTCTGACTTTACTTTTTCCCCAAGTGATTCGGAAAAAATGTTCTTTTTAGCCAGAAGTACAGTATGATCTGATCCCTTTAAGAGAACATTTGAACATTGAACTAGGAGCTGGTCCACAGGCCATATATCTATGGCTAAAGATTGCCTACTCTTGATTGCCTGCTCCAGGTATGTCCAACCCACGACCCTGGAAAGCTAGTATGTGATTTATATACATTAACTATATTACAGGTAAATCCTTGACTTACGACCACAATTGACCCCAAAATTTCCATTGCTAAGCAAAACAGTTGTTAAGTAAATTTTGCCCCATTTTACAACCTTTCTTGTCACAGTTGTTAAGTGAATCACTGCAGTTGTTAAGTTAGTAACATGGTTGTTAAGTGAATCTGGCTTCCCCATTGACTTTGCTTGTCAGAAGGTCATAAAAGGGGATCACATGACCCTGGTATACAGCATTGGTCATAAATACATGCCAATTGCCAAGCGTCCAAATTTTAATTACTTGACCACAGGGGTGCTGCAGAGGTCAGAAGTGTGAAAAACAATCATAAGTCGCTGTTTTCAATGTCATTGTAACCTTGCACGGTCACAAAACAAATGGTTGTAAGTCAAGGTGTCATGGTTCCGACAGATGAAACTCTTCAAAGAACTTCGAGGCATTGTTTACCTTAAAGAATCTTTATTTGAGAAGCATAGCATCGGCACTAACACAGTCGTAGCCAAAAATTGAATTCCCCTCCCCTGAGCACATAGTATCAAAGCACAATTCCCTCCTCCAATTAACTGTCATAAATCACATTCTCCAATTAGTTTGAAGTGCAGGCTTTCCCTCCAGTTCTCCAACCCGCCAATTCTTATCATCTCTTATTTCAATAACCTTGGTTCACACACTATGTCCAGTATTGTTACGTCTAGCTAAACTCTCATGCATGGATGTTTTGCTTTGACACAAGGACTACCTGAATATATATTTTACATGTGTCCCAAGACAATTTCTCTTCACTCAGGGCAGCCCAGGCAAACAAAAGTTTGGAAACAACCCCCCCCCCCATGAACTATACAGTGTAATTCTATGCTTCGGGGTGTTCTGTATGGTTTGCAGGGAGATTTCAACTCACTATGCATAAATTCAATCCCTGATGACTACATGAATACATCAGTGCATTAATAGAGGTTTTACTTGGTTCAGCTTTTCCACGATCTTCTACAGATGCTGCTGTTCATAGTGATGTATATCCATAAGGGATTTGCAAAATTTGCTTAGAATCGACTCCTTACAAAACTGAAATATTCAGATATTATCTCACACTTTGGAAATGTGAAGATCGATTGATTTCCCATTCTGTTCAGCATGACCTCTGATGGCAGAAATAGTTGCTGTAGTTGAAATGAATATATCATTTAAAATTGCGCTCTTTGCAACCCAGAAGTCTCACCTCCTTTGTGACTTGGTGAAAGGAGTTTTCATTGCATTAGCCTCCTGGCATTTTTGTCATATAACTTTTCATATGTCTGGTATTAATTATCTAAAATTATTTTTAATTAGTTAATATGATGTTGACTGTTTCTTCTTCAAAAGCCCCAAGTGCCTTTTAAAGGCTCAGAAACTAATTACTGATGGATTACCATTTCCTCAGTCAATTTTATCCAAGCCATATGATGTTCGCCACCTACTGGTTACTGCCTGTCTCCTTGGATTACATTCCAGTACAAAGTCATCCTTTTTAACCATTCCAAATTGTAACATGTGTATTTGGAAGACTAGTCTCCATGTCAATTCTACACATTGGCAACTTACACATTATGGGTGTAGTACATGCATGTAAGATTTCTAACTAAAGAGACACAAGGGCTTCTCCAGAAATAAAATAGCCCAGAAATTGGCTGGTCAGCATGATAACAATATGTCAATTCAGATAAGAGCAATACTTTCGGATTAAAAGGGAAAGGCAGTTTGCAAATCAAAGTGAGTGATAGCAGCTGTATTTCCTAGTTTGGCTTCAGAAATATTCATATGATTTTATTCGGTTGCTATTCTTAGAAGATGAATTTTTTATGAAAGTATGGATTTCTCTTTGGCGTGACCTGTATTACAAAATTATTTTTGCTCAATACAACTTCAGTTCCACCAAATAATACTGGGAATTAGATTTGGGGTAGATTTGGAGCTAGTTAATTTGCCCAGCATAATAGTCTTCTGAAGTGTGAGGCTTCAGTTTCTACTATCTCTATCAGAGAGACTTGCCCGGCACATGTTTCTAAGTGTTTTCAAATTTTTCTGAGCATTTTAATCAACCATTTTAGAGCCGCTATATATTTGTGGCTCATTTTATTTTGGTTTACTTATTTTTGTTGTTGTTATTTAAATGTTGCTGCTATTTTTATATATACGTAGCTGTTTTTATTATTAGTTTGATTGCTTTTCAATATATTTTATATTGTCTTTTAAATAGATACTAGACAATCCGTGGGTCATTCTTTGGGTCATCCTTTCAGATATTTTTCCTTACCTGAGCAATTTCTAACCTTCCCTGCATGATTCCCCATTGACTCTCTCACTGAAAGCTTCACAGGAAGGAAGTTGTAAGTCCCAACCCGCTGCCTTGCTCCCACTGTCAGCTAAAGTCACATGATTGCCATTGACTTCCTCCTTGCCAGCTCCCCAGGCTTCCCCAATGACTTGTGGGAAGGCGTCAGGGAATGTTATAAATGAGGATCACGTGACCGCAACAGCACAGAAGCGGTTCTAAACAGCAGCAGCACTGAAATGGCAAAAAAATTCCAAAATTTAATTCTCACTAGAGTAATGGTCCGGGCATTCTTTAAGTTAACCCATTTGAAGTATCTTGGTTGAAAAAGCGTTGCCCTAATAGGCATCATTTCACCCTGTTAAAGGTACAGACAGGAGAGTTTTAGTAGTATATAGATCTCTATCCCAGAGAGAACTCAGTTTTGTTGGATGCTTTAAAAATATAATAACCAACTTTATAGTCCAGAGTTTCTGGAAAGTGCCAGATTGGGAAAGATCTTAGCAGTGCTAACAACTTGATTAAATGATTTGAAATCTATAAAATACAAATGTTGCCAAATGTAATTTGTTCATCAAACAGCTTTACCAATCTTTGTTCAATGTCTGTTCTTGCTTGTTTGTCTAGTGATTTGGTGTGGTGTATGTGAAATGGGAGGGCTGTGAGAAGCATAGCAGAACTGTAAAGTCAAGATAATCTGTGAGAGAATTTGCTATTTTTATGCTCTACCGCCCTTTTTCACGTTTGTAAAAATTTGTGAACAAGTTTCACAGATCATCGTTCTTTACGTAGACAATTCAAAAATAAACCCCACCTAAACATTTCTCTGTGTTTATATATTAAAATAAATCATCAGTTCCCCGATCCCTCAATATACATCTTTAAAATACATTCTTCAAATAGAAGAGAATATCTATAGCTGAAGGTTGAACTATGGCATCCTTGGTGCTCTCTGAGCTTGGTGGTTTTCTGGCAGATATTTAGTTACCAAAAAGGTAACATCATGAGTGCCTGTACAGGTAGTCCTCAACTTATGACTGTTTAACGCTGGTCCAAAATTACGACAGTTATAACAGGACTCTTTATGGCTTGTAAAGCACTTCCAGCTCATAGTTGAACTATGGAGTTCTTGGTGCAGATATTTAGTTAGTTTAGGTAACATCATGAGTGCTTCTACAGGTAGTCCTCAATTTTTGGCTGTTTATTTTTATGCTGATTCAAAATTATGATAGTCTTGGAAAGGGTTCTTTGTAGCCCATAATGCACTTTCCGCTATTGCAAAGCATCCCACCCTTTCCTGCATTCACATGATTGTGATCTCGAAGCTTGCAACCTTCCTGAGAAAGTCAGTGGAAATCTGGCAGGGAAGGTTGCAAGCTGCTGCTGCCTGCCAATAGGATTCCTTTTTCAAATTCTTTGAGAGCAAAAGGGCTGCCTGCCAGAAGATTTCAGCTCTGCGGGAAGCTGAAATCCTTCAGCAGGCAGCTCCTTGGTCCATGTGCTTAAAGAACCTGGGAGATTGCTTAATGAATGTAATCAGGAGTGCTGGGTTTGTCGTTCTTGAGCAATACAGTCACATAACTTCTCATTTAATGACATTTCACTCAACAATCAAGATTCCAGTCCCAATTGCAATCATGAGCTGAGGACTACCTGTATTGTACTGAATTGCCAGTACTGTAAAATATACGATATTGTCACAAAGCTAAATTACTTGGGTTTTTTTCTTTTAGGGAAAACAAACGGTATCGAGTCTACGTGGTGATTCCCCTGCTGCCTGGTTTTGAAGGTGATATTTCAACAGGAGGAGGCAATGCTCTTCAGGCCATTATGCATTTTAACTACAGGTAACTTTACAGGTCCGGCCTGGATCCTTTTATTTTCAAAAATGTAGTAAAGCATTTTAGTAGGGAATCTATTGGATGCTTGGCCCAGATTCAAGAAAAACAAATTGAGAGGCTCCAGAGTAAAAGAAGCCCTTGGCCATAGGGCCATCTGCTGAAACAAAGTCTTAAGATGTAGATCTTCATTGCTGCCTAGATTTCATGATGAGCAGAACTTATTACTATGGTGCCTGCAATGCTAGGCTAAAGGAATAACAGAATAACAGAGTTGGAAGGGACCTTGGAGATCTTCTAGTCCAACCCCCTGCTCAAGCAGAAACCCTATATCATTTCAGACAAATGGTTGTCTAATCTCTTCTTAAAATCTTCCACTGTTGGAGCACCCAAAACGTCTGGAAGCAAGTCATTTCACTGATTCATTCCATTAGGAAATTTCTCCTTACCAATGAAAGTGAATATATGTGTCCCAGGATAATGTTGCAGGATCCAATCTGGGTCCTGAGGATGGGTTCCAGCACAAGTCCGAAAGCTTGGAAAACTAAAGCTCTGGTCCCAGTGACCGACCCAGATTGGATACTGTAATTTCTCCTTAGTTCTAGGTTGGTTGTCTCCAGTGGTGGGATTCAAATATGTGAACAATCTGTGTGGATGCCGCTTCCGAAAGTCCATTCTGGGCAACAAAAAATTAGCTACCGGTTCTGCCGAACTGGTGCGAACTGGCTGAATCCCACCACTGGTTGTCTCCTTGATTAGTTTCCATCCATTGTTCCTTGTCCTGCTTTCAGGTGCTTTGAAGAATAGCTTGGCCCCCCCTCTTCTTTGTGGCAACCTCTCAAATATTGGAACACTGCTATCATGTCACCCCCTAGTCCTTCTTTTCATTAAACCATTCTGCAACCATTCTTCATATATTTTAGCCTGCAGTCCCCTAATCATCTTTATTGCTCTTATCTGCACTCTTCCTAGATTCTCAACATCTTTTTTATATCATGGCAACCAAAACTGGATGCAATATTCCAAGCGTGGTCTTACCAAGGCATTTCTTTTTCTTCCTCCGTAATGTACCTCGGACTAGAACCAAGATGCTAGCTCTTGGACACATCCAATACATAGAATCTGTAGACTGAAGCGTAGTTGAGATTTTCAAGAAGATTTTCTTCATCTTAGCCCTTTCTGCTAAAGAGAAAAGTTACTCTGTTGTTTGAAATGGGAGATAGATCTTCTGGGAAAATAAACCTGCTACTGTGATAGGAAAAAGCTTAGATAAAAATTGTTCCAGAGACTGTGATTTAAAGTTTCAATTTGTCAGATTCAAGGAGCATCTAGGAAAAGCAAGCAAGAATCATTTGCTGGAGTAATCCTTTTTCTCCAAGATAGTGGTAGACATTTTAGCCAAGAATCTGTGATTAGATCTGTAGAATTTATTTCATTTTTATAATCTTTCTTCCAGTTTACTTGTTGGTAAAGTCATAGGAAATTCTACTTCTCTTGTGCTTGTGTTAAAGGGAAGGGTGTCTTTAAATTTTAAATTATAGATTGTGTTACATGTTTTATTTGTTTAGGGTTTAGATACAGTAAATGTTGGCAGTTTCTAGATTCATAGTAGGGCCTTATCCTACTGAGTTTCCATGGGCAACATGGAAGGAAAAGGAAGGAGAAAGGAAGTAAAAAGTGATATCAAAGTTAACATATATCCGATTCTCTGACTCTGGTTACATTCACATAAAATAGTTAGGTGAGGATTCATTGATGCAGCAAGTTTAGTTTGGGTAGCATTAACCTTAAGAAAAAATGTTTGGCTTAGCATATTATGTTATGTTTACTGATGGTTCAGTTTATTGTATGAAGCTGTAAAAATGGCTTAATGTTAGTACTAAGGCTAAGCATGTCCTTGATATGATGGCAGACTAAAATTGGGCCCTCTACCCAACCTTTAAATATTCAGAATAACTAGAGAACATATGCTTATGGAGTATTTCTTGTAGTCAAATCATACACAGGTGTTATTGTCTGTGTGTCAAAACGAGGCTGCTATTGGGGTTCATTTGACTCAAAAACTGGCATTTTGAGCAGGCATTCAAAGAAAAAGGTCCCATCTTTAGGATTATCACAGTGATAAGAAGCAGCAGTGAGAAGGAGTAGCTTCACATAAAGCAATATAGTTGAAGCTAAATAGGTGTTGGTCTGAGCGATGCTTTCATAGAAAACTACTCAGGAACCCAGCTATGTCCCATCCAGTTGGGGAGGAAAGGTGATGGAGTGCTGGCAGGGAACTGTGCAGCTGTGATGGACAACAATACCATTGGAAACAACACAAACATCTCAGGGACTTCACCAGTCCAAGCCCTGAAGTGGAAATGCAGTTTATAAAATAAGTAGTGTAAACCACTATGAAACAATATTTTATAATAAGTTTTTGAATCACTTTAAGCATCTCCAATCCCCTTTCGTCTTGCCAGCAATCCAACAGGGTCAGGGTTAGACCTTCTCAGAGCTGAACAAAGCTCATTTTATTATGTATTTCTGCTAAAGAGTCAGCAGAGGGAGCACTGAGTTTGGGGTTGTGTCTGGCCAAGAAAATCTAGAATGCCTTTTCTGCCTTTTTAATTCATCTTTCTTCTTTCCTTTTCCCATTGTGTATTGTGATTGTGGTGGGTGTGGCAGTCTACCTCTTTGTTTTACTTCAAAATAAATTAAGTGATACATATGGGCATGTATATTTTTAATGCTGATTTCCAAAATGATTGAGGCAACTAGGTATGTCTAGTAGTCTAACAAAGAGAAGAACTGGGGGTGATATGAGAGCAGTCTTCCAATATTTGAGGGGCTATTGCAGGAAAGAAGGGGTCAACCTATTCTTCAAAGCACCTGAGGACAGGACAACAAGTAACAGGTGTAAAAAAAATCATTAAAGAGAGACCAGCTTAGAACTAAAGAGAGATTTCCTGACAGTGGGAACAATGAGTTAGTGAAACGGGTTACTTTCAGAAGTTGTGGGTGTTCCATCACTGGAGGTTTTCAAGAAGACACTGGACAACTATTTGTCCAGAATGATATTAGGGTCTCCTGTTTGAGCAGGGGGTTGGACTAGAAGATCTCCAAAGTGCCTTCCAACCCTATTATTTTGTGTTGTGTGTTCTATGTCTTACATATTGGTATCGTTCAGTAGACCAAATCTGGTACAGGACTTGCTTTAGTACTGCCCATTTACAATTGTGTTCAAAGAGGGTCTTTTGTGTCTACCTTGTTGCCTTGAAGAACTTCTAAGGTGGAAACATGCCAGGCTTGGAAAATCTGAACAGTGATTCCTACTTAGGGTGGCATACGTATATTTATTTAGAAGCATAAGAAGCTCCCTTATTTTCCCAGTCTAGGCACCCAGGTGTCCTATAGTCTTTTTTCCAGACTACTGTCCCCATCATATATTGCTGTTGACCACGATGGGAGTTTTCCAGTTCTATATCTGGAAATCCACACATAGCCTGTGCTCATATTTAATTTTCCTCCATACAAATATGTCCAACAGTTCTGAGACACAGTCAGAAAGCTTTCTTCGAATAAGTTATTGAGGACAAGTCTTAAGTTCACTGTATGATTGACAAGTCACAGGAGCTGTTGCATAAAAAGTAGCATTTTCATCAGGTTGATCTCAACTCCTGCTAATGTCATAGACCAGGGGTCCCCAACCTGTGGGCCACGGCCCACTTCCGGTCCCACAAAACCATCCCGTCTTTTTCCCCTCCCCGCCATCCGGGCCTCCAACCCCGGAAAGGTTGGGGAACTCTGTCATAGACACAACCATGTAGTTTTCTTGGCAAGAGAAATGGCTGACCTTGCTTTCTTCTAGAATATCTTATTGATTTCCCAGTTCAGCCTACTACTCTGTTATTAGATGATGATCTCCCATTGCTTAGCTTTTCTAGATCAGCTGAAGTCAGCCAGGTATTGGACAACACTATTGTTTTCTTTGCTTTTTCCCCCTGACTTTCAAAAGGAGCTCTGTAACCTGAATTCATATACATTAGGACATAGCCTTAAGGCTTCAGATTTCAGGTTGCACAGAAAAGAGCCCGAGGCTTCAGATTGCTGACTTCCTTTAAGACTTAGAAAAAGCAAAAACATTTTCTTGGCCTTCTGCAACTTAAGGTTGTTCAATGTTTTCTGGACCTCATGATCTCTCTTCTCAGTGCAACTTTTGGAACTGCAGATAGATTAGATAGGTGGGTGGACGGATGGACGGACGGACGGACGGACGGACGGACGGACAGACAGACAGATAGTTGAGAGAGAGAGATATGTATCTGATGATTTCAGCTAAACACATTCTTATAAACTCATTCACATGTTGCTCTTTTGTAAATGTAATGGTGACTTTAATTTTTCCAGGACCATGTGCAGAGGAGAAAATTCAATCTTGGGACAGCTGAAAGCTGAAAGTAAGTCCTTTGCTTGGGTCTCTGTGTTCCCCTCACCATTGGGTCTTGAGGACACCAACCAAACCTTGATCGATCTGCCCTAAAGCACATAGTAGCTGGAATAATTTCAGGATTATGTAATTTGCTAATGTAGGAGGCTTCAATTGTGTCAGGGAAATCTTCAAAAATAATGAAAACAAACAAAGCCCTGCTATCTTATGCATCCCTTTGGATGTGATTCTAAATGAGCTGCTTCTCCTGATTTTACTTGATGTCATTCCAGCAAGCCGACTCCCTAGGCTCAGTCATAAGGATCTGGGGAGTTGAAATTTGGTTTTATGCCCAAACTGCTAGGTAGTCAAATTGAGAATGTTTATTTTTTTTCCCTTTGGTAGACATTAGCTGAATGATAGAATAAAACTGCCCATTTAGATGCATAAATCCACTTTTCAGATATAGATGTTTGCACCTACAGTATGTTACATGTTCTATTTTTTACTGCAGTTACAGAATATAGGATCAGTGGGGTTGAATGTTATCTAATCTAACTCTATATTATAACTTGATGCAGCAAATCCAGAGTTGCTGTCCTGCTCTCCAAGACATCTTCCACCAATCTGGTGATATGTCCCATAATTCTAACAATCATTGCTAGAGATCATGCTAGCCTGGAATTATAGTAATTAAGTATGATATATCTGAAGTGTTCTAGACAGTAGGCAGGTCTCCCTAGGTAATTGGCTTAACGGGCTATTACTGTCAAGAAATGTATTCTAACAATTAACCCAAACCCACATTTCTGTAATTTAAATGCTGTAAAAAAAAAAAAAACCTGTAAAACTTCCTGTTTTCATTTCTTCTACTTTTTAAAGTCCTAAAGTTTTTCTGTTCTTTTTTCTCTCTTCTATCTTTCATCCTCCATTTCTTCAGTTGGAGATCAATGGATTAATTACATTTCATTCTGTGGACTTCGAAACTATGCCGAGCTGGAAGGGAAACTCATTACTGAACTGATCTATGTCCACAGCAAGCTGCTGGTTGCTGATGACAACACAGTCATTATAGGTAAGGGAGAAATTTGCTAAGTACCACTGTTTGGGAGTTGACCATCCCTGCCATATATCTCTGCAGATTTCAAGAGGGCCATGGGGCCAATTCGGAGTTTCAATTAGAGGGCAGTTTGAATGACTCACTCTTTGAATCGGTTATTGAAGTGGATGATTGATTTGTCAGTTCAATCTTTCTCCAAATTGAATAGGTGATGCAGATCTGAACGTGGATGTGTCACATACCCCTAAACATAGAATTTAGGATTTATAGCACTTGAATTCCATGTCAGTAGATACCTCCTGCTGTTGCTATGCTGGTTCCAAGTTTGCTTCTGGGTCCAAGTGAAAGTTCTGCCTATCATGTTTAAATCCCTACATAGATCAGAGTCTGAATAACTTTAAGAGCATCATTCCTACCCAGATTTGACCTGATATATGTATTTCTTGGGTTCCCCATCCTGTTAAAAATGAAGCATTGGGGGGGGTGTGTGCGTAATTTTTCAGTATCCTGTGCTCTCTGGACGCCCACCGAAGATGAGGAATGCCCTCCAGCTTCTGATTTTCAAGAAGGATTGGAGAATTCTGCAGAATATGGGCACTCATGATATTAAGGCTGTCTTATGTACAAGTATTTAGGTTTTGTTCAGTCACTAAGTCATGTCTGACTTTTCGCGGCCCCATGGACCACATAGCACACCAGGCCTCACTATCCTCCACTGTCTCCCTGAGTTTGCCCAAATTCATGTACATTGTGTCAATGACACTATTTAACCATCTCATCCTCTATCGTCCCCTTCTCCTTTTGCCTTCAATCTTTCCCAACATCAGACTCTTTTCCAATGAGTCCTCTCTTTTCAATAGGTGGCCAAAATATCTGAGCTTCAGTAGTTAAGTTAAACTAGTTACATTATTGCTTTCTTGGGATTTTTTAAATTGTAAACCATCTTGGTTTTTTTTTTACAATAAGTAATTGCATAATTAAATTTAGGAAGCAGCCAGCCTAAGATAGGTACATTAGAAGCACATTAGTTCAGGAGGGGGACATGAAGAAACAAAACAAAATGAATACCAAGCAACAATGGTTGTATTGCTCTACAAAGAGAAAAATCCAATAGCCATAGTTATACAATACATTTATCCAGAACAAACTGTATTCCCCAAAGTAGATTCTTCTGGCTTAAAGGCATAGGATGGCACATAAAAAAAGAAAGAAAGATGACATTTTAAAACAAAATGCCTAATAGGTGAAATATCTTCTTATTTTACTGTATCTCTGGAGAAGAATAAATGCCTCCAACATTGAGCCAACCCTTACATACTTAAAACTGGCCCTACATTTCCTGTATTTCAACAGTTTTCAATTGAAATAGTCTTCCTGGCAGAGTTGTTGACACTATAATGTATAGATTTACTCTGCAGAAATTCTGTGGATTTACTGAAGAAATAAATCTTATTTTTTTCCTGATTTGTACTGAGAATTATTTAGCCTTCTTTTGTAGGCTGGGATTAATAAAGCTGTTGGTATTTCTACACACATACACACACACACACATACACACACACACAGAGAGAGGGACTTTTCTTTGTGACATTGCTGTTCTAATTCAGTTCAATTGGTTTATTGATTAGTCCTTTGTCCATATCAAGTAGTTGTAAAAACAATAGGAAAGTAGGATATATTGATAATATATCATTGCCCTGCAGTTATGTTCTATGTGATCCACCCTCTTAATCTTTTTATATAAAAACAGAGTCCCCCTCTAGCTGTGTACAAGTGTGTTCCCTGCAATACGTGTAATAATTTATTCTTTGTGTCCCAATAGTTCTTGGATTTTAATGACTTAAGCAGGTCAAACAATATATTGTCAATATGTCCTCCTTTTCTTTGTATTGTTTTTATAGCTTTTCAATATGGTCAAATGGTTAATAAAAAAAAACAAATTGTCTTGGATATTACTTTACGTGGCTTTGACTCTTTATACTAAGCAGTACCTTTGACATAAAGCAACCTTCATTTTCAATCTGCTATCTACTGTCACACCTTTTTTTCTTTCCTTTTTTTTATGAAAGAGCAATGGATTGATTGATATGCACACATATGCACAGATTGGCAAGATGATCCAGCCTTCTCTTTCCCATCTGCCAGTAAAGGAAGGTTTTAAAAACAGGCCCTAATGGGTACCTTAAATCTATAGCTGTGCTGAAAGCTAACTAAGCAAAAAAGATAGAAAATATTGCCCAGTACATCTACTACTCTGAATTAAGGAAATGTGGTCCACAAGACATAAGAGATGCATCTGAGGCTGGCAAAAGACAGAATAGCATAGAGCAGTTCCTCCTCAATGCATAATAAGCAAACCCTTTCAGATTATTTTGGCATTTGAAGCAGAAAATGCCAGAAACTGTTCACCTCTCCTGCCCTGATTCATTGCAGTTAATTTGCTGCCTTTCCATGATAAAGATCCCCTTTTCTCCAGTATGCAAAGACTAGAAAATTCCTGTAAAGGAGAGAAAAGTGTTATCATTAGATTTGCACTGCAAAAAAAATCCAATCATTTACTTTTTCTCAACAAAGAAAGAAGTAACAATTTGGTTTTGGGCTCTTCCTTGAGCACCCTGCGTTTAGATCCAGTTAAGCAACGGAGCAGTAGATTTTATTGCACTTAATACAGTTGTTTACTCAAAATTTATTCATCTGATTATAGATCAGCTTTAGGTCCAAGGTGCCCAGAAGGATTCCATGACCTATATGACAGGGGTAGGCAACCTTGGCTCTTTTATGACTCGTGGACTTCAACTCCCAGAATTCCTGAGCCAGCATGGCTAGCTCAGGAATTCTGGGAGTTGAAGTCCACAAGTCATAAAAGAGCCAAGGTTGCCTACCCCTGACCTATGACAACAGGTGTGACATACAGAAGTTGGACTGCAACTCCCATTAACTGGAAATGTTGGTTAGGATCAAAGAGAACCAAAGTTCAGGAACAACTGAAGACCACAAATTTTTAATTCTTGCCCTGTGGTATCTATACTACTTAGAGATCCAGCAGAACCCACCATAACATATTCCCCATCTAATTTTTACCATAATGCTATCATTGGCCGTTTTTGTTCCAGACTCCATACTGGACTAAAATTCTTGCGAAGCCCAAATAATTGGTTTCATCAAATCCTGAATTTGAAAGCCATCACTTGTATCTAGACAATTGCTCATAAAAACTATATTTTTATTTATTTTTGTATAAAATGTGTATAGTCCTCCAGATCAGCTATTAGTTACCTAATGAAATAAGACCTAACATTTTCTTACATTTATTTATTGTATTATTTCAGAGCTTTTTTTTTCATTACCATGGATCAAACTCGATGATTGGGTAGATTATGGTAGAGTTCGAAACACAGGACGTTGGATCCAGTTAGGGTCCTCTGAGCTATTTTTAAAATAGTTATTTACTTATCCCTTGCCTTTGCAACTTTGCCAATGCTGTGTCGTTACAGGCTCCGCAAACATCAATGACAGAAGCATGTTGGGGAAAAGAGACAGTGAAATGGCTGTCATTGTGGAGGATACCGACACGGTTGCTTCAGTGATGGATGGGGAAGAGTACAAAGCAGGAAGATTTGCCCAGTCTCTTCGCCTTCAATGTTTTAGGTACCACAGCTGACAAAACTGCTTCGAGAAAAGTAGCAATAAAACCAATCTAAAAGGGATTTCCAGTCATTTGATTGACTTAGAATCCACAGAACAGACAATCCTATGATTTTCTATTCAGCCAGGTCTTCTATTTAGTTCAGTGGGGCCTATTCTCAGTTTAATGGTAAATGATTGCAGCTGTAGGTATATGTGTTAAGGTGCTTTTCCAAAAGGCAACTGGACTTGGGGGGGGGGGTTCTTTCAAAAAGTTTCATTTCTTATCCAAGAAGCTTCTTGAGTTCTGAACCTTTGGGACAACCATGACCTGAATGATTGAGCATCTCCATAGACATGTATTAAAGTGGTCCTGAGCTTACAACCATTCGTTTAGCGACCGTTCGAGCTTTCAACAGAGCTGAAAAAAAGTGACTTACCACTAATCCTCACACTTATGACCATTGCGGCATCCCAATGGTCACTTGATCGAAATTTGGGGTTTGGCACTCAGCATATACTTATAATGATTGGACAAGATAGACTGTACTGTAGTCTGTCCTGATAAAGGGAGCCTTCTACCCATGAAACCATAACCTGGATGAATGGTTTAACCTTTCCTCTTTTCATTTTACAACATCTCATCATTTATTCAGCTTCAAAGTCATTTACAGTAAACGTGCCTTCCTTCTCCCTATTTTGAGGGGGAGAGGTTTAATTGCCTTTATAATAATTGCCTGCTTGTTCAAAGTTCTTCCTTCAAAAAATTGTTCAGAATTAAAGCTGCCACTGTCAGTGTGGGAAATATAATTAACAGACCTTCTTAGTTTACCCCTGCTACTGTATCTAACTGGGCAGATAAGCAGCAGAGTAGCTGCCACAAAGTGAACACACATTGCAGGCACTCTAAAATCCGGGCCTTTCCCACCACCTACCATGAATGTCAGTCAAGAAAGTCACAGGCGTTTGCAGAAGGCAGGTTGGGAAAGCAAATTCTGAAAGGTGCATTGCAACACATAACTCCACCTCATTTGTATTTACCTCATAGCACCATATGAGCTACAAAAGACCCGGTTTGGTCTAGTGGTTAAGATAATGAGCTTGCCTTCAGACATTGTGGGTGCTCCATCACTGGAGATTTTTAAGAAGAGACTGGACAGTCACTTGTCTAAAAGGGTATAGGATCTCCTGCTTGAGCAGGGGGCTGGACTAGAAGACCTCCAATGTCCCTTCCAGATTCTATTCTATTCTATTTTCTACTCTACTCTACTCTACTCTATTATCAGGCTAGAAACCAAGAGACTGTGAGTTCTACTCCCCCCTTAACAGTGGTGGGATTCAAATATGTGAACAACCAGTTCTCTGTGTGAATGCCGCTTCCAGAAGTCCATTCTGGGCCTGGGCAACAAAGAAATAGCTACCAGTTCTGCCGAAGTGGTGCGAACTGGCTGAATCCTACCACTGCCCCTTAGGTTGGGTGACTTTGGGCCAGTCACCAGGAGACTGTGAATTCTAGTCCCTCCTTAAATATGAAAGCCAGTTGGGTGACCTTGAGCCAGTCATTCCCTCTCAGCCCAACCCATCTCACAAGGATGGGAAATAGAAGGAGGAAGGAGTACTATGTATCTATGGAGATTCTCAGTCATCCAGATGACGGTTGTCCCAAAGGTGCTGTTCAAAAAGCAACTGGACTTCCTTGGTTTTTTTTTCCTTGAAAACGTTTCACTACTCATCCAAGAAGCTTCCTCAGTTCTCAGTTCAGTTCTTGAAGTGAAGAAGCTTCTTGGATGAGTAGTGAAACGTTTTCAAGGGGGGAAAAAACAAGGAAATCCAGTTGTTTTTTGAAAAGTATTTTATCACCTTTAGAAAAATAGAATAATAAAAACATTGAATACACAAATAAGCAAGACATGGAGCTTATCTGATCATGCACGTTTTGCCCCTTTGGCAAGATATAGATTAACTGCTGAAACCTGTGTAGAAGCTTCGACACTAAACAGCCAAACGTTGGGTTGATAATCACGACCATTCTTGGTTTGGTTTCTATTGAAAGAATGTTCTTATATTTTATTAGCACCGTGTGGGATTGTATTTCATCTTCCCAATTTCAAAATTGTTCACACTATTAACAACACCTACCAGTTTAATTGTGTGCAATTTTCTTTTTCTTTTTTCTTTTTTTCTTTTTCCCTTGTCCAATTCTTTAGGGTTGTTCTTGGCAGTTCAATAGATCTGAATGATATCCAGGACCCCATAAGTGACAAATTCTTTAAAGAAGTGTGGGTTGCAACAGCAGCACGCAATGCCACTATTTTTGAGAAGGTGAAGTATGGGATTCTGTTTCACACTTGTTATTGAAAGGCGTGAGTATTGAAGGCAAGCTGTATGCAAGGCACGGCTTGCCTTCAGAAGTTGTGGGTGCTCCATCATTGGAAGGTTTTAAGAGGAGACTGGACAGCCACTTATCTAGGGTCTCCTGCTTGAGAAGGGGGTTGGACTAGAAGACCTCCAACTCTGTCATTCATGAGTAGGGCTGTCCAATTCTTAGAAGTCACCCAACCTTGCTTTAATAAGTCCCTGACATGTGTGTTTATGTGTCGGATTTGTCCCATCTTGGCCATTTATAAAAGAAGAGCCTTCGACTGCATTTGTAGTGAAAGGAATACTTTTACTAAGGCAAGTGGTTACAAAGCATAAAAAGCCAGACTTGAGATTTACAGGCGAAAGCTGCCAACTTACTTTCCCACCCCCTCCCCATTATTTCCCTAGTATCCAGTTAGATTCAAACATCTTGTTTTGGTAACAGTTCTAGTGTTTGGCAGACTCGGCAATGGTTCGCATTCCATTCCCAAGCCTGTGGCCTTGGGGTCGGTCAGCTGATGTCTCTAGCAGCCACTCGGGGTGGTTTGTTTCTTTTGTTCCCCTCCCCACTTGAGAGTTCCCTCCCCCCCAGGGTTCATGGCAGTCTGGCATCAGCAAAGCAGTGGAAAGGCGAAGTAGGATGGCAGCACTGACACTGAACCATGAGGAGGGAAGGAAATATTAAGCTATGTATGTGCTCCTGCTCACCTCACACCAACTTTTGGAATCAGGTCCAAAAGCATTTCACATCCATATTAGGGAATGTCTTGATTTAGGGATCAGTGATGTGGTATTGCTATGAATGCCCACACAGCAACACTTGAAGGTGACTCCAGAACTTTAGAACTAAATATAACTTTAAAAAAAAATCAATTGACTGAAAGTTTGCAAGATCACCCAATGTTGCAAAATGCTTGTGTTCTCATGGGGTTTTAGTTTTAGTTTTCTTGTGTGACATGCCTCAGTTATGAAAGCCTTGACGTTTGTGAAATTTGGCAATTTGCAAGATGGCTGGCCATTTTAAAACATGCTTGTTTACATTTTTACAACCCAACACCTCTCCCAAAGGTGCTTTTTCAAAGGCAACTGGACTTTCTTAGTTTTTTCTTGAAGACGTTTCGCTTCTCTTTAGAACTAAAGAAGTTTCTTGGATGAGAAGCAAAAATCTTCAAGGAAAAACAAAGGAAGTCCGGTTGCCTTTGAAAAAGCACCTTTGGGACAACCATGAGCTGGATGACTGAGAATCTCCGTAGACAAACCCAACACCTGAAAACTTGCCTACTTTTATCCTAGGTATATGGTGAAGCAATTGGGTTATATCTGTAGCATGATCCCAAACCCCTGATCAGAATAACAATCCTTAAGCCATAGATCCAAAGGAGCTCTCTCTCACCTATATACAGGTAGTCGTTGACTTACAACCATTTGTTTAGTGCAGGGGTAGGCCACCTTGGCTCTTTTATGACTCGTGGACTTCAACTCCCAGAATTCCTGAGCCAGCCATGTTGAAGTCCACGAGTCATAAAAGAGCCAAGGTTGCCTACCCCTGGTTTAGTGACTGCTCAAAGGTACAACAGCACTGAAAAATGTGACTTATGACCGGTTTTCACACTTACAGCCACTGTAGCATCCCCATAGTTGGGCGCATGTATTTATGACAGTTGCACTGTCCTGGAGTCACCATTCATCACCTTCCCAGTTGGTTTTCAACAAGCAAAGTCAATGGGGGACACCAGATTTGCTTGACAGCTTAATGATTCGCTGAACAATTGCAATGATTCGCTTAACAACTGTGTCAGAAAAGGTCATAACATGAGGCACGACTCACTTAACAACTGCCTTGCTTAGCAACGGAAATATTGGGCTCAATTGTGGTCGTAAGTCAAGGACTACCTGTATATTTATAGCTGGCAGCTTTGCTTTCAAGTGCTTGTGAAAAACCAGTGATAATTTTCTTCTTAAGTGAAAGAGGGCTGGAGCGGGTTAAGGTCCTGACGTCAACCAGAATGTAAATATAAACATTAACATGACTTGTCTCCCAAAAAATCTTGGGGCGGGGGGGGGGGGAACCCAGTGTGTTGGAGATTATGAAAATCCTTTGTTAAAGTTCTAAAATTCAATGAACAGAGGTAATATGACTAAGCAGTTGGGCGAGTTTCTAGTATAGACATGTCCTTAGAGGGAGATCTGTTCTCACACCTTTTTCTTCACTCTTCCTCTTCCCAATTAGGTTTTTCGGTGTCTACCTAGCGATGAAGTCAATAACTTAACTCACCTGCGGGATTTCATCATTAAACCAAAGCCTGCTTGCGAGAATCCCACTAAAGCAGCTGAAGAACTGAAGAAAATCCATGGATTTCTAGTTCAGTTTCCCTTTCGCTTCCTGGATGAAGAGAACTTGCTTCCCTCTGTTGGAACAAAAGAATCCATAGTGCCCATGGAGACGTGGACCTAAGGAGAAATCAGCTTGAATTTTTGTTTTTACGTAAACAAAACACAGGTCTGGTTTGGCTTCTGGTTTCACAAGAACCTTTTGCCATAAGAAGGAAAAGCTGCACCAATCCAAAAGTGCCTTTTGAGGGTAGGGTTTTAGAGAAAATAACAGCCTAGCAGAGACAGTGTTTGAAATAGCAGATAATTGATAAGTCATGTTCTCAATGATAGCAGGGTCATCCAAGCAACCTGGAAAGAGGGAAGAGGGGAATGAAAGATGCTTCCTCTAAATGTCTACAGTCATACTTCAAGACACTTTCCATATCCCATGCATGCTTACCCTACATGTAATGGTTATCTCAAACAGAACCTACAAAGTCTTCGTTATAAGTAACTGGGATCAGATATCCACTTATACTAGCCATCTTTTATTCTGGACAAAAATGGATAATCGATTTTCCACAAGGATAACTAAGGCTACTGCTTGTACAAATGATCTTTCCAGGCAAAGTGAACTGCATCTACATTTCCACTTTAGAAGAAATCCACGTGTAACAGTGACAATGCCTTGACTCCCTTTGTAGGCTCTTAGTGTTGTTTCTGTCTTTGGAACTTGTTAGATAGAGTATTTCTTTATAATTCCTTTTTAAATTCTGCGAATAGTACAGCAACTACTGAGAAACACTGCACGATGCCACTTTGGGCTTAACTGTGATCTTTCTTTCTGGAGTAAGTTATAGAGGTTTTGCATAGAATTTTTTTTTTTTTAGTGCTGTATTTAGCAGGAGAAATAATTTGTCCTGCCTGTGTCTTGTTGGAACAATAAGTGATGAATGTTTCTAAAGCAGTACTGGTAAGTCACCAGATTTGTTTTGTGTCCTTGATGGCTGAAAAAAGTGTATTTATGTAATGATTTAGCAAAACCCTTTTTATTCTCTTCAAGAGGGACCAATTAGTTCTTCCCTTCCTGCTAAGAAACACATGGCCAAGGAATTCCTTGTATGCCTACCATTCAATGTTCCAACATTTGAGAGGCTGCCACAATTATGCCACAATTATTTTCCAAAGCACCAGAAGGCAAGACAAGAAACAATGAATGGAAACTAATCAAGGAGAGAAGCAACCTAGAACTAAGGAGAAATTTCCTAACAGTGAGAACTATTAACCAGTGGAACAGCTTGCCTTCAGAAGTTGTGGGTGCTCCATCACTGGAAGCTTTTAAAAAAAAGACTGGACAGCCATTTGTCTGAAATGATATAGGTTTTTCTGCTTAAGCAGGGGTTTGGACAGAAGACTTCCAAGGTCCCTTCCAACTCTTATTCTATTCTGTTTTTACTTTCAAACACTCTATGATAGAGGCTACAGAACATTTTTAAGCACTGCAACAATGGGTCAAGGTTTATTGTTTTTTTCACAGATGCAAGGGTCTTACATTACAATTTAGGTGTGTTCCTGTCCCCAGACAGCAGGAATCCATGCCACTAATTTGGCAGTTGTGATTGGAAAGACTTTGAAAACTGCAACAAAGAGGGATAGGAATCGTATTCCCTTCATCTCCAACCAGCATGGCCAATCAAAATAAACAAAACTGAGCTAAATGACCAAACAGATACAAATTGTTGTTCCTGTTTCCAAATTCCTGTTTCTAAATGTCGTAGAAAGTACATGAGAACATATGCTGTATTGAAAGGCTAGCAGTGTTTAAGTAAAGAGAGCTCCTCTCTGAGGGAGATGAGTGGTTTAGAAATAGGAAATATAAATAAATAAAAAGTAAATAAATTAGGCCTACTTATCAGAATTTGAGATAGGCAGGAAAACTGTAGTAAAATTTCATGCATTTTTCCCCAGATCCTATCTTGCAAAAAGTTGTCTGAAGCCTTACACTGTGACGTAATAGCAAGACCATACAGTTGTTGTATATCCTGACTAATTTGGGGCCATACATTAACTTCTGGCATTATCTTCCTATGGTTACGGATAGTCCTCGGTTAACAACTGCTTGAAGTTATGACTATGCTGAATGAGTGATGCTTACAACTGGTCCTTGAAAGGTCACCTGACTGCCATCTGGGCAATTGGCAACCATCTTGCGCTTTGCAATGGTTGCAGCCTCCCACAATCATATGATCACCATGTGCAATCTTCCCTGCCAACAACCTCAATGGGGAAACTAGCAGGGAAGATTTTAATTCTCTCAGGTAGGTAGTTCACACTCTCCCTCCATTCAATAGCAGCCACCCGCTGGCCCTGCTGCGCTCATGCTGTGCTCATGAGCGATCTGCACATCCTCCCTTGCCCAGAAGCAGCTACCCCTACGGAGTTCGTACCATGTCTTGTTGGCCACCCACACAACCTCACCCAACAGCAGCCACTTAGCTGCCTACTACTTGCAAACCACCTGGGACCATTTGCTTAGACAACAATCCTGGATTCAGTCTAATCAGATTTTGATCTCTCTTATCTTAGGATCTCTCAAATATTACAGCGTTTCATCTTCTAGCATGGGTGATATTTTAGATCTTATTGAACTACAAAGGCTAGCAGCACGGCCAAGATGCTGGGAGTTGTAGTTTGTCAACCTTTGGAAGGTCTTTGGAGTTTGTATATTTGCCCCAAATGTGATTTGGTTTAACGCAATGTGCTCAACTTATTTAACTTATTTTTTTAGTTTCATAGCACATGAAATCATAGATTAAAAGAGGCTGGATTTTCACTATGTGTTGAGCAACAAAAAATATTTAACCGAGATTAAAGCTGCCCAAGATTAGCATGCTGTGTGAATGGAACCAGTCTTTAACTGGTTAGGTATGTCTTGTAAAAAGCCCATATTTCTGGTCTAGACTGTGTTTGTTTCATCTTCTAGCATGGGTGACATTTCAGAACTGAACTACAGATCAGAGCTGAACTACAATTCCTAGCAACATGGTCAAGGTGCTGGGAGTTCTAGTTTGTCAATCTCTGGAGCGTTTCCCTCCTTTACACTGTCCTCCTTGGCTTTTAAAAGACTGTGACAAGGGTTTTATAGTCTCTCCCATAAAACATAGGCCTTTCCATGTTCAGTTTAAGCACCTGTTGGCTACAATGGAGAAGCAATTTAATAAGGTGTAGAACAGTGCCTAGCGAATGAGAACCAATATTTGTCATGTTGTTAGTTGTTTGCGTGCTTGGTGCTTCCTGCTGCTAATTAGTAATAAGGGTGGAAATCACAATAATTTAAAATGAGAGAGTATGTTGTGCTTTCGATACTTCTTGCAGCATAAACTTTAAAGAAAAAAGTTGTCTAAATAATTATAACTCTAAAGTCCTTTGTACATTGTTTGTTAAATTTATACTCCACCTTTTCTCATGTAGCTCAAGATAGCATACATAGCACTTCTGTAGTTTTTTCTTGACAGTAACCATCTCAAGAGGGGCTAGCCCAAAGTCACCTAAGGTGGATTTAAGTCTGAATCTCCCTGGTCCATATCCAGTCCTTTAATCACTATGCCATATGATTACCCAGAAAAAGTTTGTTTCCATTATTTTGCAGTAAACATTGGGGATCCCCTATCCTGCCCTCTTATTAGAAAATCTGGAAGAAGCACCTTTAACTGACGTGCAACATTTCAGTTAGAATTTCACTTTAACACCTTTCTTGCATGAAATGCACTTTATAGATCTGGCATAGGAATCTGACCTATTGCAAATGTTGGGTTCCAAACATCAGCCCCTTGAAACATTGATTAGGTTGATAGAAACTAATTAGCAACATCTATTTAGCATCTGGCTACAAGTTCTCCAGTTGCAGAAATGACAGGCACAATGTGTCTACTCACCTTGTAGTCCTGATCGAAGGGAAGCAAACTTGGGACTTTGTATGTTTGCCCCCAAAATGATTGGTTCACCCAACATGTTTAATTTATTTAACTTATTTTTTTGGTTTTATAGCACATGAAATCAGATTAATTAAAGAGGCTGGATTTTCATTGTGTATTAAGCTACACACACAAAATTAAAAACTGCATGCTGTGTAAATAGAACCAATCTTTAACTGGTTAGGTATATCTTGTAAAAAGCCCATGAATTATTTCTGGTCTAGGTTGTGTTTGTTTCATCATGCTTCCAAGTATTCTGTTAGAACTGTTTATTTTGTTCTGAGAATGACTGGCAAATCATTGTGTCAGAAGAATATTAACAAATGTGCACACTTAAATTTTCACTATATGAAAATACAGATAATCTAAAGCTGGTTTCTCAAATGTGTAAATGATCTAGATATAACCATGGATAGTACCTTATTTGACTGAAAATGAACAGAATATCATTGGCCACCCATAAATTAGGGAGGTTATCACTTTGTTACAATGGGAAAAATGCCTTGCATTTTTAGAATAATTCTAATTATACAATTCTACACATAAAGTAACACATGCACATTGTACAAAACTGGAACCTTACACACACACACACACACACACACACACATATGCAAATCTTTTTAAGATATTTTCTAATTCTTTTATATTCTTATCAGGCCCAGGAAATTATCAGAACAATTATATTATGCAGTTCCTTCATTAAACTCCATAGTCTTCACTCTTGTATAAGGCCTGCAAGAAACATTATGTACCAAAATTACATAAATTGTAATATGGCTGGTATCATTAATGGGCTTTTTTGCTATGCTTTTTGCTACTATTCCTCCAGTAATTGTCTTTTGCTGTGGGGAGCATCAGAACTGTCCTAACTCCATCCTGTTAAATGTTAAATTGATAAGAGAAAATATGACTCTGGCAAGTCAATTTACTTGTAGGCTACAACCTCTGTTATGAGATCCATTCTAGTTAGGACAATATAATCCACAATATAATCCTTACGGTACAGAACATGAAACCGATACAGCTAAAATATATCTTCCATAGCATCCTTCCTGCTCACTCAAGTTATCTTAAAAGCTTCATCTTGTCACAATGTTGTCTTAAGATGCGTCAGATTGTGTAATCAGTTTTATTCAACTTTACCCTATGAGGATCACTTGACCTTTATATTCTGCAGACAGATGAAGAAATGTGTGTTTTGGATATGATATTTTAGCCTCTTTTTATAATTTAAACTGGCTAATGGTATCCTGATTCATGTATTGGTCTGTATCATTCAGTGTTAAGTTCTTATTTTTAATTGCTGAGTACTTGCTGCATTGGAGAATCCATACATGTACATGCGGATAGGGACTGGGAACAGTGGCATTCATGAAGGGATATACTGGGATGAAACAGAGTTGTGCGTTGTTCACATTTCTACTGGTGTTAAAACTTCTAAGACCTTCAAACAAGATTATCCTCTTTGCTGTAATTGCTGAGACTTTATTGCCTGATGAATCAGGAACCCATGAAGTTGAAGGACAAAACTCAGTATTGATTGAAATAATCCTGCAACCAGAACAGAGTCTGAATGAAAGTCAGAAACTACTGGAATTTAAGGGGTTTTTTTTTTCCCAGTTTGACCTTTTAAGAATAGAAGAAAAAAGTTATTTCTCTCTCTCTCTCTCTCTCTCTCTCTCTCTCAGTTGTCACCAAGTCCTTTATTTTCTCAGTATTGCATTTTCCTAAAATAGATGTAGACGCTGGGAATAATTGTAATTTATTTGTCTCCATCCTTGACACTGAGATAATGGGAGAAAAAACAACATTAGCTTTTTAATTGGCCAGTCAAGCTGCTGTCACATCAATGGAGTGTTATCTAGGTAGCAAAAAAGCTTGTAGTTTTATATCTTCGGAGAGGTTGGAACAATTTTATGTATTTGTGCAACACTGTGAATATTACCTTCTGTGAAGGATACATAATTATCTTTTTTTTTTAATTGCTAGCCTTGCTAACGTCTGCTTTCACTATTTTTTTCTCCTTTCTTCTGTAATTGGGAATACTTACATGTTTATCAACTGAAAAACAGAACTTGAATATAAAATATCGGACCCATTGTATTAGGTGTCTTCATTTTCAGGCATAAAAACTCAAAACTCTAGTGTCCTTTCACAGTGGATCAGGGGGAATGCCGCTCTTATTAAAGGAACAACTCCTTAATGCAGTGTTTTTCAACCTGAACAACTTTAAAATGTGTGGACTCCAACTCCCAGAATTCCCCAGCCAGCCTGGAAGTTGAAGTCCACACATCTTAACAGTTGCTAAGGTTGAGAAAGACTGCAGAAAGTTGGTGCCTGCTGACGCTAGATTTAGTAACAGGATGGGAAACAAGAAATGCTGTTTGCAGACAGTAGCACCTGGGATCCTCAGAAAGTCACTACAAAATATATTTGGCAATACCACAAAAGTGGATAGGAACTGTGCAAAATAGGGTTGGTTAAAAACTCAAAGGCAGCATGAAGATGCTAGCAATTGAAGTAATGCTGTTTTCTAGGAAGATCTCTATAAGAGGGTTAATAGGGAATTGAACCTTCTGACACCAACATAAAGATTCTTGTAGCTCTGAGAGACCCTCTCTAGTCTATATAAAATTACCATGCTTGGAATTTTAAATAGGAAGAAAGCTCCCATTCATTCCAATCAAGCTTTTATGTCATGAACATCAGGAGTCCTTTGGTGACATGCTTTTTCTCATTTACTGTTGTTGGTAATAAAATGTATGAAGGAAATAAAACATAGTGTCATTTCTTTGTTTAGGACAGGGGTGTCCAAACTTGTCAATATTTCAGAAGTTGTGGATGCTTCATCACTGGAGGTTTTTAAGAAAAGACTGGACAGCTTCCTATCTGAAAGGATACAGGATCTTCTGTTTGAGCAGGGGGTTGGACTAGAACACAGATCCCCAACCTTTTGGGCACCAAGGACCGGTTATGTGGAGAGAGGTTTTTCCGCGGACCAGAGGGGGTGTGGTTTTGTGTGCTGCCTGCATCCCGCAGATGGGGCTTTGCTTGTTTGTGCGGCCCGGTTGCTGGCATGCCACAGACGGGGTTGGGAACCCCTGGACTAGAAGACCTCTAAGGTCCCTTCAAGCTCTATTCTGATTGAACCTTAAGACTTGTGGACTTCAATCCCCAGAATTCCTCAGCCAGCCACACTGGCTGGGAATTTCTGGGATTTGAAGTTCACAAGTCTTTAGAGTTTTGAAGTTTGAAGACCCCTGGTTTAGGAGAACTGTTTAACAGCCAGGGTGGTGGATGAACTTCAATGGAAGCCATCTATTGAATGAGATGGGATTTGATCAAATTCATGTATTTTAAAAATTCTTATGAGGCTAGGTTCTTCCTTTTTCCCAGGCCAAATATTTGGAAGTTCATCTCCACCCCTTAAAAAGAACATACACACATTTGAATAGATATCAAGTATTTCCTAGCTGTAACCTGTTATTTTTTTCTGAAGCCACCTGAACCATCTCATCCCTATGGGACAGGCCCGCCCCACTGGTAAAGGTAGAGGAGGCATAGTGCAGATCAGTCAAGGAATTCCAGCAGGTGGGGTCCAAGAGAAGAGCCTTCTCTCCCTTTGGAACATCTTTCCCCCTGAGGTGAGATCAGCTCCCACCCTTCTGACCCTCCATAAGAGCCTGAAGACCTGGGTCTGCCAGTTGGCTTGGGCTCAAAAGGGGAATATCCCACGAGAGGTGCTTGATCATCTATTAGCAGTTCCCATCTCCCCCCCCCCATATTCTCCTCTCCTCCTCCCCACATTTGGTTATAACATATATTTTATTGTAATGTTAATGTGATTTTATATATGTATGCATATTATTTATGGATCCATTTTAATGTTGTAAGCTGCCCAAAGTCACCTTATGGCGAGATGGGCAGCAAACAAAATACATACATACATACATAAATACATACATACATACATATATAAAAGCCTACAGCCATGTTAGTGATTCACTGTAGCAATTACAGCCATAACCCTTGCAACATCTTAATGACTGACCAACATGTTTATTATGTCATGAACAGTCAGAGGGTTTCTACTTCATGTTATTCTTCAGGTGTCACAAGACTATTTTGTTGCTCTAATAAAGATGTGGGCAGGTCAGAGATGAACTTGTGACTTTCCAAATTACGCTAGATAAAAACTCATTCCATATCCTGGAAGATGGAGGACCAGGATAAAGTTCTATATTTGGTCAAGCTGATTGGTCAAGCTAAAGTTCTATATTTGGTCAAGCTGCTGTGACATTAGCTAACTTTAAATAGATTTTTTTTTACTATAGTGCAGAGTTCCCCAACCTTGGTGGCCCAGAAGGAAAGGGAGCAGCAGGGAAATGTGTTCGCGCACAAATGCGCAAACGGCCGCGTGCACGGCGGCGGCGCTAGTGTGCGCATGTGTATGCAAGTGGGATGCACACATGCAGAAACACCGCACGTGCCCATGGCACATGCGCTGGCACGTACATGGTGGTGTAAACAGGCCACCGGTGTCTGTGTGATGCTAGCAGCAGTGCTAGTGTCTCCATGCATGCACAAATGGGGCTGCTAGTGTCCGCACGGCGGTGCTACTGTGAGTGGGGCGGGGCTTGCCAGATATTCCCAGGGCCCAGTGGCCAACAGGCCGAGGCCCAGTACCAGGCCGCAGACCATAGGTTGGGGATCTCTGCTATACTAATGTATATATTTATGGAGGAATACTATTTATGATTAATTATATGTTAAATATGTTAAAGATTCACTTACAATGGCAAGGGATGCACCATTGGAAGACTTGAAAGGCCAGATTAGGTCAGATTATCATGGAGAAAATCTATGTGGCCACTAAGAGATGACAATGATTTCATGGCACATAATATGTTAAATTTGCCTGTAACCAAAGTGATTCAAAGTTTAAACAAATGTCATAATCATTGCAATTCACAGCAGATGGCTGTCCTTGGATGACCTCAAAGAAAGACGAAAGAAAGAAATTAGGAAGATTTGGGCCTGAAAGGTACTTGGGTGGAAAAACCAGTGTATCAACCATTCAGAAAATTTTAAAAAAAGAAAAGGCAAAGACAAACCATTTCTGTACTGTTGTCAAGAAAGCAACATGGCTATTTCTATGCAATCAATGTTCAAGACCAGAATATGACTTTACCTATATATATATATAAAATCAGATGCCTGTAATTGTAAAAGAGGCAAAAATGTATGTCTTAACTTCTGAGAGATACTGTGCCTAAAGCTGTTATCACATTTCAAAGTTGTTATAGCAAAGTTTAGGATCATTTTTCAGGCCGGTGCCTAAAATTGTCCATTTCTCCCACTTAGTGAAGAGCTGACAGATTGTATCACAAACTAAGAAAAGGAAGGGGGGAAAATGGGATTGAAAAAAACAAAGACAGTGAGTAGAAACGGCTGCCAATCAACAGTCTTTAATCCCTGACTGCTGCCGTGACTTCTGTTTTCCAATTAACTATGTGCTTGTTTTCTGCAGATTTGCATGATTATGGCTGCTAAAAAAAAAAAACAACAACTATTATCTAATTGGATCTGGTCAGAGCCCATTATAAGAAATGGGCTGGAAACAGATTTCCAACTTCTATGCTTACATTTAAAGGCTGCAGCCAACCCTTACTGTTTCCTTGATAAACCACATAATGACTGGGTAGTCCGCCAACATAAAACAGGATTAAGATCTTGGTTATTTTAAATGCTGTTGGCTCTTGGTGTCTTTAAGAATTTTTTGTTAAAGCCCTAAAGCCCAGTTTAACACATCCAAAATCAACATTTGGAGATTTTTTTTATTCAAAAAAGCAATCATTCAAAAGGTAATATTAAAATATCAGAAAGATGGGTTTTTTTTAAATCTTAATTTTAAAATGTATGATCTGTGCAGGATCAGACCAAAATTGATTTATTCCAGCATTCTGCTGCCATAGTGATTATAGTCAACAGGAGGCCCCAAAGAACACGCTGAATTGAATCTGTAAGGATGGTGGCATTGTTCAAAAGAAGATGAACAGGAAATTTATTTTTAAAAACTTGGCTTCAGAGAACATGCATGTATCCGTGGTTTCATATCTATTCATGCAACTTTTTGTGTACATGAATTGATATAAATTCATGCAAATTCATATTTAGAGATATTGGAACTAGACATAATATGCAACAATCCATATGCATTAAAAACTTAGGATGAACTGGGAGAAATATTAAATCCCACCCATTTAAATGGTTTATATAGGACCATCTGGGTTCAAATATATGTAAACATATAGGCATTCTTCACACATACACAAATCCAGCAATATTCAGTCAGCCATGATAATCTATCATGAGAACTGGAAATGTGGTAAAACTTTGTTTGAATAATAAGAAACACCATTTGAAATAAAAAAGGGGCTAAATATTATCATGCTTTTCCAGATTTCTGTTACATAAGGATTAGCCCACCCCAAGAGGAAATACGAGAGTGGTCAGCAGGCAATTTAATAGCAAAATTAACATATTTTCTCTATTGTATATGCTTGCTGGGAAATCTGGCTTCATTGAAATTCCATGCATTTCATTAGACTTAGAAAATGTGACTTAACTGGAAAGATCTGAATTGGCAAAGAGCTTCTCATTCATAGACACATATAAGAAAAAAATCTGCAAGATTATGCTTTTTCCTACGGCTAAGGAGAGATTTTGAAAAGATTATGTGGATTTCAGCAATGGACAAATAAAAACAGAATGTTCTGTTGTCAACAAAAGCAGACTGAAATTCAGACCCAAATCTTGTTGCTTATTTGATGTTTTTAGCTAGTTATTTTTTTTAAATTTCACAAAAGGTTTTATGTAATAGCAATAGCACTTATATACCACTCCGTAGTGCTTTATTACAGCACTCTCTAAGCCAGTGTTTCTCAACTTTGGCAACTTGAAGATGTGTGGACTTCAACTCCTAGAATTCTTCAGCCAGCATATTGCCCCCCAACAATCTGGGTCCTCATTTTACCGACCTCAGAAGAATGGAAGGCTGAGTCAACCTTGAGCCGGTCAGGATCGAACTCCTGGTAGTGGGCATAGTACTTCATATTAACCACTGCATCACTACAGTAAAAGAACTTCAATTATATCTAGATTCACTAACCAAATTTAAAATGGTTTTGAATGGATTGTGGTTTAAATGATGGCATAGATGACATACAGCCATGGTTGTAGCATAATATGGGAACTAGGCCATCACATAAAGCTGTACTTGCAAGCAATAGAGCTGCTGAATCAGGAATTAGCTGTTCTTACGTTAAACAAAACTGCTACATCAACATACATCAGGTGCTTCTCAGGGTCACCAAGAGAGCAACCAAGTCTCCATTAACTTGAGAAAACGGGCCAGATTTAAACTCCAGTGGGAGAATAGACCTATATGAAGGAATTGACCTTTTGGGCAAATCTTTATTGACATGGTTTAATTCTTACCTGCAATAAAAAGACTTATTTAACCAAGCTCTGTCTTAATGTCTTTAGAGGTCTGGAGAATTAAATTCTGGTGAAGCCTGACAGCAATTGCATTAAGCAGAATTTACCATTTGGTCTAGGTTTGGTTATCATGCCAAATCTAATTAGTTTTCCTCCAATGATCCAGATTATCATTTGTGGCATCACTGTTTTCTTTCCAACTTGAATTCCTTTCTTAAGATAGAACAGTATTCTTGAAAACATGCCGCTGCTTCTTTTCTAACAAGGTGAATGAGGCTTTTACATCTTCTGAATAAATGTTTTAAAGCCTTTTTAAAAATGTTCACAATAAAAAAGAAATGAAAGAATTTCTGTAAGCGTAATCCCTGCTTTCTTAGAGTTAGAAAACCGGGAAGATTGGGGCATGCCCACTAGGGAACATGAAGCGGGTCATAGAATGCACCAACTATATCAAAAAGGATGGATGGCCCTGAGGCAAAAGCCTTTCTCAGAAGGAAATAGAAAAGGATATATTGAAGGTGTTTTGATAACCCTTTATATCAAATAGTTAAGGTGCTCCTTTTATTTATTTTTAATTTAAAAATTTCTGTACCGTCCTTTAAAATCAGGTTGCTCCAAAACCAACTATGCAGAATTCTATTAGAATGTTTTTGATGCCAGTGGCTGGATGACAACTAAGTCATCTAATATTATATCCTGATTCATAGCTAGGTTTATCCCAATTTAAAAAAAGGAGTAAGCTCTGTGAATAGAGAGAGCTTTGAAGTGAAAGGTTTATCTCAGTAGGACAATAGAAAACTGTCTGATTAGAGGCAGTTTGAGAACCTTCTATTTCAGCAGGTCAGAGAGGAAGAGAAAATGATGGCTTTATATCAGACGATGTAATATCTACCCAGTTACAAGATGTGAAATGAAAAGAAATGGGAGATACTAGCATTTTGGGACATTTTATTATATTGAAAAATGATTTCTTAGTTGGTCACTATATCTAATTTTCTTCAGGTTAAAATTGATATTTTAAAAAAATATATGCATATCTATTGAATTTTGAAGTATGAATCTTGTTAATTCTCAACTATATATAGGGGTTGCAACTTGCCACAAAGAAGAGGCAGTCAAGTTATATATTCTCCAAAGCACCTGAAGGCAGGACAAGAAGCAACGGATGGAAACTAATCAAGGAGAGAAGCAACCTAGAACTAAGGAGAAATTTCCTGACAGTGAGAACAATTAACCAGTGGAACAACCTGCCTCCAGAAGTTGTGAATGCTCCAACACTGGAAGTTTTTAAGAAGAGCCTGGACAACCATTTGTCTGAAATGGTATAGGGTTTCCTGCCTGAGCAATGGTTTGGACTAGAAGACCTCCAAGGTTCCCTCCAACATCATCATCATCATCAACATCATCATCATCATCACTCTATTTTCTTTGCCATTCTGAAGGAACGTGCTCACATTTAATTGTTTTCGAAACAGCTGTTTACTTCTTTTGTAACTGAAATTACATAAATTCAATCTTATCCTCCTCCTTTTCCCCCACTAAAAGTTAACTTTGGGGAAAGGATGATAATCAACTGAATTGAAATTATTCCTATTGAGAAATAGATCTTCTAACATCAATTTCAAGATCCTAAGATTTGTAGTTTTATCCAATCCTCCTCCCTCAAGCTTCAAAGCTGTTTATATGAAAAATAAAAGGATAAACATGTGCTTCCCTCCTATACTATTTTTTTTTTAGATTCTTTATTTTTCAATAAAATGGAAAATTTAATATGGAAGGCATACTCATTTGGTCACCTGGAACAATAGTAGAGGAGATTGTTAATATTATTCTTCTGCAAACATTCAAAAGCATCTGATGATATATATATATATATATATGACTAGAGAACATTATACTTCCTCTGAATCCATGCATGTCTTTCTTGTAGGGTTAAATGAACAAATTGCTTCTAATTCAGAAATAACAAGAAAATTCATTCTTCTAAATAAAAAAAACCACTGGCGCTAATACCACCAAAGGGTATTGACCTAAGTAGAATGTGTAAAATTAAATTTATCTTTTTTATTGTCAGTTTCCTTTTGTAGCTTTTATTTTAGAGACCAAAAAGCATTATAAAAGGTTACAACTTAAATACAGAAAAGAGTTTTCCCATCATTTCTTTTTGTAAGTGCTATCAAAGTAGTAACAACAACTGACTAGGTGCATCTGCTGGGTAATTATTCCAATTTCAGTAATAATGAATACTTTGTCCATTTTCTTTAAATAGGTCACTGGCATTTGTTTCTCTACATACATCAAGAAACTGTTATGTTGTTCAATAACCTTGCATGCCCAACTTTTAAAAAACATTCTTTAGCTGTTCTTAATTGTTGTTATAGTCCTATATTCTGAGAGTTTAGATTTCCAAATGATTCCTTGTATATTTTTTTAAATGCATTTCTGAAGAATATTCTGAAGAAACAAGAAATCATTTCTTCTAACAGAATGTTACAGTTTTGTGGAAAAACCTCTGCAGATATTCAAAATTATTAGCAACAAGTTTAATTTAGTACCACTGTTCCATCATGTTTTCTGATTCTTTACAATCAAATTCTTCTCCTGCAAGAGAAGGAAAAAAGGGGGAATCTCTCATTTCTTTTTTAGTTCAATGTAAGAACATCCTCGTTACATTTTAAGATAGGAAACATTTTTCCACATGTAGAAATTGGTTACTTTTGCTATTTTCAAGGAGTCTGCATGACTACATAATAATAGAAATCGGAGGTTGAGTTGGCACTTCCCCTCCCCCTCCCCCCTTATTTCTCTAACTGCTTCATCATAATCTTATTTTTTCACCGCACCCAAAGCTTTCCTTTAATGCCATGGGAATATTTTACTGATTTGTCAATCAATGAAAATTGTCTTCTTTTATCTTTGACCATGGTATGACCCTCACTGAAACATAGTCAAGTAGCTGGGAAGAATAGTTATCTTCAAGAATCTCTGTTTGCCACAATAAATTCTTTCCAAGATTCAGATGGATCACGTCCAAAGCAACCTTCACCACTCCAAACAACCTCCTGCACCCAACAGCTATGTAAGACCACTAAAGATCCTCATAGAGGGGATTAGCCAACTTATAGCCCTTCAAAAATCTAGACAGCCGTGTTTACCTTTTGGTGACCCTAATCCAGCATCCTAGTGACAGATTTTATCTTCCTGGGCTCCAAGATCACCGCAGATGGGGACTGCAGCCAAGAAATTAAAAGACGCTCCTGGGGAGGAAAGCTATGGCAAATCTAGACAGCATACTAAAAAGCAGAGACATCACCCTGCCAACAAAAGTACGTATAGTCAAGGCCATGGTTTTCACAGTTGCAATGTATGGCTGTGAACTATGGTGCTGGAGAAGACTCCTGCGAGTCCCGTGGACTGCAAGGCGATCAAACCGGTCAGTCCTAGAGGAGATCAACCCTGTCTGCTCTTTAGAAGGCCAGATCCTGAAGTTGAAACTCAAATACTTTGGCCACCTAATGAGAAGGAAGGACTCACTGGAGAAGAGCCTAATGCTGTGAAAGATTGAGGGCAATAGAAGATGGGGACGACAGAGAATGAGGTGGCTGGATGGAGTCACTGAAGCAGTAGGCGTGAGCTTAAATGGACTCCAGAAGATAGTAGAGGACAGGAAGGCCTGGAGGAACGTTGTCCATGGGGTCGCGATGGGTCGGACACGACTTCGCAACTAACAACAACAATCCAGCATCCCTGCAGTTTTCTAAATAACAGTTTGGAATAGGTTAGTCTCTCTTAGATATTTTCTTCAAACTTTCTAATCAAATCTACTTTCTCAACTTTATTGTTGTCTCTCATCCAAGCAGTAACCAAAGTAACAACAACAGTCTCCCACTTAGCTCATGGAAACCAGCCAAAGGTAACCAGGTATTGATGAAACATCTTTCTTTTGTGGATAATAGCATTCCAGCCAACTTGTTCACTGTGTTCTGTCCGAGGTCCTGATCGCTCCTACTTACTGTAACTAAATTAGTCCCTGAAGTTAAGGGAAAGAAATGAAAAGTGGAACCATTGGGGTAGAAAAAAAACTGTAAACTTGCAATATATGATGGACTAAGATGGAGATCAAAGTTGAAATCTATTCTAGAGCAACAGAGCCAAGGGAGCCCCAAACTGACCACCTGTTACAATATTAATAACAGATCTGAAACCAAGATATGCTGGGGCTAATAAATTGTCGCCTTTACTCTGACAATATTTTTAGCGATGAGATAGATGGCTATTTACATAATTATAGATGTTTTTTATTATTTTTTATTGAAAATATATTGTTCTTTCCATAAAAAAAATAGTAGTTCTTGTAAAATAATATTAATGTCTGCTTAAAGATACTAATTTACAGCAGAGAAGTTCAGAGACAGAAGATTCCCTAATCATAGATATTGTAAGAGAAGGATCATGTTAGTCTATGGTGGCCAACAAGACAGAATCTGGTAGCCCTGCATGTATCTGGATGTGCCTGATGGAATGAACAGCAGCCCATGAATGCTTGTGCCTTTTAATAAAATGTATTAGTCAGAAAAGTTGCTACCAGATTCCTGATTTTTTTTTAAAAAAAAATGGTTCATCACAACTGTTTTGTAATGAATTATTTTAATAAAAATATATTTCTCATTCGTTGTATTTGTGTTAGGAGCACTGAGGCACTTCCGGGTTGAAAGCATTAGCCAATCACAACACCATTACCCAGGGGACGCCCTTTCATGTGCCTGTTAATGTGCCTATTGAAGTGGTATTTATTTATCAACTTGTGTTTACATGCTTTTGAACTGCTAGGTTGGGAGGAGCTGGAGCAAATGACAGGAGCTCACCCTATCACACAGCAGCACTGAGGTCTCGAACACTGATTGCTGATTGCCAGCATTCTAACCATGTGAGCCACCACGGTCTACTATTTCTATTTCTCAATAAAATGCGGGAATAATGCTAGCAGATGGATGACGATGATGATTTCTCAATAAAATATGCGGTTTAAATTTTGTCGTGATTGGTTCTTTAAGCCCAAAATAAAGACACATGATGAAGATGAGGAGGAGGAGGAGGAGGAGGAGGAGGATGATAAGGGTGATGATGATGGTGATTTCTAGACATCATATTCCAGAATCCTTGAACATGAATATGATTCAGCAGCCAAGAGAGATATTCATCCTGTCCTCTAGATGGCACCTATAAACAAAACATGGTCCCGTGATACTATGCTTGTCATCATGAGAAAACTTCCTTGTTTTTAAGTTAAAAGCTCCAGATTTGAAGATGATTGATGATGACTGATGATGATGATGATGATGATTTTGTCAAAGTTCTCCTAATTCAGATACATTTACAATTTCATTTCTGATTATAAGCCAGCATTAATCCACAAACATTTGTTCAGTAATATCAGTCAGGGTACATTTTTTTCCAAATTTGATAGATCCATACCCATCTACTTTTTTGGAAATCATATTTTGATTTATATGGGTAAAATTATGGGAAAATCTTTAAATGTTGGCGATATTAATATGATGTTGAATTATATAGCAAAACTTTGGAATTGGACAGTTTATCGGAAATTATGATGGGGGTTAGGGTTAGGGTTAGGGGGATGGCTAAAGAAATCTTATTGAGAAATTGGAAATTTAATATTATGCCAGATTTTAGAAATATGTAATTTTTATTACATCAAAGAATGAAGCCATGTGCATTACTTTGGCAGATATTTTATAATATTATACAATGATTTTTTAAATAATCTAGTTATTCTATCTTATTATGTGGTATTTATTCATAAACCAGTGACCATTGACAAGTCTAGTATATAAGATATTGGTTTTTTTAATAAATTTGTTTGGATTGCTTTTTTCTTGCTTTTCTGGTTTCTATTTGAAAGTTTAAAAGTGGTTATCTTTAATTTTTTGAAGTGTATTTTGGTGCTTTGCTTACTTTATATTTTTATTTTATTTATTACGTTTATTTGCTGCTATCTCTCCATAAGGAGACTCTTTTTAAAATAAAGATTAAATATTTTTTTTAAAAGATGCTGAGAAAATCGATGCATGTGTACATCAAGTCAGATAAAGTTGCCATCACCTCTGAACTCAATTCTTGATACCCATTCTGGATCCCTCATGATGCTAAAATCTTACATGTATGACAATGTCATCATGTACATGCTGTGTACATCATGTACGTGCCTGTTGAAGTCTGGTACCATTATCTAAGCTCCATCATTATAACATTAGGTGTATTTTGTCTTTCCCTCCTCACCTCCCCATGGATGATGGAACAGAGATTAATATTTAAGATCTAAAAGAATAAGTACTATATATTAAGGAAGTTACAAACAGAGAGAGAACCTTGCATAAGGGAGAAAGAGAAAAATGAAGACGGAAGAGGAAGTGTTTTATTCTTCCTGTAAGAAGCAAGCTGAAAAGTGTCAGATCTTTCAATCAGGGGACAACAGAGCAGAGAGAAATGGAGGAATCAAGAGCCAATCCCTTGCTTGCTCTTTGTACAGGTTATACTTGACTTATAACCAGTCATTTAGTGACTGAAATTCAAACTGTTTGGGGAAAAAAAAAAGACCTATGACCGTTTTTCACACTTATGACGGTTGCAGCATCCCCGTGGTCGTGTGATCAAAATTTGGACACTTGGCAACTGGCAAGTATTTATGAAGGTTGCAGTGTCCTGGGACCATGTGTTCACCTTTTGCAAACTTCTGACCAGCAAAGTCAATGGGGAAGCTGGATTCACTTAACAAATGGGTTACTAACAATTGCAGTGATTCACTTAGCAAGTGTGGCAAGGAAGGTCATAAAATGAGACAAACTTAACAACTGTCTTGCTTAGCAATGGAAATTTTTGACTCAATTGTAGTCGTAAGTCGTAAGTCAAGGATTACCTGTAGCTGAAAGGTTCCTTTGTGGTCCTAGGATAAAGAGTCCATGGAGTTGATAATTCTGGAATGGCATCTCCAACCATTTTTATGGGGCCGACACCTGGTCTCCTTTCCTTTTCCACCATTCAGTTCAAGAGAGGAAGTTAAAACCCTAATTAAAAACTAATAAGGTACTAAATATTTTATTTGTATTAGAGGATAGGAATGAAACCGCAATTTGAATACAGCATAGGAATGTCCTCAAAAGCCTTTATGGACTCTGAGGGTAGTTGCAATTATCTCTTTCAGGAACCTAAAGATAAAACTTTAGCTAGGCTACTGTTCATTGCTACTGTTCATTGTAGATGGAAACATCATTATTCATGATGAAATGCAATAGATAACTTGCTACTTGATCTTAATTGCTCTTCCCACAAGCCTGGTTTCCCTCTCAAATTATGAATCACTGGAATGAATTTTTTTTCTGCCTACCATCACTTCCTTGTGTCCTAAAATATTATGATTTCAGTTTTACTTAAATATGTTATAATGAATGTGATGGGAGCATCATATCACACAGAGAATAAATATTGAGACAGCAAGGGAACCAGGTTTGGTGGATAAATCAATTTCTCTCCTTTTTTTCAGATAGATAGTAGTCTTGTTTTAATGTTGCAATTAACAATGTTACCACTTCAGTTTATGCATAAAAGCAGAGGATGCCTTTTCTGAAATTAGTGCAGTGATGGATAACTGAAATAGCTTCCCAATGCCTGTCTTTCATCCTACAGAGCTCCGACTTACCATCACTATGAAAAATGAGTGGTATGGTCTTCCACCACTGTGATACGAAAAATATACTTCAGATATACCATAGCACAGTGATGGCGAACCTTTTAGAGACTGAGTGCCCAAACTGCAACCCAAAACCCACTTATTTATTGCCGGGTGCCAGGTGGGTGTGGCCCACTGGGTGGGTGTGGCTGTGGTGATCATGGCAGACTGGGTGGGTATGGCCAAGGTGGGCGTGGTCACCTTGATGTTGCTCATGGGGAGGGACGCCTGTGGGGCAGGGTTGGGGGAGATCCAGGGGGTCTCTGGCAGGTGAGGCGGTGGGCAGGAGGCTCATTCTGCCGAGTGAGGTGAAGCAAGACGAGGCAGGGCAGGGGTACCATTGCCGTGGGGCAAGGCGAGGCAGTGGCCGGGGCAGCTGCTGCCTGACACCATCGGCCCCCGCACACAGAGGCCAGCGAGCGCATGGGGGCCGACAGTGTCTGTCAGCAGCCACAGCCTGCCGGCCCCTCGACCGGCGTACTCTGGGGCTCCGCAGTCCACCGCCAGCAGTTCAGAGAAGTCGCCTCTGAGCTGGATGGCCGGCTGACAGCTAAGGAGGCGATGCAGTGGGTCATGCTCAGGAAAAGGAGAGCATGCGAGGCCAGGAGGGATGGGATGGGGGGGAGGGAAACCAGCCGTGCTGGGATGCATCCGGCCTAGTGGGACCTCGGCGAGTTAGCGGGCGGCTGGTTGAAGAGGGACGGTCGCCATCTCTGGGGCATGGCACGCGTGCCCACAGAGAGGGCTCTGAGTGCCGCCTCTGGCACGCGTGCCATAGGTTCGCCACCACTGCCATAGCATACCAGATCTAGATGTAGAATGGTGGCCAAAATAGATGACCCTTAATAACCATAACCAAACAGATCATGTAGAACTAACCAAACCACTTCCAGGAATGCAGCTGTCCCAAAAAATATAGAGCCACTGAATAGAATTAGGACAGGCCATTTGCCAGGACTAGGGCAAAGCTCTTTAAGTGGGGAATGGCCGAGAGCCCACAATGTGGCTGTGGTAAATCAGAACAAACAATAACACATATCGTTCGAGACTGTCCCCTCAGGAAATTTCAAGGCACCTGGGACGATCTCATTGCAGCCATATCAGAAGCAGTTACGTGGTTAGCTTTCTTAGATATTGAATTATAACATCAATACTATTGTGATTCTGTGGCACTTATATTATGGCATTTTTACCATGGTTTTACCTTAATTTAATATTTTATCTCATCTACTGTATTGTCCACACATTTGAAATATGCATGTATTTGCCGATGCTTTATTTAAATTTATATTTGTGTTTGTATGTATAAGGTGGTTTATCAGTGTTGTATATTGCTGATTGCATGACCTCCGTAGAAGCCATACACTAAAAAAATAAATGTGAAAAATATGTATCATTGCCCTCTTGGCATCTTTTTCCCACCACTTGCATGGGTCCAAGAAAATCTTAAGCATCTTCCTTGACAAACAAAATCTTATCTCTTTCTGTTGAATGGCTCCAACCAGGCCATACCAATACTTAGAACAGAAAGTACAACTGTTTTTGAATCAAGGGATTTGGCTGGTCATTAAGTAGCATGTTAGAGATTGCATTCCAAGAAGTATAAAGAAGGGCAGGCTAAAAATATGCATTTAAATTTAAATTTAATTAATGTAATTGGTTTAAATATAATTTAAATAAATTAATCACTTAAATGAATTGATTTAAATGTAATTTAGATGAATATAGAAACAATTTCAATTTAAAAATTTCATAAAGGCTAAGGCAGTATGAGGGTGATTTAAATGTAATTCATTTAATTGTTTTAAATTTAAATTTAATTCATTTTAATTGATTTACATTTAAATGAATTAAATTTAAATTTAAATCACCCCCATGCTCTCCTTCTCCCTTTACGTAACTTTATACATTTTAATTGCTTTTATATTTGTCTTTTTTAGATAAAGTCATCCGATCAGTGAGATGGGCAGCATATAAATTTAATCAATAAATACATAGGATTAATTAGAAAAGATGTGTTTAATTTCCATGTGCTTCAATATTTTTTACATCATTTAAAAATTATAACTTGGCAACAAATATTTTGGTTGGCGGACAATCAGACTGAAGGCTTTAAAATGCTTCCTGCGATCTCTGATTCTGTTTTTAGAATAGTGTTTCTCATGTTAGGCAAATTCCAGAAGTAGGGACTTTATTTGTGAAATTCACTCCTGAGAAATTTGGGAATTGAAGTCCACACACTTAGAAACTGACCAGATTGACAAACGTTGCTTTAAAACAGGGGTGTCAAACTCGCAATGTCACGTGACATTGCCGGCAATGGGGTGGGCGCGGTTTTGCCATGACGCATCTGGCCCACGTGCCGACAGTTTGACACCCCAGCTTTAAAACATAGATAGGCAAGCTTGACTCACAGCACTAGAATTGTGGTTGTTGTAGTTGTTACATCACAGTTACCCCACAACCCATCAAGTGGAACCTATTGTAGAAGACCATCATAAAGAATTTTGAAGTCAGGAATTTGTTTTGAGCTCCCGAACTGAACAGAAATCACTTTCTATTTTTTCATGTCCCTATCAGCATTCTGAACTTAGGCCCATTTTTCCTTGATAGTGTGTACTAAATAGCTGTTGAGATTACAATCCTTATAACTAGCATGCTGAATTTTGGAAGATGATTTCCCAACATAACTGAAAAGGGTCACATTACAGAAATATTTGATGAGCTAGGCCTTGTAATTTTAACTATTCACTCCTAAGTTGGATTCGGTCAAATTAAACAGTACTGAAGATATAGGAATCCATTTATGATTTAGCCATGCAAACTTAGAAGTCAATTAGCAGTCATCACAAAATAAGAAAACCAAGAAATTGAAAGAGTGAAGAGTAACAAAGATGATGAGAGGCTTGGAGGTTAAACAAACATTGGTTAGAGGAATTGGATATATTTAGCCTAAAGAAGAGAAGGCTAAGGGGAAATAGGATAGCAAACCTCCAATACTTAAAGGAATTAGGTCAAGAACCAGTGAGGGAGACCCAAGTCTCTTTCAACACTATGATTCCATGGAATTACCTTATTCAAGGTAAGAACTTTAAATCATGAGTTTTTATAACCAGCTTCACGAGAGAACTACACCCACTTTTTCTCTCTAAACCTTTGAAATGAAGACTCCCTTGTGACAAGGCTAAATCAAGCAGATAATAGAACTTAACATTAGGAAGTGTTTGAACAAGCTGTTGTCCAATGCACATATGCAGCTTATCATTTATGAACCTCAGGGCAATCCTCAGAGGCCAATAAAATTCTTGAGCTTTCTGGCCCAGCTGAGACAGCAAAAATGGGGCAAGGATATTTAGGCTTGGAAACCACAAAAGAGTAGCATGGGGTTTGCAACATTACACCTTATTATCAAACTGTTCTGCTAGTCTTGTAGAAAGAACAGATTTTTTTTTTTTGCTATGTTGTTGAAGCAGGAAAACATATTCAGTGGAGATCTTTTTAAAGTTCATATAGTTTCACAAGGAACATTATTGTTATACATAGAAACCATTTCTCTATTTCTCCCAGTTCATTCCTCTTGATGTGTGCAATTTTAAAATTAGATCTAATTTATGATACGGACTTTCAGCATGTTCAACAATTTTTAATAAAAGTAGTTATTGTATGTGTCAGGGTATGTTGGATGATGTATCATTATGTCAACAAAGGTGATATATTGTCTGGTAAATTGATGCACTGACTTATGAAAAAGTCGGTGGGTCCCTGTATTTTTAAGCACAATTTATGGTAATGTTTTAAGTATATTGTAATGGAATGAAGAAGAAAATAACAGTTACTGAAATTCATCTGAAATATTTTTTTTCATAGGCCAATTCAATGTCACACTATACTGTGTAACCTTTTGTGCTTCAAGACTTTTTGATCAAGTTAGTGGCCAACATTTGAAGCCTTGGAAATGAATTTGGCTGATGATCAATATAATTCTTCTAATTTAAGAACTTCTAGAGAATGTAACACATTTGCTCAGGCTTAAGGCACTTGCTCTGGCTTGCTAATACTATAGAATTGTTGGGAGGTGGGTAGATCTGCTCCTTTTGCAGCACAGGAGGAAATTGTCTATACAAAGACACATTGTTTTAACATTGTTCTAGAATGAAACCGATCAATTGTCCTAGTTATTTCTTGAGTATCACTGGCACCCCAAGGCACAATTCTGCCTCCTCCATGCTTCCCCATTGTGTGTGTATTTATTTATTTAAAGCACCATCTAAAGGTTCAGGTGCTCAAAGAACTGACAGAGTTCTCTAAAGCCGAAAATAAATCCAAATGTTGGTATTTTTGAGATAAAACTTATAAATCAGGCTTTATCACCTGGGTAACAAGTAATCTGCCTCACTGTCAAGATTCCCACAAACAGACTTAGCCAGGGAAGTGTGGGTCACAGGTATCAAGTGCAGTCTGGGGCTCAGATATAAATGTACACTATGCAACTTCAAAATAGGCTGTCACAGAAGATATGCCAGCAGAGAATTTTCTCCTTGAGGGGGGGCCTTAAATATTTGAGACTTATTTACTCTTCACACAAGTACACATGACGCTGAGCAAGTTACAATAGAATAGAGCTGGAAGGGACCTTGGGGGTCTTCTAGTCCAGCCCCCTGCTCAAGCAGGAGAACCTATACCATTTCAGACAAGTGACTGTCTAGTCTCTTCTTAAAAACGATTTCTGAAGGCAAGCTGTTCCACTGTTCAATTGACCTCACTGTTAGGAAGTTTCTCCTTAATTCCAGGTTGCTTCTCTCTTTGGTCAGTTTCCGACCATTGTTTCTTGTCCTGCCTTCTGGTGCTTTGGAGAATAGTTTGATGCCCTCTTCTTTGCGGCAGCCCCTCAAATACTGGAATACTGCTATCATGTCACCCCTATTTCTTCTTTTCTTTAGACTAGCCAAACCCAAGTCCTGCAGTCATTCTTCATATGTTTTAGTCTCCAGGCCTTTAATCATTTTAGTTGCCCTTCTCTGAACTTTTTCCAAAGTCTCAACATCTTTTTTGTTGTATGGTGATCAAAATTGGTTGCAGTATTCCAGGTGTGGTCTTACTAGTACTAATACTTTGCATGATCTTGATTCTATGCCTCTGTTTATACAACCCAGGATTGTATTAGCTTTTTTGGCTGCTGCTGCACACTGCTGGCTCATAGTCAAGTGATCGTCCACTAGGACTCCAAGGTCCCTCTCACAGTTACTGTTTTTGAGCCAGATCTCGCCTAATCTGTACTTATACCTTTGATTTTTCCTGCCTAAATGTAAAACTTTGCTTTTCTCCACATTAAAAGTCATTTTGTTGGATAGGGCCCATTGTTCAAGTTTCTCAAGATCTTTTTGGATCCTGAGCTTGTCTTCTGGGGTGTTGGCTATTCCTGCCAGTTTAGTGTCATCTGCAAATTTGATGAGTTCCCCTTCTACTCCCTTATCTATGGTAAGTGTTTATGAAGATATTAAAGAGTACTGGGCCTAAGATGGAGCCTTGTGGTATCCACTGCTTACTTCTTTCCATATGGATGTAGTACCATTGAGGACTACTCGCTGAGTACAGTATGTCAGCCAGCTACAGATCCATCTGGTGGTGATGTTGTTTATCCCACCTTTTTCTAGCTTACTAAGCAGCAGGTTGTGGTCTACTTTGTCAAATGTCTTACTACATAGTATACTATGTCCACAGCATTTCGCTGGTCTACTAATTTAGTCACTTTATCAAAAAACGACATAAGATTGGTTTGGCATGATCTGTTTTTAACAAACCTGTACTGGCTACTGGTTATAACTTTGTTTGCTTCTACTTGTTCACAGATCTATTTTTTTATTATCTTTTCCAGGATCTTCCCAGGTATTGATGTTAGATTGATTGGTCTGTAGTTTCCTGGATCTGTTTTTTCCCCCTTTTCTTGAAGATGGGAACCACATCAGTCCTTTTCCAATCCTCAGGTACTTCCCCGGTACTCCAGGATTTTTGAAAGATATGATGCAATGGTTCTGAGATAATATCTGCCAGCTCCTGAAGAAATCAGATTCGGCAAAATTTTGCGTTCCATCGGATTATTGACATTCTCAAAATGCTGGAGAAATGAACTTGTTCATTCATGAAGTGACTATCACAGGGGATATAACTACTATTTAAAAATCACGATCTACCAGAATACTCTTTGCCTCCCTCTTATCCCACTTTCTGCAGGAAACTGTCTACTTCTCTTGCTTTCTTTTGACCTTTCAAACTTTGCACTGGGTTGAATATCCCCATTATTTTTATCTTCTATGAGTTTACTGGGCTCATTTGGGATCCAAAGGCATTGCTGTCCTGATTAATGGGGGTGGGGGAGGAAAGGCAGAAAAATGTGATGTGGGTTAAACCTATAATGTATTGCTCAGCACAGTAAAATCATGGGATTAAAATTAAGCATAAAGAAGATCAGATTAATAACAACAGGTAGAACAACCAGCCTGAGCATTGGCAACAAAGATATTGAAGCAGTAGGCAGCTTCTGCTTCTTAGGTTCAACCATCAACAGTAAAGGAACCAGCAGTCAAAAAACACAGACTAGCTCTTGGTGAAGCACCCCTGCAAGCCTGGAAAAATATATCCAAATGCCATAATATATCCATATCTACAAAGATCAGAATTGTGTAACCCATGGAATTCCCCTTGATGCTCTATGCAAGTAAAAATCAGATTCTAAAAAATGGGACAGGAAGAGCACCTTGCAACACCTTTGAACTTTGTTGTTAGATAACATTCCTGAGTGTATTCTGAAGTTGAGTCATGGCAACTGGACTTTTTTTTAAAGTGGAAATGGACTGAAGAAGCTACTTGGATAAGCAGCAAAATGTTTCAAACCAAAAGAGAAAAGCAGTCCAATTGCCATGACCCAGCTTCCAGACAACTCTACTTGGATGACTGAGAATCTTTATCAACACTCATGAAATCAAACCAATGGATCATTGAAGGAATCAACACAGAGTTCTCAGTTCAGGCACAAACTATCTCAAATTATCCTACTTTGGATACATTAATGTGAAGAACTGATCTGTGGAAAAAGATCTGCTGGGAAAGATGGAAGGAAAAAGAAGAGGACAACCAGCAACAAACTGGATGGACTCAGTTACCGTGATGATGGGGCACCATTGGGAAACTTTAAAGAATAGGTTAGGGATAGAGTATCATGGAGATATCTATCTATCTCGATAAATATCTATGGAGATTTTCATTGTCCCAAATGTGCTTTTTTCCAAAGGCAACTGGGCTTTCTTTGTTTTGCTTGAAGACGTTCGCTTCTCATCCAAGAAATGAAGAAGCTTCTTGATGAGAAGTGAAACATCTTCAAGCAAAACAAAGGAAGCCCAATTGCCTTTGGGGAAAAAGCACCTTTGGGATATCTATGTGGCTACTAGGAATTGACACATACATTCAATCAATCAATCAAAGTTTTGCCACTATTGATGTTGTCCAATATGAAGAAGCAATAAAATAAGAACTTCTAAAAGTTAGGTCACAGATGGGGGGGGAAAGGCAGAGAAATCTAAGAAAATAGCAGCTGGTGTATCAGGAGCTACCACATGATATTTTGAATCCCATCATTTCAGCTTGATTGCTGCCCATTTTCCATTCCTAGAGATTGTTTTCAGTCAGTGTCAAAACAGCCTACTTTTCGTCGTTTCTGGCCTTGTAAATCAGAGTGGTGCATGGCACAGTACCAAACACTTTCCTGAAATCCAGATAAATTGTGGCAGTTGTTTCACCACTTTCTGGCAGTGGTGATGGTGGGATACAAGTACATTTGTGAGGTAAAAATTTCCATTAATGCAATGAGGCTACAGCTCCTTGGGTAAAGTGGATGTTTCTCAACATTTTGTAATCTAAATCCATCAGCTTAGCTGTTGGAGGAGGCCCTGAAAACAGGCTCAACAGAGCAATAGATAAAGAGGATTTGGTGTTCTATCCCTCAGCTAGACTATGATTTGCATTCTGGGTTGACCGCACTGATTTTATTGCCGTCACTAATCCTTCTGTAAATAAATGAATCTTATTCATTAGAATATTGATACCCACCTCTTTCAATTAAATCATTTAGATGGCTTCCCTTGCGTCATGAAAGCAATCGAGTGGTTACAATAATTTTTCAAAAGCATTTCTGGCAGATGAAACATTTCCAAGAGCAATTAGGGACCAGTTTCATGCTAGAAGGTAGGTTTATCCTACAAAGTTGCAGCATAGAAGGCTCACCTTTAAAATCCCAAACAGACAGAAATACCCCCTTGCAGAATACTTAATTCATTCCACCTTCCTTTTTCATTTTCACATCATTCTCCAGATATTGATATCTCGGAGCCTTTGCACTTTTGTGCTGGATCAGGACAGGTGACCCAGTTCAAGGCCAGTTCCTCAATTATAGAATTTCACTGGCTGATGTTATTTTCAGGTGAAGCTACCTCACAGGGTTTTTATATCGAAACATCGGAGGACATACGTTTTTTGTACGCCATCTTGGTGCAATCTAAATTTGTGGACAAACTATCACATTCACTGATAGTTGAATTTTCAAGATGATGTTTCCTTATCCAAATTTTCAACACAGGTATAACTCATGATGTTCCTCCTAGCCTGGTGATCCCTCCTATTTCTTCTTCAGTGCTTTCATTTTGACTAAGCTTCCGACAATAATCACCAACTTACTTTCCTGAAATAAGATAGATCTAGCTTGCTAAAATCCAGTCCACTAGATGGCAACAAAGTTTGTTCGTATACCCTTGCTGCCACCTAATGGTTGCTGAGTGTTTTGCAACTGATAACTGTAGCCCTATTGGAAGTCTGATGCTTTAATATTCTGATTTTTTCAACACATGGCTTACACACTATTGCATTAAATGACCAGCAAGGGGGAAGAAACCCCCCTTAATTTTCAAGGTATCAACATCAAGAAAATCCTTGACCATACTAGCTACCGGAGTTTCTGTAGTGTATGGTTAGAAAAAACAATTAAGATGGCAGCATCAAAAATGTAATCAAATCTTTATCTGTTTTTATGATTGCAGTTAGTGCAATCTTCCCTGACACAGGGCAGGCCCGCTGCCAATCAGAAAAAGAAAACAACTGAATAGATACTCAGAATAGTTTGATATGGTATCGGGAAGACTGTTATGTAAAAGAACATTTTTTTGCACTTGAGGCAATTGATCCTCCACAGACATACACACCCATACACACCCAGGATATTCAAATCTTACTGAAACCTTCATGGAGTCAATATGCTATGGAGTTTTTGTGCTTATTTGGCACCCTGCCCAGTTACAAGGCAAACGTTTCCCATCTTTCACTCTGCAATGGTCTACAACTTTGCTGGCTCCCTGCCTCTTAGATAAATGCCAAGGAAACTTCTCCTGTTGGCTTTTCTAAGAAAGGGAAAAAGTTTAAGTATAATGGAAAGATGTGTAACAGAAAACACCAGCAGTAGCACCTTTTACTCCTTCCTCTAATTTGGAAGTGCAAAACATATTTATTATTTTATTTATAGTTTTATTTAAAAAAAAAACCTCATCCTTTATTACTGTATAAATAACTGAATGCAGTGAATATACATAATATTATTTCTTCATTCTATTTTCCTCACAACAACAACCCTATAAGGTGGGCTGGGCTAAGAGAGAGTGACTGGCCCAAAGCCACCCAGCCAGCTTTCATGCCTAAGGCAGGACTAGAATTCACCATCTCCTGGTGATTGGTTGAAAGTCACCCAGATATCTTTCATGCCTAAGGTGGGACTAGAACTCAGAATGTCCTGGTGATCGTCCCAAAGTCACCCAGCTAGCTTTCATGCTTAAAGTGGGACTAGAACTCACAGTCTGCTGCTTTCTAACCTGATGCCTTATCCACTAGATCAGGGTTGGCTGGCATGGCTGGCTCAGGAATTCTGGGAGTTGAAGTCCACGAGTCATAAAAGAGCCAAGGTTGCCTACCCCTGCACTAGATCAATGCCTAGATCCATCAGAAGAGATATATTCGTAAGCATTTTGAAAATAAGGTAGAAAAACACAGCTCTTCCATGGAGGAAGGTAACCCTTTGAAATTGGATGACACAATGCAGCACACATATAGGGGCATCCACAGAAGGAGTCAAAACAGACACAACTGTGATCAAACAATTAAATCCATCCTCCTCGTACATGTGTCGAGCATGCCGCACATGGTAAAACACAGATGAGAATTTGATTGTTTGGCACAGCCGCCATCTTGATTTTTTTTGACCCCTGGTAGTGAATAAAGGAAAAGCATATGCCAATCTTTTAGTTTTCTGTAGCAATAACAGTGCGTTGAAACAGATGTCTATCAACTATGGGGAAATTAGTTATATTGAAAAATCTCACCAACGTGAATGAGGTCCAAGAAACAGATATATGTGTGCATGTGGTGAAATATTACCCATTTCCTCAGGCATACATATTTGAATATATCCAAGTAAAATCTGAAGGGTATAAATGGTGAAAGGATCAAACAGCGCAGCATTCATTTGCAGTCAGTGCCAAAATATTGCGCGTGGCAAAAGAGAAGGAAAGAGATGTATCTGAGGTCCAGTGGTGGGTCCCCTCTATTCTTTTCCATCAGCAGATTTGGACTTTGATGAGCTCTCTGGAGAAGAAGTGCTGTGGCAGGGAGGTTAATTGACTCAGCTGATTCCTGCTTTGCTACAGGAGCTGGTTCTAAAAGAGAAGCATGGAGATAAATTATGCATTAAGCCTTTCTAACAGGAGGCTGTCACAGAAGCAGCACAAACGTCAGCTTTTACATAGGAACCAAAGCCACTGAGCTCTGCCAATCCATTCCAAGCTGGCCCATTCTTGGTCTTCCTCTAGGTCTTCTACTTTAAGGCCTACCAGCTGTGTCTGCTGGGTGTGGTCGAAAAAGCTAAGATGGAGGCTGCAACAGTACGATTTATAGTTTCAACTGCTTTTTTTTGTATCTGCCGCACCGAAGCAGCCCACTGACAGTCGGAAGAAAGACTACAACTAAAGAGATATTCAGATAGTCTCATTTAGTGGAAGGCAGCTTGCTATGCTAAGAAAATGGGGGTGGGGGTGAGGAAGGGGGTTGCATTTGATGCAATTTTTTTTTCCCCACCAAAGAGAATTAGAATCTTGTCAAAACCTTGGTGTCAAGCGCAGGAAATCCAGAAATCCAGGCAGTTCAAATGAATATAAATGTTTATTGCAACCTTAAGTTCTGTACAAGAATCTGAGCTATTAACAGTCCAAACAAATTGGTGGTAGATAAGAGTCAACTGAATTCAGTTGGGCTCAGTGGTGGGATTCAAATATATGAGCAGCCGGTTCTCCGGAAGTCCATTCTGGGCCTGGGTAACAAAAAATTAGCTACCGGTTCTGCCGAAGTGGTGTGAACCGGCAGAATCCTACCACTGATTGGGCTGGACTTAGATCTCTTGTGGGTGCAAAGGTACTCAAGACTGATGATGCATTTGACCCCTCCCTTGGGCTCAGCCTGGTCATCTCCTACACTTGGATTGAATACATTATGGAATTACACGTAGTCCTCAATTTACAACCATTCGTTTAGTGATTGGCCAAAGTTACAATGGCACTGATAAAAGTGACTTATGACCAGTCCTCACACTTACAACCATTGCAGCATTCCCATAGTCACATGATCACAATTTGGGTGCTTGGCAAGTGGCATATATTTACAATGATTGAAGCATCCCAGGATGATGTGGTCACCATTTGCACCCTTTGCAGCCGGCTTCTGAACTGACAAAGTCAGTGGGGAAGCCAGATTCACTTAATGACCACATGATTCATTCAACAACTGCAGAGATTCATTTAACAGCCAGGAGTAAAGGTCATAAAATCAGGAATCATTCACTTAACGACTGTCGCGCATAGCCATGTAAACTATGGTCCCGATTGTGGTTGTAAATTGAGAACTACCCATATATTGTACTTGTTTTGCACTCTTGTCTCTATTACAAGGCACCTGGGATGGTGGGTAAGAAGTGAACGTTCCATCTTCTTTTCAGGGGTCAGCAGGTATGTCAAGAGAATCAGGATGGAAACTGTGGCTAAAGCTTAACCAGTTTTAATTTGCATTCGTTTTGGCAGTTTTGTCATAATCGGCACCTTGATTTGTTTGACCACACCCTATGGACACCCTGCCAAGTTTGAAAAGAACATTAATTTATACAAGGAGATGGAAGCTTAAAAAAAAAACCCGCCATGATGTTAACCTCATGAGTAGGCTTCCCGGTTTGTTGCTTCAAGAAGCCATATGGAAGACTGGTTAATCCTCTTAACCCCCAGCAGCTTCCTGACTGAAAGCCACCACACCTATCCCACAACATCTCTTCCGAGAACAACATTTATCTTGCAGATTCCAATCTGGGTCAGTCACTGGGACGCGAGGTTTAGTCTTCCGGGCTTTCGGACTTGTGCTAGAACCCATCATCAGGGAACTTCTCTCTCACCAGAATGTGTTTCTGGTGAGATAGAAGTTCCCTGAGGATGGGCTCCAGCACAAGTCTGAAATCTTGGAAGACTAAACCTTGGGTCCCTGTGACCGACCCAGACTGGATCCTGCAACATTATCCTGGGGCATGTATATTTGCCTTCATTCGTAACATTTATCTCACTCATTTCTTCAAATACCAGCCTGAAACAAGGCACCTGCAGCTTGGTAGACATGCGGTCCGTGCCAATATTGAATGCAAGCACCCATGATTTCCTTCTATCTCATTTCAGCCTTCCAGGTGCAATTTAACCTGTTATCATCTTTCAAAGCCCTGCATGGCAAGGGACCAGGTTATCTGTAGGACTGTCTCTCCCTCTGGGTATCTGCCTGTCTCATCAGAATGGATGTGACGGGCATGCGCCTCCAGGCCTCTTCTCTTAAACATGGCCGTCTTGCAGGACGTTGTAAATGTGGCTTTTTCATTGCAGTCCCTGCTCTGTGAAGACCATTCCCTGGAAGACGTAACAAGCATTTGGACAAGATATTGGAAGTGGGAGAAGAATGTTGTGGGTTGCAGTGGGAGAAGGATGTTGTGGGTTGCATTGGGAAAGTGTGGTTGTGGCGCCAGGTGTTTCTGGGCTTGGTTTTATTGTTCTGTTTTTATTGCCTGCATGCACTGGCAGCTGCTAAGAGTTTAATATGGGTGGCTATTAAAAATGTTTTAAATAAATATTACGCCTCAGCTGACTAGATGGGCAAGCTATCCCAAGGGAGAGCAAATGCAATCCACAGATTTTCCTCCTGTTCATACCTTTGGTGTACAATCTGTGGCAGCAAGCCAAGCTCCTAACTGGGAAACAGTGCTGTTTCTCTCACACCAATGCATTCCTCACAAAACTAAGGGACTAGGGGTTCCTTCTTCTAATGTACCAGTTGATTACCAGTGGGGAGTAAGAACCCTAGGATTAACTTTAGGAGCAGAGACAGGGTTTTTGCTGTGTATAGTATTCACTGGAATCACTCTGGTGAGGTAGTTAAAAACATCACGCTAGGAACCGGAAGTTCCAGTCCTGCCTTATGATGAACACAAAAAGCTAGCCAGCCACTCTCTCTCAGCCTTCAGAAGGAGTTAATGGCCAATCACGTCTGCAGTCATGCCAAGAAAACTGCAGAGACTTGTCCAGACAATGACCAAGAATCAGCATTGACTTGAAGGCATAAAAAAAAGTGATCACTAATTGCCTTTGTTTAAAAATGCTTTACTCAAATAGGAAAAAAATAGATTTGTCCACAATGAATGAAGAGTGACAAAAGCTGGACAAAATGATTAATCTTGCTGGCTTCAGATGAGCAAGATGGGGGAAGCCAATTTCCTTTAATAATTGCATGATTCATTTAACAGCTGCAGTGATTTGCTTAACAATGGTGGCAAAAAAAGTTGTAAAATGGGACAACTTACTTAACAACTGTCTTGTTTCACCATGACGTATCTGGCCCGTGGGCCGGCAGTTTGACACCCCTGATGTAGAAAGTACTTTTGTAAGAAGCCAGCTGAAGGTATTAAGAATGTGACAGAAACTCTGCATCACACTAACCTACAGTTTGCTTAATCATGTTTTTTTAAAGAAATAACAAACCACGATTTATTGAATACTCTGCATTTAGACCAGGGGTGTTAAACTGTCGACCCGCGGGCCGGATGGGTCATGCCGAAACCGCGCCCACCCCATTGCCGGCAATGGAGAAAAAATTGCGATACGTCGCAACATGTCACATAATGTTGCGAGTTTGACACCCCTGATTTAGACAGATTCAAACATCTATGCTTAAGGGATGGTATAAAATCATGCCTATTCAAATCCAAAAAACCCCTATTAAGGTGAGTGTGAGGGCTTAGAAATCAAGCTGTCCACATTTTCCTCCACAGTTCTGCTACAAGTCATCACCCACTAGCTAAATAAAGGCTGAGAAACAGGACTGGTTTATAAAAATAACATCAACCACACTGTTCTGGTTTGCAATGAAATAATTATCAGCCACTTACTGTATCTGCAGGCACTTATCCTGCCCCCTTGCTGTTTTTGCAGAATGCATCATTTCTGTAAGTTGCTGCTGTGAATGTATTGCTGGAGCCGTTCTTCTCTGCCCTGGATCTCCTCTGGAGAAGGGCTACTTTTGCTACCTCCTCTGGCTGAAGACACGACTGCAGGTTGCTTTTCTAAGTGCCTTGGCACTCAGCGCTAATGACCATAATAAGGCATTCATTCAGGTCCAGCGCTTGCAAGAGGCTGCCTCGTAAAACAAATGCAGATAGTGCAACGGTCAAGAGAGAAAGAGAAAGAAAGAAAGAAAGAAAGAAAGAAAGAAAGAAAGAAAGAAAGAAAGAAAGAAAGAAAGAAAGAAAGAAAGAAAGAAAGAAAGAAGAAAGGAAGGAAGGAAGGAAGGAAGGAAGGAAGGAAGGAAAGAAAGAAAGAAAGAGAGAGAGAGAGAGAAAGAAAGAAAGAAAGAAAGAAAGAAAGAAAGAAAGAAAGAAAGAAAGAAAGAAAGAAAGAAAGAAAGAAAGAAAGAAAGAAAGAAAGAAAGAGAGGAACAGAAGGAAGGAACTTCTGTTCTTTGGTCCACCTTTCCCCTAATAAAAATCAGTGTCACTGTGAACCTTAAGTGATGCTCAGCCTAAACTCCTGGAAAAAGAATTTTAGTGTTTCACAGTTTAGGTGGAAAGTGAAACCCTCTGAAGCTGGAGCTTATGGTGCATACAGTAGTTCTCGAATTACAACACTTCGTTTAGTGACCGGTCAAAGTTACAACGGCACTTGAAAAAGTGACTTGTGACCATGACACCTGCAGCATCCCCATGGTCATGCGATTTAAATTCAGATGCTTGACAATTGGTTCATATTTATGACCGTTGCAGTGTCCTGTGGTTCCCTCTTGTGACCTTCTGACAAGCAAAGTCAAGAGGGGGAAGCCAGATTCACTTAACAACCGTGTTGCTAATTTAACAACTGCAGTGATTCCCTTAACAAATGTGGCAAGAAAAGTTGTACAATGGGGCAAAACTCATTTAACAAATTTCTCACTTAGCAACATAAATTTGGGGCTCAGTTGTGGACGTAAGTCAAGGACTACCTGTACATGAAAATGCAAGAAGATTTAGCTTGGACCAGACCAAAGGGCCATCGACTCCAGCACTAAAGTTTCTTTTGAACTGAACTCAGCTTTTGATGACTGTATAGGTGGACATTGATGAGTTGTTTTCTTGGCAATAACACTGCCTACGTTTTGCTTTGACTTCCCACTCTAGTCTGCAACCCAGGGATTTCTGGTAGTCCCCCATACAAATATTGATCAGATCCTGCCCCGTTTCACTTTCTGAGATCAGCCCGAATTGTCTAACGGCTGCTGTGATGTTCCCCAGTGAAGCATAAACTGATGTTCAGGAAGCCATTAACAGAGGGATAGAATCAAGATCACGAGAAGTGTTAATACCACTTTACAATGCCTTGGTAAGGCCACACTTGGAACACTGCATCCGGTTTTGGTCACCACGATGTAAAAAAGATGTTGAGATTCTAGAAAGAGTACAGAGAAGAGCAATAAAGATAATTAGGGGACTGGAGGCTAAAACATATAAGGAACGGTTGCTGGAATTGGGTATGTCTAGTTCAATGAAGAGAAGGACAAGGGGGGACATGATAGCAGTGTTCCAATATCTCAGGGGTTGCCACAAAGAAGAGGGAGTCAAGCTATTCTCCAAAGCGCCTGAAGGCAAGACAAGAAGCAATGGATGGAAACTGACCAAAGAGAGAAGCAACCTAGAACTAAGGAGAAATTTCCTGACAGATCAATTAATCAGTGGAACAATCTGCATCCAGAAGCTGTGAATGCTCCAACACTGGAAGTTTTTAAGAAGAGACTGGACAGCCATTTGTCTGAAATGGTATAGGGTTTCCTGACTGAGCAGGGAGTTGGACTAGATGACATCCAAGGTCCCTTCCTTATTATTATTATTATTATTATTATTATTATTATTATTATTATTATTATTATTATTAAGCCCAGCAACTAACCTCTAACTTGCAATACCAGATATTCAACTCTACTTCGTCAATGGCATTAATTCCAATTAAAACAATATTTGTAGCTCAGGGTTGAACTGTGGGGTCCTTGGTGCTCTCTGAGGTTGGTTGTTTTCTTGCAGATGTTTCACTACCCAACTAGGTAATATGATCAGTGCTACACAGAATGATTTGTGTTTGCTCCAGATCAGGTTCCAGTGTATTCAGCTTGTTTACTTCCATATAAATAGGCAAATGAGAAGTATTTCTCAATCCAAATGTTTGCATCTCCACCCAGAATTCATTGGAGAATTCTGAGACTTGGAAGTCCACATGTCTTAAAGAATTGCCAAGGGTGAGAAATACTGTTCTAATGTGTCTCTGATGAAAGGATGGGGAGGGGACTTTTCTCCTATTTGCTATTTTTGAGCTGAAAGGACAAACTTCTGAGTATTATGACTTGTTATCATAGGTGCTGTAAAACACAGGTGCTAATAATAGACTCCATGCTGAAGTTAACTAGATAAAGCAAGAGAGGAAAGCCTGAATCCATACAAATGTAGTTGAACTACATTTCCCAGCAGTCCCAGCCAAAATATGGGATATTGGGAGTTCCAGAGACCCACATACCAGTAGTTCCTTCCTCAGCTAAAGCCAGAATTCAGAAAACTTGAGCATAGGTAGTGCTCAACTTACAACCACAATTGAGCCCAAAATTTATGTTGCTGAGAGAGACAGTTGTTAAGTGAGTTTTGCCCCATTTTATGACCTTTCTTGCCACAGTTGTTAAGTGAATCACTGCAATTGTTAAGTCAGTAACATGGCTGTTAAGGGAATCTGGCTTCACCATTAATTTTGCTTGTCAGGTCACAAAAGGTGATCACATGACCCCAGGACACTGCAACCATCATAAATATGAACCAGTTGTGAAAATTTTGATGTGTCCACGAGGATGCTGCAATGGTTGTAAAGTGTGAAAAATAGTCATACATCACTTTTTTCAGTGATTTGTAACTTTGAACAGTCATTAAACAAATGGTTTTAAGTCAAGGACTATCTGTACACGTTAAGTCATAGTTTGTCTGATCATGATTTATTACAACGAGCAGGGATTACATGCTACACTAGATACCTTGGTTTATAAACCCACAACAAGCGAGTTACTAAGAATCTGGCATAAAGCATGACATCACATATATTTGACTTTGTTGTGTCTCTCTCAGCCCTGCTGGCTTCACAGGGCAATTGTTGTGGGGAAAATAGGAAGAGGAAGGCGTGTTGGATACGTTTGCCAGTTTGTGTTATTTGTAAATAAAGGCGGGATACAAATAAATAAAGCACATAAAAAACACTGCATTTCTGTCATTTGCATAATGATGTTTTAATGTACATGATGTCACCTGGACACCTATGGCCTTATATTGGCCTTATGTTTCTTCTGACACTGAATTACAAATGTAGGAGTCCCAAGCAGCTTGGCCAATTCAGCAACATTGAAACCCTAAATTAATGCAACTAAATTTATTCAGAAATATGTTCTCCTGTTGTTGTTAGTTGTGAAGTTGTGTCCGACCCATCGCGACTCCATGGACAATGTTCCTCCAGGCCTTCCTGTCCTCTACCGTCTTCTGGAGTCCATTTAAGCTCACGCCTACTGCTTCAGTGACTCCATCCAGCCACCTCATTCTCTGTCGTCCCCTTCTATTGCCCTCAATCTTTCCCAGCATTAGGCTCTTCTCCAGTGAGTCCTTCCTTCTCATTAGGTGGCCAAAGTACTTGAGTTTTAACTTCAGGATCTGGCCTTCTAAAGAGCAGTCAGGGTTGATCTCCTCCAGGACTGACCGGTTTGATCGCCTTGCAGTCCAGGGGACTCGCAGGAGTCTTCTCCAGCACCATAGTTCAAAGGCCTCAATTCTTTTGCGCTCAGCCTTTCTTATGGTCCAACTTTCGCAGCCATACATTGCAACTGGGAAAACCATGGCCTTGACTATACGCACTTTATGTTCTCCTGTACTGAACAGCAGAGTTGGCCTGACACACTAAACTAAGCATCACAAAAGCATTTGCATTTCAGCCTCATCCATTATGGGAATCCAGTCCATGTAATTCAGTGTCTCACACTAAGCCAGAAAACTGTGTTTAGTAAACCTGGGTTAAGTAAACCTGGATATGTTGTGTGAAAACAAGGAAATAGGTGAGGGGTACCTTCCATTCAAGTTCAGCCATGCTGCTTAAGGCTGTAATCTAACTAATCCTTGATGACAATTTCTCCCCAGTGATTTTGCTAGGAACCTATGCTCTAAAATAAAGCCTATACCTTGTGTGCACATATGCATACCTGCACCTACAAAGCAGACATTTAGGAACTCATAGCCAAGAAAGCCTATTGGAAAAAGTCTTGGCTGCTATAAACAAGACTAAGTTAATTAGATGGCTTTTCCAGAATAGTTCCTGGCTTTTTTTTCTTTTTTGCAAAAAGTAATGCCCTTGCTGCAAATCAAGAGTGAATGCCAGAGCCTCTATTTCTTATATTACTGGCTAGCTTTCTTTGATTTTAACAGCTTATTTAAATCAAAATAAAACCATCTTCCACCCCACCCAACCCGGCAAGAATTTTAACAGTGCATTTGGAAACGACTGCCACCCCACCAAGCTTATTTTTCAGATTGGAATTCAGAGTTTGGCAGAGCAAGGGAAAACGACAAAAAGGGAGCACTTAAAAAAATAGTTGAAAAATAAGGCGTGGTCAATTTCTTATTCAAATAGACAAAGTCAGAGTGCTATTGGGCACATTCGAAAGAGAACGGGGGTTGAGATTACTAAGAGTGATTCAAAGGTCTTGTTCTTATTTTGGAATTCTTACTGTTGACTCGTCTTCGGTCCATCTCCGGTTCAAATTCACAAGTAGTCTAAGCAACTGCCCTGGACGAAGGTGATTTTTTTTTTTTAAGGCCATCTGAATGCGACTCGGGCCAAGCCCGAGTTTACCCTAAAGAACATACCCCCCCCCGGCGAAGCTCGCAGAGGCTTGCCATCCTATGCAGATTTACCACGCAAGGATTTCAGCAGAAGTTCGTCTCCGCGCAAAGTGCCGTTTTCTTGCCGCCTGCCTCGGAGCCATCGCGGATGCTTTCAGATTATCCAGTTCTAAATCCAGGTTTATTTATTTTTTAAACTGCAGACATTGTAACTTTGGATTTTGTTTCTTGTCGCGATCCGGGTTGAGGATCGGGAGAAGATCGGGCTGCGTTTTGGCAGGCGCGATCAGCCGGAACTGGGTAGCGACACCCAGCAGCAGCCACAGAGAGCAGAAAGATCCGCCGGCGCTGCGTGCTTTTTATTTCCTTTCTTCCTTCCTTGGCGCTCCTCTTCCACCCGGCTGATTTCCCGGGCATTTAAAGGGAAAGCGCCGCGCGCTCCATCCCTCCCCCCCCCCGCCGCGAACCGAATTAGCGGCTCGCACACGGACCGCGATTCCATCGTCCGCCGCCGCCGCCGCCGCCGCCTGGCTCTCCAACGCGCGCCCAGGCGCCGCCCCTTGAGCGGCTTTTTCTCCTCCCAGGAAGCCGCCGTGACGGTGGGGCTCTTCTCTCCGGAGCAAGTGGACGAGGTGACGCGCCGCGCCTCCTCCGAAGCCGCCGGTGCCGAGCCCAGCCAGCCGTCGCCCGGGCAGGAGAAGAAGAAGAAGGAGGAGGAGAGAGCCAGGCATGCCTCCGCCGAGGCACTCGCGCCTCTGAGGGAATCGGCCGCCGACGCGACTCGCGCCTCCTTCTGACACCGAGGAGGAGCCCGGCTGGGGCGCACGCGAGCGGGCATCGCGCCCCGGGCATTCATTTTCCTGGGCGCTCGTTTGGGGAGGTCTCTGCTCCTTTCGCCGGCTCCCCTACCCCCTCGCCCTTTCCTGGAGCCCGGGGGAAGGAGGAAGGGAGAGGGGGAGGATTTCTCCCCTCGGTCGATCGCAACGCATGAGGAGAGAAGTGCCCTAAGGACGCCCGCCTCCCGAGCGAGAGACGGACGACTTGGCGAGGCTGCCCGGCGGGCAACGGCGTCGGTAACCTTGGTCTTGCTGCGCTCCTTCCATCTGCACGGGCGGAGGTAGCCCCTCGTAAACATGGCGAGTGATTCTCCGGCTCGGAGCCTGGACGAGATAGATCTGTCCGCCTTGAGGGTAAGGGGGAAGCGGGGCTGGGGAGGGGGGATTAAAACCCACCCGAATAGCCCTTCCCCCCCCATTCTTCCGTCCTCTGCCCCCTGCCCATTGCCTCCCACCTCTCCATTTTATTATTGGAGCATCGCCTTTTAAGTTTGCAAAAGGGGAGCTGATTGCAAATAAAAGGAGGGTGGTGTTGGGGAAAATAATCTAGATTAATCTAGGTTATTTTCCCCCTTTGCGGGACACAGAGGAATGCAGGAGCTCATTGATGTTTTCTGAGAATGAAAACGAGCGAAAAGGGCCCCGGGGAGGAGGGGGGGTGGGGTGGGGTGGGGTGGGAGAGGGAAGAAACATCTGTCTCTTACTGTCTCTTTTTTTAATGGTGCATCTCTCAGCTGCAAGTGGAAAGGAAAGAAAGGGGTGGGAGGTTGATTGAGGGGAGAGCTGTTTTGGAGATCACCTTTTGCACATTTGGAAAGCTGTTAATTTCACACTTGCAAATCAAGTGTTTCTCCCCTTCCCCCCCCCTTTTTTTTTTTTGGTGGCTGCCTTCCGCTGTAGAATCAGCAGTGCTGCTCCTGTAGTTAGAGAGGAAAGCATGGGAATGTTTCTAGGCAGATTGTGTGTGTGTGTGTGTTGGTGTGCATTTGATAGGTTGCCACATTTTCTCATCCTTAAAACGTTTCCCTGGCGTCCAGCCGCCTTCTCTTAGTTTGCCCCCACTTTTTGAACCATTTACCCTTTTAACCTCCTTATAACAAAAGAAATGCATAGCTGTTGTAGTAGATGGGAAAAGATCAGGGTTCTGCAGGATTAATTGGGTGGTTTTTACATGTGGCTGCTACTAAATGCTAAGAGAGAACATTGCCCAGCCACAAGCAACCTCACTGTGCAGTGTTTGTAGACTTGGATGCAAACTGAGTGAGTTTGCATCTGCTTCAGGGTCAGCCTTATAGATTGCTGTAGTGTCCATTTTGACAATAGGTTGAAATGCAATTGCCCGAACCTTGGCGTGCTCCCTTCACTTCTCCTGAAAGAAGGGGTGGGGGGTGGGGATATTTCCTGGCTATTGCAGCCACATGACATGCTACACACATGTTATTGTGGAGTGGAGATAATTGATTTTATGGTACATTTTCCCAGAGTGTCTCATTTTGCATAGATTCTTTGCTTCTGCAGAAGCCTTTGGAGGATTCAATGCAGGAACAACTCCTCCTTGTAACTGGAATTGGGCCTTAAGTATTGGTACACTCTGGTTTGATCTCTTGCCATAGTATTCATTTTATTGTTTTAGTAGTGGACCCACTTCAGTTTGGGAAACTATTTTATTACTAGATTCCTAAGACCTCCGGTATAGAAGACACACATATTACCAAAATATGAATCGGTAATGAGCATAACTCACAATGGCTAGATTATGACTGGGTAAATCATGGCTGTGTTTACATTACATTCTTAACTGTGGTTCATTCAATCATTGTCTTGAGTTCTCACAGCATACTAACTAAACCATCAGCCAGCCACATACATCAGCCAAAATGTGCCTGGTTGCTTTGTAGCAAATCAAGCTAATGTGATTAGTTTATGGTTTCATCTGTTATGTGAACACATTAGCAGTTGAGTTAACCAGCTAGTAAATATCCACATCAGATTACTCAAATTTGCATAATTCAGTAATGAGATGCAGGATGTTGCAACTGTTCTGGTATTAGGGAAGTTGAAATCCTTGTTGATCACCTAGAAATCTACCTTTAGATCTCTGTGAACTGCATTTCTTGGTTTACATTGACTGGCAGTGACTCAGTTTGCATAATATATTTTCTGGATTCACACATCGTAAACGGTAAACCCAGGTTAATAATGCACAGTGTTACCCCACATGCTATGCTCAAACAAATAATCCATATTATAGCTCATACAGTAGCATGCTAAGAGGTTGCTGGGCTCTCACTAAATGCTAAACTACAAACTATCCAAGCTTATCTCACCTAGCTTGTATAGCTAGCTTATAGTTCTGTATGTCATGTGAACCGATACATGTGGATCTATGGGTGTTAAATGAGTACAGCATGGTTCAACTAAGCATGGGTGGACACATTTTGCGATTTTAGGCAGGGCTGATGGATCTAAGAAGTTGCTTCTGTTTTCTTAATTCAATGTGTCAAGCTTAAATTCACCATGAAGTTCATATGTATTAGACATTTACTTAGCCATGATTTCAGAATAAACTGTAACAGGTTCTAAACTATGGTTTAGAAATGGCAAAGGCTGCGTTCCCTTGGTATACTAAGACAATATGTGGTTAAATGGAGAATCTAGTTCTAGTTACTCTTATTGTGTTCTAGTCTTATGGAATCAGGATTGAGGCTTTTTTTTTTTATCAGATGAATGTCCCCAGAGTTATTGATGTTGAAATGCATGTATCATGTTTATTGAAGACCATTTGCATGTCAGTGTTACAGAGATCTGTATGTCTGTTTGACACAATGTAATCCTTCAAGGTCAGCTGCATCCGAATCGGCTGAGGCACACTGAACAATCTGGTGCTGTAATGCTATAAGCCAGGGTTGATACTGTGTGGTACATCAGATTTACCTTTGTGTAAACAGAACTAAGAGAGATATTGCTTCTCTTCTTAAAATACACACATCTATCGGGATATTCTCGAGGATATGATGAATTGTTCGGTATTAATGTAGCTATGAAGCTGGTTTCTGGCCTGAATGCTGTATTTATTTCCCTCAGTAGCATGTTTTGTTTGCAGAAAGAGCCATGCTAAATCCTTGCTGAAAAGAAATACGGAGCAAGAAATATGAAAGATACCAATTTAGCAATCTCAGAAAACTGAGTAAACCAAGAGTCTTCAAACTTGGCCCTTTTATGACTTGTGGACTTCAACTCCCAGAATTCCTCAGCCAGCATGCCTGGCAGAGGAATTCTGGGAGGTGAAGTCCACAAGTCATAAAAGGGCCAAGTTTGAAGACCCCTGGAGTGAACAGTACTAGGCTAAATAGCTTATCTTGCTATGTAGCAGTTCCTGGCATCTGGATCTAACCAAGTCTTGAGGTCTTTCCCAGTTCTCCTATGTATTTCCAATGGAAATATTGGGGATTGAACTTGAGGCATTCATTTATTTGTTTACTCATTCAAATTGCTTCCAGCTGCCTTCTCCAAGGACTCAAAGGTGGTGTCCAACATAATTTGGAAAAAGTTACCTGAGCAGCTAAAAAAATGGAGAAAAATAACCATATTAGAATAAATATATACACAGTTTTTGTTCTTCCTTTCACTCATGTCCGGTTTTCACACAGGCTTCCTGGACAGTCCCTGTAGTTTTCTTGGCAAGGTTTTTCAGAAGTGGTCACCATTGACTCCTTCCTAGGGCTGAGAAAAAATGACTGGCCCAGTGATGGCGAACATTTTGGGCATGGTGTGTCAAAAATTCAGAAAGCGCCTAACTTGACTCTACCAGCGCGCGCACACCCTGGACAAAAGAGAAACAATTCATAACATAGTATATAATAAATTACTTTAAGGTATTAATAAATAAAAACTTACATAATTGTGAATATTTTTTGAAATGACTATCTGAGGCAGCTCCAAGTTGCATGAGGTCAGGAAACTTTGTGGAATCCTCTTGTGTGGTGGCCTTGCAGCGTCTAAAAAGAGTAGGAAAGCACACCCTGTTCTTGCACAATTTTGGAGGCTTCAGAGGCTACACAAGAGCATGGTCCTCTCACACGACTTCCAGAGGGTCCGTAAGCCTGGCGTGTCACTAAAAACAGCATGGCATGTCACCTGTGACACACGTATCATAGGCTCGCCCAAGGTTCAGCTGGCTTTGTGCTTAAGGCAGGACTAGAATTCACAGTCTCCCAGTTTCTAGCTTGATGTCTTAATACCACACCAAACTGACTTGCATTCATACAAACAAAAGAATCAATATACTTGGCATTCAGGTATATACCTGGCTTAGAGGCTTTTGTAAACCATAGGTTGTGACATTGATCAAAAATCTGTACTCCAAAATACGACACATTGCTAGAATTGAACTTGGAGCTCCAGCATCTTCTTCCAAGTGAAAGCATTATGTTTAATGGCCAAAGCCAGCAAGAGTCTCTTACAGTACTATATGCTGCAGATGGTATCTGATAACAGGTAATCCTTGACTTAGAATGATAATTAAGCCATAAGTCATTGCAATTGTTAAGCAGGTCACCAGTGATCGTGTCTGACTTTATAATCTTTTTTGCAGCCGTTGTTAAGTGCCATTTTAGCTAATAGGTATTTTTTGCTGGAAACTGGGAACCCGGCAAAAACCACTGAAAATCGGAGACACATGACTGCAGGATGCTGCAACCGACTGTAAGTGTGCGTCATTTGCTAAGCACCAAAACATGATCACATGAGGGTGGGTGGGTGTGTCACCATCAGAGTTCGGTGAGTTTATCTGTAGATAGGTCTAAGAGACTACAGGAAATCCTTTACTTACAACAGTTCATTTAGTGACCATTCAGAGTTACAACGGCACTGAAAAAAAAGTGACTTATGACCGTTTTTATGAACTTTGCAGCCTCCCCGTAATCATGGGGTCAAAATTCAGATGCTTGGCAACTGGTTCATATTTATGACTGTTGTTGTGTCCTAAGGTTATGGGATCACCTTCTGACAAGCAAAGTCAATGGAGAAGCCAGATTCACTTAACAACCGGGTTACTGCAGTGATTCACTTAATAACCGTGGCAAGAAAGATTGTAAAATAGGGCAAAACTTACTTAACAAATGTCTCGCTTAACACAAATTTGGAGCTCCATTGTGGTCATAAGTCAAAGACTACCTGTATAGACAGTTAAAAGGTGAAGTGAATTTGGTTGCTATAACTATACACACACATTAACAGACAAACATAAATACAAATACCCCCCCCCTCTCTCTCCTTCCAGTAATTGTTAAGAGTTACTGCAAGGGCATGGTGAGGCAAACCTATAATTATGCAAAGACTTGCAATTAGAAATCAATAGTGATTTTGCTGCCTGAGCACAGAAGCATGGAGCCAGGAGTGATTTCATAAGTCAGTCTGACTTTTGATTATTTCAGATTATCCAGATTATCAAGTATAGGAAAATAGTGAAGTGCAATTGACACATTCGAGGAAGAAAAATATAAATGCAATTCAAGCCATGCTGATAAAATTACGCTTGGATATTAAAACTGTATGTGAAACGCAGAGAGGAATTTTGAGCAAAAGATGTTTTGTGTTCCTGGAGGTTGGTTAAACCATCACACAATCAATAAAAGAGAATATTTGTAGCTCAGGATTGAATTGTGGGATTCCTTGATGCTCTCTGAGCTTGGTTGGCTTCTTGCAGACATTTCATACTAAACTGGGTAGGTAACTAGACCCCCACAATCACACAATCCTATGAAAAAGAGTTGCATATTGAACTCACTAAGGTTGCCTTGGACTTATATAAAATGTAAGATTCCAGTTTTCAAATCCCTTACATAAGTCCAAGGCAGGGGTAGGCAACCCAAAACACTCAAAGAGCCACTTGGACCCGTTTCCCACCAAAAACAAAACACTGGGAGCCGCAAAACTCTTTTAATATCTAAAATGAAGATAACACTGCATATATCCTTTTTTACCTTTATTATAGGTATATATATATGTGTGTGTGTGTATATGTGTATATATATATGTGTGTGTGTATATATATTTATGTGTGTGTGTATATATATATACACACACACAAATATATATATACACACACATATATATACACATATATACACACACATATATATACACACACACACATATATACACATATATATACACACACATATATACACACACACATATACACACACATATATATACACACACACATATATATACACACACACATATACACACACACACACACACATATATATACACACACACAAACACACACACACACACATATAAAATAAAGGTAAAAAAGGATATATGCAGTATTATCTTCATTTTAGATGTCAAAAGGGTCTCTCTCTGTCTCTCTCTTTCTCTCCCCCCCCCTCCCTCTCTGGGATCTTCTGCTCACCTGGCAAGCTGGCTTCAAGCTATTCTCCAACAGGGGTAGGCAACCTCGGCTCTTTTATGACTCATGGACTTCAACTCCCAGAATTCCTGAGTCAGCATAGCTGGGCTAGCTAGCTCTCTCCTGCCCTTCCTGCTTCCTGTTTCCTGCTTCCTGCAGAGACGCAGCAAAAGGAGGAGCCCCGCCCACAATGAGCTTCTCAGCTCTTCGGAACAGGGTGAGGCTAATCTCTTTTTTACACACAGACACACACACACACACAAAACACACACAGAGAGAGAGAGAAAGAGAGAGAGAGGGAAAGGGAGAGAGGGAGAGAGAGAAGCAAGCTCTGTCTCTGTCTCTCTCTGCAAATGGCAGAGGAGGCTGGGAGCCGCAGGGGAAGGCTCAAAGAGCCACACGCGGCTCTGGAGCCGCAGGTTGCCGACCTGTGTTCAAGACAACCTTAGTGGGTTCAATATGCAACTCTTCCATAGGATTGTGTAATTGTGGGGGGTCTAGTTACCTACCCAGTAGATTAAGTAGCTGACAAATGTATTACATTATTTTTTTTTTTAAAAGTCAAGCATAATACTTATAATAAAGCTGAACATTTGAAAAAGAAATATACATATTTAAGTCAAGCCATGCTGATACTTAAATAATGTTGATTATTTACTTTTTGCCCCCTCAGTAATCTGGTAATAGAATTAAGTGATCTACTGATACCTTGAGGTAGTCATTTTAATTCAAATTTGATTCTGGTATAAGCACAGGTATTAACCATACAAATAGCAGGTTTGCATATTTCCCTTTTTTGAAAGGTGGTGATCAGTGAACTTTTGGCTTCAAAGAACAAGGGTAAAATAATTTATGTAATTAAAGAAATTGAGATTGGTTGACTAAAGATACAAAAAAGTATAGGTTATGTGTTTTGGGGAGTGATGTGAAGTGTTGGCTGATTAAAATGCTGTTAAAAGATAAGAAAAAATCTGCTCTTGGTGACTGGAGTTTCTTGGATAGATTTGTCTTCTCTGATCAATATAATTTTATTGCATTTTACGTGACATGTTTATGATATGTTGCCATGTAGAGCTTGTTGAGTTATGGAGGACCTTGCCAAACCAACCAGCACATGCACTATGTATGGGGTTTTTCTGCTGTTCACCTAGAACTGCCGTAAGAATCCATTTTTAGTCATTTTAGAGATACCAATTTAGTTTGTATTAGGAATTCCACCTAGATTTTTAGTGGTGTGTCATGAACTATCTTCTACATATTGGCATGGCCAGGACAGATTCCATATTGATTTAAGGATTTAAAAACAACCCTTCTACCTGTATCACATTAAACAAGAGAATTTGATAGTAAGTCTAGAAGAGTATACTCATCATTCTAATAGGTTGTCTGCCATTTTGGACATAACTCAGATTGTGTACTTTTCTTTAGTTTCTAAGAAGATGTTCTTGGGCATCTATGTTGACCTTTGTTGATGGTGTCTTATTAGTTTTATTGTTAGCTTGATGTTTAGTGCATTAATTAAAAATAAACAAATTGTACTTCCAAGTCAAAGATCCAGGAAGTTTGAAATTGCTTCATCCTGAATCAAAGATAGGGCTCTTTAATGTCAGATATTATTCAGCCAAAATCTTCAGTGCTTTGTTAATTTTAGTTTATTTTGCTGTTGCACTAATTCCAGGCAACTTATTCAGAGTTGAATGTTGATATGAGTTTGGATGACATCCAACAGTGTGACTATGTATTCCCATAGCCCCGCATCTATAAAAACAATAATTTTTCAAAGGCCATTTGTTTATATTACAGCTAATCTTTTTCAATTAAGATAAGATGCTTGTGTGCTAAACAGAATGCATCTATTGCACTGTTGCCAGAGTGTTCCATCAGTGTGCCATCAGTTCCATTTGAACAGCAAAAGATGGGAAAGTTGTAGGATACACAAAAAGATTTTGTGCAAATTGTGTTTTTGTTTTAGCATATCCTCTGGCATGGACATCTTTTATTTTAGCACTATGCTGAGATAAATTAGTGGTAAGCGTATTCTAAATAGTATCTCTGCTTAACTTTCATTGAGCTATTTGTAGAGTGTCCTTAGAGGCACATATGACCACAATAGCCTGAAACTTTGGTCAAGGCCTGTGAACTTGCCAGCTACATTTCAGTTTAGTTTAGTTTGCTGTTAGATTTTGTTAAATAAAACAGAGGCAGGCCTGGTTAGTTTTCACATGGGAGACCATTGGGCTCATAGGATAGCATGAGACCTCAAAAAACACTCTGAGGAAGGCAGTCTGAAGCACATCTCACCAAGTAATTATGATATTAGCTTTCATGGATCATTAAACATGTCCTCAGATGCAAAAGTTAATAAATAGTAAATACATGGTCTGTCTGTATATATGTGAGCAGGATCTCTCTCTCTCTTTCTGTCACTTTCCCCCTCCCCCCCCCTTTTATCAGGAAAATTCCAAGTAGTAATATTGGTCTTTGCTACTAATAGCAAGCAAAGGGAATTTTGTCCTACTTTTTTGGAGGGTGACGGTAGCTTAAGCATTGAAGTATAATACACGTAGTCCAGTTCATTTAGTGACTGTTCCAAGTTACAACGGCACTGAAAAAGTGACTTATGACCACTTCACACTTATGACCCTTACAGCATCCCCATGGTCTTGTGATTTACATTCGGATGCTGGACAACTGGTTCATATTTATGACGGTTGTAGTGTCCCAGGATCACATGATCCCCTTTTGTGCCCTTCTGACAATCAAAGTCAATGGGGAAGCCAGATTCACTTAACAACCGTGTTACTAATTTAACAACTGCAGTGATTCACTTAACAAATATGGCAAGAAAAATCACAAAATGGGGCAAAACTCTCTTAACAAATGTTTCACTTAGCAACATAAATTCTGGGCTCAATTGTAGTCGTAAGTCGAGAACCACCTCTATGAGCAATCTTTTCTTTCCCAGGAGAATTTTTATATAGACCCTCAGCTGTTTCTAGATGTTGCTGTATGTTCAGTACAAGTCTGTCCCCTTCCTCTGCATTCCACCCTGGCAGGGTAATTTGGAGTTAATCTTGAATGGCCTTTAAGGATGCCCTAATTGCACTTTTGAGTCTAGGTGCATTCTTGGGAATTTGTTTTGTATGTCACTATAATCCTTGCTACCATAAAAAATAAGAAAGGATCTAATGATATATAAAGGACCTGGAATCATTAACCAGACAGTGTAAAAAGTACCATCCCACTTTATCTCATTTTGCTGGAAAAGTTCTGTTTGATCAATATCCAAACTGCCAACCCAGCTTGCAGAAGGGAACTTTTCACACAGAATGGAAGCCATCATTTAGAACGGGTCTGCAACCTTGACAACTTTAAGACTTGTGGACTTCAGCTCCCAGAATTCCTCAGCCAGCTAATGCTATGCTGAGGAATTCTGGGAGCTGAAGTCCACAAGTCTTAAAGTTGTCAAGGTTGCAGACCCCTGACTTTAGAACCCTTCTCACCATGTGAAACTGAGAACCTGTAGCAATTCTGCCCGGGATGGGTCAAATATGGTTGGAGAAGAAATGTTTGAAGGTATCTGAGAAGAAGCCATTCTAGAGCTTTATAGAGTTAAACCTGCACTTTGAATTTCACACAGTGCAGGCTCTTAAGAACAGTGTGGGGATCTTGGTGCTCTCTGAGCCTTGTTGCTTTCTTTCTAAATTTTGATTCCCTTCCCTTTTGTCAGTTGAAAGTGGCTGATGAGATTTGTGCTTGTTGGATTATCAGCAGATTAGTGCATATTGAATTTTTCTTTGATGTCTCTGCTGCAGCTACGTTTATTGTGGATGAAGACAATGCAGAAACTCAAAAGGGAAAAGCAACCTGGGTCTATAGCTTGGACTGTAGAGAAAGCTCTGGCATCTCCTTCTTTTTGGTACTTCTTGAGACCCAGATGAAAATGTGTCCTACACAAAGACTTTCCCATCAGGAAACTGAATATGTATAGAACTGAATGTAGGAACCAGAGCCAGAGGTCTTGGCATTCTCCTCAAGAGGTTGTTCATTATTTTGCACTAGAATAATCTGATTTAATTATTACTTTCTGTCAGGAAACTAGAAAGCAGTTGGGTTTGGGGAAAAGGCATTTAACAAGGAGAACAAATCATAATTCTCTTAATCCTTTCTGCTTTAGCTCTATTTAATTATCAGTGTTCTGGAAGCAACTGCTAGTTAAAAACCGTTTCCACCTTATCCTTCTTTGACTGTTAATATATTCCCTTATTATTCATCCTTGAGGTCTGTGCCACAAATCAACAATGTGAGAAGCTATGCAACTAATAAATAAATAAATGAGATGGCTGTTGCATTGGCGGCTGAAATAATTTGTACTTCATATCAACAAATAATCCCATCTATACTTCTGCCTGCAATGAAATAGGTAGAGAAAATACTTTTAAAAATTTTATCTTAATTTTTTTTCACACAGCACAGGGAAACATTGTTCTTACTATCGTGGGCCAAATGCTGAATGCTGCCCCAACAGGTGCTTGCGTGCAGTGAATCAAGGTTGTGATATAAGTTGTTGTGAACCATCCCAAGACTGGAGAGCCCAAATTTAAGTTAATCATCATGCTAATGCGTGGCGTGCATGGAAAAAGTGGAGAGTAGCTTTTTGTTTTTTTAATTGCGAAGAATTACTGTCATGATTAAGATCTCAAGAATTTGCCAAATAAAATAACTCAGAGTTACTGAGTAGCAGGTCAAACCAGTGATTGCAGAGAAAAGATGAGATTTACTTCAATAGGGTTTCTACCAAGAGTTAATGCCATGGTTTGTAGAGAGGAAAATGAGCACTGAAACCTAGAAGGAATAGAAATCTCTTCCTTCTTCCCTGTCTTATCTTTATATTACACTACTCCACGAAGATTGCCAGGAATTTTTTGCTTCCATTTAGGTTAAACCAGGGCCAAAACCTGTGTGAGAATGGAAATGCAACAAAGCATGGCAATGTAAAACAATACTGTTTAGAATTCTAATCCCTTGCTCAATTGCTATACTTCTCTTATTCTTTTTCCTTTTCCTAATCATAATTTCCCAGTATTGGACAGTTGAGCACGCTCAGGACCCCATTCAGCTGCGTTTTGGGGTTATCCTTCCACAAAGTTCTTCAAACCTGGAACTTCTCTTAAGCTTCCTATTTTACTCTTCTCTTGCATGTATGAGATGTTTTGACAAATGCAAAACCATTTTCGTGGTTTTTGTTTTTGTTTTGCAATGAAAAGCACTGTAGACAAATACATTGATGGTACTATCAACCTGAGGCAGTGCGGTGACTCAGTAGTTAAGACTCTAGGTTTGTTGGCTGGAAAGTCAACCACCCAGGTTTGAGACCCAAGCATCATGCAATGGGGTGAGCTCCCATTCTTGCCCCAGCTCCTTGTCAAGGATGAAACTTTGGCAGCTACGTACCTCTGCATTTCAACTTACCTTTAGATTAAGGGGGGGTTACTTTCAAGTGGGTAGATGGAGAAATGAAACTTCTTTGATTTAGCTGAAGACCATGAGAGCTTGAAGCCTTGTCAAGGACACCAGAACAGTTGTGGATTTGAAGCAGACGGTTCCCATAATAAAGTGAACTTGTTGATATGGATTATCTAAGACGTTGGGGATTTGGCTGGGAAAAATATTGTTTAAGAAAATTATTGTTTATAGAATTTGTGTTGGAACCTCAGTTAGTTTTGCTTTGATGTAACCAAGCAATGTATTCAATAAACAGTAACATTTTTGGAAACTGAATGAACCTGGAGTTTTATTTGGATTCTCAAGCTGGATGTTGACACTCCTGTTAACCTAGCAACTTGAAAGCATGTAAATGCAAATAGATAAATAGGTACCACTTCAGTGGGAAGGTAACAGCACTCTGCGACATCATGCTGGCCTCATGACTGCAGAAATGTCTTCGGACAGAGCTGGCTCAGTGGCCTTGAAACAGAGATGAGCACCACCCCCCATAGTCGGCAATGACTAGTGGAGTAAAATCCGCACGGACTCCTTTACCTTTTATCTTTTACTATAAACTTGAAGAATAGGAACAGGGTGGATTGTTCTGTCCATAGAGCACTCTATGAAAAATGATGGATTGTAGTGCTAGGATTTTAATAGTGATATGTAATTCAGTTGTCTCGTGTAGAAAAAAAAAGTTATGTAATGTTTTGTTTGCGGACTTCTTTCTCTTGAAAGAGTGGAAAACCAATGAATCCATGGCCAGAATAGATCATAGTGTGAGAAACTGTCCATAGGATGAGACCATGAATGGTACTCCCCATTCTGTTGCCAAATTAAATTTATCAAGACACAAGTCTCATAAGACTTGGTGAATTATTCCAGTCTACCACAAAATCTCATGGCCTGGTCTTGTGATAGTTAATTAAAAATTAGTGGTTTCTGTTAAGGTTTTTCAAGTCCTATGACACAGATTCTATTTAAATGTGGTATCTTTATAGTTTTAGCTATTACAAGTGAGTGATGGTAGGCTGCTGAGTGATTAAGGGACAATGGAAGGAATCTGCCCAGGTAAAGAAGATTTGGCCAATCCTGCCTTTCATAAACTGATCTTATATAGCTGTGATTTTTAATTGGACCTGAGCTGATCACAGTAGCCATCTTGTTAAAGGTTAAGTCTTCTCCCCATGTCAGCAATTTTATAAAAATACTCATGACACACTCCTCCACATTTCCAAGTGTGCTCACCAGTTTTAAAAGGTCAATGATCTCCTGTGAGGTGGACATGTAAAAATTGCTTTCTTCTTATATTGTTTTCATATATATTTAATTACCCAACATTGATGTTCTGTTTTTGCAAAATGTGCATTTATTTTTTCCAGATAGTGTGTTTGCCATTGCCGCCTTCTTGGGGCTGAGAGAATGACTGGCTCAGGTCACCCAGCTTTTGTGTCTAAAGTAAGAGTAAAACTCAGTCTTCTGGTTTCTAGCTGGCTGGAAACTCTGGCTCTTTTCATTTACACACACACACAGACACACACACAGAAAGAGAGAGAGAGAGAGAGAAGAAAGAAAGAAAAAGAAAGAAAGAAAGAAAGAAAAAGAGAGGTTGGAGTCTTAAGATACGTATACTGAGCTTCAAACATGTTTTTCAGTGTACAGCATTGCACATACATATCCTTCACACCATTGTCTTTTGGGGTGAACATTTTTAAGCTTATCTTCTGATTATGTATAATTTCTTCCATCTGAGATTTCATCTGGCTTCTACCTTGCACACTATTAATTGAGCTGGCTCAAGGGTATGATTATGTTTACATTTTAGTTGATTGGATTGATGTCTTGGATGGCTGTTACTGATCTGGTAGTTTATTATTATTATTATTATTGTTTGAATTATATCTGTTGGTTATAACAGTGAATGATAATGGTGTAAATTGGATTTATATTTCCTTTTCCTTCTTATCTCATACCTTTAATTAATTTGGTGCATTATTTCTTAGTTCCTTTCCAGTATATTGTATAACAGTGCTTATCACAAAAGGGAATAATATGATAGTTTTATTTGTTGTAAACATGAGTAGCTCTATTTGAAATAAAACCATAATTTAAAAGAAGTTCTGCCTAAAGTAGACTGTATGTGAACGGATCCTCATTAGTTTGAGCCAATAATGAAAAAGGTGGTCCCATAGTTTCTCTCACTTTGGCCTTTTTATCTTTCTATAATTTTTGTATTGCTGTGTTCAAGGATACCTGTTGTGGCCAAATGGCATAATAGGAGTAAATCAGCATAATAGGACTAAATCAGTTTGCTAAAGTTTTATTTGTTGTTAGATGATCACCCCTTTTCTTTGTTTGGCAGAAGTCTTTTCTTTGCCAAAGGACACGTAGATAAATAGGACAAAAACAAATTTCCCTGGCCGAGTACATTGGACCTCATGTTCTTTATTCTTGGATTAATGTTCAGAATTCAGAATCGTAAAGCTAAAACCAATATTTTGTCAGGTTTTATGCTCTCCTGCAGTGCTGCAGAGTAGTTGGCAAGGGCAAAAATAAAGCTGTGAAGGTGGAAACTAGTTCCCTAATCCCAAACTATAAAATATTTAATAGCCTTTCTTCGCTCTCATACTGAACTAGAATTGTCCAGATCATAAATCTGTCTGTTGGTATATCAGTGACCTGCTATTTTTTAAAATCTGTTCCATTCCTCAGTGTGGAATAAAACTACCTTGTCTTATGCCCTTCAGAAATTCTGACTGCAGTGTTCACAGTCCCTGACCATTGATGGTAATGGTTGGAACTAATGGAAATTGAAGTTCAAAATGTTTTCAAGGTGCCAGTTTCTCTATTTCTGGCCTTTGTTTATTATCTGCTTGATGGTTATTCTTTTATACAGAACCAATGAAGGATAAGATGTTTACTAGGATCAACAAAAATTGACCAAAACAATATGCAGATTTTTTTAAAAAAACTCATGTAATCATGTTTTATTCCAGTTTATTATAAGATGCTAATATAGAAAACAAAAGTTAGGAAAGGAAGAAAAAGAAAAAGTACAAAGAGAAAAAAGTAATTATTTCTGACTTTCTTCATTGCAATAGATTATAAAAAAACACATCAATGTTTTGCTTTACATTTCTCAACATTTTAAACCATTCAAGCATCAAATCTAAAATCAAAGTTTCATATTTTTTTTCAGTTTTGAGCAAAAAGTCCAGAAGAAGTTTCAAAGTAGAAACAAAACTAGATAAATTATTTTCTTTAATTAAAACAGTCAATTTCACCATCAAAGTTAAAAGGAAAACTTCTGCTTTCGATTTTATATTTATTTTAAGAATCTTGTGAATTAAAGGTGAAATCTGATCGAATTTTTTCAAGATTCTTCATCGGGTAAGATGTTACAGTAAGCAAAATTCTTAAAATGCTAACGCTTACATGTTCATTTGAGTCCCTTTGATTTTAGTAAAGATACTACCTAACCATAATACTTTTCCCCATGGACTAACATGGTTTTATGCCGTTTAGGAAAACACATAGTTGTTTATTCCTACGTATAAGATACCTTGGTTTATTGCCTTGCTGCTATATCCTGTTTTTTCCCCCTGTTTTACTAGCACAGATGATGTTACCTAGTTTGGATAATGAAATATCTGCAAGAAAACAACCAATCTCAGAGAGCACCAAGGACCCCTCATTTCAACCCTGAGCTACAAATAAGCTCCTTTATTTTTCTGTTTATGTTAGCTTATGCTTTGTCCAACAAATTTAAAGTAACATGTTGCCTTGTATATCAGCGGTTTGTTATACATCCATGTTTGTATATGATATTACACTAACCCAGACGGTGGCAGCTGCAGCAGGAGAAGTTGTTAATCAACAAGCAGTATAATATTAAACACCTTCCCCTTTTGCCTTTTGAAAAGTTAATGAAGTGCATAATGATCCATGGAAAACCATCTCAGAAGTATGTTTTTCCCTTCCCTCCTGAATACAATGGGGGAAAAAAAGCTTAATCGCCTAGATCAGAGGTCCCCAACCTTTTGGGCACCAGGGACCGGTGCCATGGAGAAAGGTTTTCCCACGGACCAGAGGGGGTGTGGTTTTGAATACTGCCTCCATCCCGAGGATGGAGCTTTGCTTGTTTGTGCAGTCCGCTTGCTGGCATGCTGCAGACCGGTGCCGGTCCATGGACCGGGGATTGGGGACCCCTGGCCTAGATCCATGCATTCACGGAATGTAAAATAGGAGCTACTGGTCTCTGGGCGATTTTCAGTAAATTGGCAGAGATGTTAGATTCCCAAATGTTTAGCAAAATTAGTTCAGTTTAAGTAGGATGGGAACTGTACATTGTGACATTCTGAGCCTCTATTCCAAGAATGTCACAGCTTGCTTTTTATGTTATTAATTTTCTTTATTCTACTTGGAGGGGAAAAAAAGCCGGTATTTTGGAGTGAATTGCTAACTCTAAAACTTTTGTCCAGTGTTCCTACTCTGAACATTGCTCCATTCTGTGATTTGTAATTTTCTTCTTGGAGGATCAAAATATTCATTGGTTCTTCCACTTAATGGCTTATGAAGATGTCAGCCATAACAATTAAATGGCTAAAGGGCTACCTGAAGTATGACTTGAGCGAACAAGGGATTGCATCTTCTTATCTCCTGGAGCAGGGGTAGGCAACCTTGGCTCTTTTATGACTGGTTGGACTTCAACTCCCAGAATTCCTGAGCCAGCATGGCTGAGCTTGGAAACCTCTCCCTTTCCCCTCAGCATGGCTGGCTCAGGAATTCTGGGAGTTGAAGTCCACGAGTCATAAAAGAGCCAAGGTTGCCTACCCCTGTCCTGGAGTACTGGAAGATCCACATAGCTTCTGGTACAGATGAAACTGTTAGGATGAGCACCTGTTTTAGAGTTTATGACACGTTTTGTATTATCTGTCTTCATTATGTGGAGTTTAGCCATTAACACTGTGTATTTTTTCTGTTAATTTTCTTTATGATAATAGTGTCTGAGCTCTGTGATCCCTCACCGCTTCATTCTCTTCTTGAAGAATTTTGTTAATGACTCATGGTAGTAATCAGAAAAGGGTCAGATATCCAGGGAGAATAATCTATTCTTTGTTTATGAAGGGGAAAAAAATACTCTGGTAATTAGAGAGATTAATTGTTAAAACACACAGCAGTATATGGAAAAGATTTGTATATTATGCAGAAGAAAGAATTAATAAAGAATCCAAAGCTTCTATTTTAATTATTGCATTTATTGATTGTCCTAATGTTGAAATTTACAAAAAAAAAACATGTGCAAAGTTTTGGTTATTTTGGCTATTTCATTTCATTTTTATTCATTTTGTATATTTATTCAATTTTTATAGCTGCCCATCCCAGACAAGTGACTGGGCAGCAAACAATTATAAAATCAAGTAGAAATCAAGTACAAGAATAATAGAATCACAAATATATACATATATTCATATATTCATACCATATACCTATGCTAAGAAAAGTTATAATCCTAGATATTAATATAACAAGAAATGGGGCAGAAAGACAAACACACATTTTCCAATCATACATATACTCTGGATGTTTTGTTATGCTATGAAGAAATGTTATGATTATTAAATGCTATGTGTTTTTAATAGACAACAGTGCTCTACAAAATTGCTTAATCGGTCAAAAATGAAATGTAATCATTCAAAAATGAAACATTGAAATCAATAAAAAATAAATTTACTTAAAAACAATCAAACACAGAATGAATGGAACCGCAACAGCAGAGGTGAATAGAGGAATCAATTATTTTCAGAACGGCTTTGATTTGGAATTTTTTAAAAAGGGAGCAAAGAACAAAAATATCAACAAATTCTTCCCAATTTACAAAGCCTGGTAGAAATGAAACAGCCAGCAATGCTTTTCAGTATTTGTTGGGAAGCCAGTGGCTGTAGCAGGGGTGGGCAACTGTGACAACTTTACAACCCAGAAGCCCTGAGCCAGCCACCCCTTAGTATTTCACATATTATGGCCCAAGCAACGGTTATAAATTTATGGGGATGTGTAAAATAATCCAACATGCATCAAAACAAATGGTCTTCCTCAGAGATAACAAGTTTTTATTGCAATACTTATTGTTGGTTTGCACTTACCCCTCCTTAAGGTGCACCTTCCAATGTTTATATGCACAAGTAACAGGCTTTGAGAAGTAAGAAGATGTGTTGAGGGCCATTAACTTCCAGCAGTGCTGTGGCCTAAGCTTTATTTATTTGGGCAGGGAAGGTATGTTGCAGACCCTGTCAGTTAACTCTGAATGGGGGTCTAGGAAGAGAGCCTTCTCTGCCATTGTATTTTCCCCGGAGGTGATTCCAAAAAGGAATCAAAACATGGTTCTTCAGCCTTGTGTGGGGAGCCCAGAGGAGCATGCAGTGCCCAGAGAGCCCTCCCTTCTCCTTTTTAACCAATCGTAATAGCATTTATCTAATTGTAATAACATTTAATCATTCTTTCCTCCTTTTAAAATTCCAAATTTTAATTTTCATATGCTGTTCTTATATGTTAACATTTTGTTGTACACTGCTCAGAGTCCTTCTTTGAGGGAGATGGGCAGTTCAAAAATGTGAATACTAACGAACGAACGAACGAATGAATGAACGGGTCAGTAATTTTGGGTCAGCCCAACTACCTCACAAGGTAGTTGTGGTGAACATAGGAGGAGGAAGGTGTGTTGGATATGTTCACCGCTTTGAGTTATTTGTAAAAATAATTAAAGATAGGATACAAATAAATAAACAAAATTTATATTGATACAATTTTTATTGCAAGCAGAAATGAGGTTTGGTTGTTTCCAAGGCAGGCTAAGGATGTTTCTTGCATTTTACTACGTACATACATAAATGTATGTAGTAAATTTGTAGTACTCAAAACCTGCACTGGTTGTTTTGCTCTGTGCCATGATGTCATTACAAGTAGAAACTGAAGTTGGGATTGGAGGCTCCTGTTTCACTGAAGATAAAGTAATATGAAAAAACTTCCATTCCCCCCCCCCTTTATCTCAGTTCCTGTTCCAAATACGGTTTTTCCAACCCTTTATGTTGACTTGTAAAGTTTAGCTTGGTATAGTAACTACTTTCTGCAGGAGACAGACATTTCCTTCCTAAAACAGCTTAATAAAAAAATTACTTTTGTTCTTCGAAATGTTATGGAAAATGTAAAACATGTTTGCTGTTTTTTTAAAACGTGGTAATTCAGCCTTTCCTTTAAGATTCCATTTTAATATTTTTTTATTGGATTCCTGTATTGAGCAGAACTTCCTTATGTTCTTAAATGAAGTTGGGGATGAAGATATCCAGTTGCCTGTGGTTGGTTGACATGTGATCTAAATTTGTCTGTAAGATCAGTTGGCCTGTTTCCTGCTTTCAAATGGAAGCTAAAGAAATTACATTTCCACAAAATAGTAACCAAGAGCACTTTAGATCCTTCCAGTTTTTTTGTTTTGTGGATGCAGCTCCATTTTATTATTAAGTGGAGAAGAGTTGCAGTTAGGATGGAAGTAGGTGCTCCTTAAAACTGACACTTTTTTTTTCAGGGATTGCATTGTAGCTGTAGAGGGAACCTTCACAATTCCAGGACAAACACCAATGTTTTAAGGAGTCGCAGACAGTATAGGTAATCCTCAACTTACAACCATTCATTTAGTGACTGTTTGAAGTTGCAGTGGCACGGGAAAAAGTGACTTATGGTCATTTTTCGCAATTATGATGGTTGCATGCGGTCATGGGATCAACATTCGGCCACTTGGCAACTGGCACATGCTTATGATGGTTGCAAGGTCCCAGGTTCATGTGATCAGTTTTGTGACCTTCTGACAAGCAAAATCAGTGGGGAAGCCAGATTCACTTAACAACCGTGTTACTAACTTAACAACTGCAGTGATTTACTTAACAATTGGCAAGAAAGATAATAAAATGGTGCAAAATTCACTTAACAGTTGCTTTGCTTATCAACAGAAATTTTGAGCTCAGTTGTTGGTTCTATTTGCCAAACCAATAATTTAATCTTATTCATATCCTTCATCAACCCTCATTTTAAAAATAAAGACAGTTCCTCAATTGGCCATTTATATAACATATTTATTTCTTGTCTTCTAGTCCTCAGGCACCTGATAATAGTTTTACTAGTCTGAGAGTGATTGATTTGTTGAGGCTGAAATGTACTAGTGCAGCAACTTGTTAGATTATCCTGGTTTGGCCACCTCACTTTCTTTATCCAGTCACTTGAATTTGTTCTGTATGGTTTGCCTTGTCTATAAACTCTGGATAGAGAATCTGTTGTACGTTGCATGCATGTTATCAGCTATGAAGTTCTCGAGATGATTACTTGCCTGTTCCATTGTTATTAGGAAGAAGTCAAAGGGGCACCGTTGAGTTTGTGATGTCAAGAGCTTTATCGTGGGGAAGGTCGCCAGAAACACACATTAAAATAGGGGCGAGGGAGAAGGTTTTGTTAAAATCTGAATGTCTCATTTGTATTGGCTTCTGCAAAATAGTCCCGTAAATGATATTCTAGGAGATTCTTCTTTCTTTTCCCCTCTTCCTCATTCAACATGACCTGACTTAAATTATTCCTTGTCTATTTCATTTCCCCTATCATTTCCCTCATGCCCTAGTAACTCTCTTTGCTTTCCTTTGTTCCCAGCTATTTCATTTGCTCAGTCCTGTGATCTATTTTTTCTCTCTCTTGATTTGACAATTTCTAAACCACAGGTTTCCCAATATTTCATTGAATTTTACAAAACGGCCCATTTTGCTAGCTAAAATAGATCGGTTGCATGAAACAAAGAAGTTGCATCACAGCGGTGTTAACTGCTTTAATGTGATGTACCGGATATGGGAGTCTGGGTTATGAGGGCATATTAGAAAAAGAAGAATAGACATTTTTATTTACAAAAATTTACTTGAAATGTTCCCTCCATCCTGTGTATAGAAAGGCCATTTCATTCAGAGGTTATCTTTTTTTGTGCCAAGTGCTAAATTTGGCATTGGGGTGAGACAAGAACAAAAATTAATTTATTTTAATATAATATTAATTTAATACAATATAATATTTAATAATGTACTTAAACATATCCCTTCTGGGTTTATTTCCCCCCTCTTCTGTTATGCCAGACATCTAATGTTTGGAAAGGCTCTGGGATCTGTGCCCTGTTGAAGGAAAAGTCTTCATCATGGTTCAATCCAAGCCAGGAATAAACAACATGGTGACTGCTTTAGAAAGAAGGTTGCAGTTTATTGAAGAGGAGAGCCAGACAGAAAGATGGCTCTGGAAGAAAAAGAGAGTGAGCACATGTAGGGAGTGGGTTTTTATATCCTCTGGAGCCTTTTGTTTGGAGTTGTTCCTGTGGCATGAACTTTGACCTGAGTCTGAGTGTGCCCTTTGGTATCTGTGGGTTAATTCTATTATGTCCTGTCTTAGAGTTTGGGTGGGGTATGTAGATTTTAGGTGTCTTTGTCTTCTTAATCTTCTAGCTTTCCTGGATTATTTACATCTGCATTTCTACAGAGCTGGTTTCTGCTTGGGGGAGGGAGACTTGGGGCTATTAAGAAAACTGGGCATGCTTTTCTGCCTCTTTAAGATCCTTTGAGGAAATATATTTTTCTGCCCTTTTAATATTTCCTTCTCTGGGGGGCTGACTTCCCACAGCCCAAAACTACAGTTTGTGCACCTCCATTTTAGTCTGATATTACATAAGGCCCTCCTGCAGCCTGATGTCCTTCAGATGTATTTAAATGTATTGGGACTGCAGTGCCAGTTTTTCTAGCATGTGTTTTCTAGGCCTGGCAAACTAGTCTGAAACCAACAACCTGAAACCAGACAAGTCCATTACCATAACAAGGAACCAGGGAAACTTTTCCTCCTTCCCAGAAGGGAAGTCTCTAGTTGGTTGCAGTGTGTAGGTGGGAGAAAGAGGTACACAGAGTAATTGAATTAAGCGTCAATTAATCATAAGTAGGCTTTGCACTTTATACAGTACTTGGCAGTCATTGGAATTCTTTCAGAATAGTTTTTCTAGTTCTTGAGGCAAACTTGTTATATATCTCTCCTCTTGAACTGCTGCCTGCTAAACCTAACAGCAAGGCTTGGAAAGGTTCTTAAATGCTCCATGGAGTTGGACCACAGACTTTCCTATCCTCTGCTACCGGATCATTTTAAATGGAGGTGCCAGCCATTAAATTTGGGAACTTTTGTTTGCAAAGGAAGGACTCTGCCACAACGCTATAATTACACATATTAAGCTGCCAGCAAGAGCTATTTCTCAGTGCATGCTCTGCTGGGCCTGTGTTCAGTCACGGGTAAGATTTAAGACCTTAATTATTTTTATGCTGATTTTATTATTAATTGATATCCAGAGTGTTTATAATAAAGTCTGTCATGGAGCTTGAGTCGATTCAATAAGAAGGCTGATTTTTCTGGGGTTTCTAAATAAAAAAACAATTATTAAATACCCATGAATCTATGTCTATTGGTGGCATTTCAGTTCACCCCAAAAGCCCTCCAGAACAAATTCCAGTTTGCCTAATTTTTGGAAGTTGCATATGGATACAGTTTCATTTCCTGATACAGGAAAACCTAGGCCAGCCAATCCAAAGCTATGCCTTCCAGATGTGTGCTATGCTGGTCTGAGAATCCCAGCAGACATCTGGAGGACCCTATTATGTGTGCTCTGATAGATGCAGAGTTGAGGTACGTGGCTCAGGCAAGGATACAAACAAAGAGAGGAAGGAAATGTTTTAGACAGAAAGTGAGTAGATAAACCAACAGATTTTGAAATCTAGATGAAAATTGAGGACTTGTGTTTTGTCTAGGCTTAATCTAAAGTATTTGTGGTTAGTCCAAGTTAGAAGGAATCAAGAAGCCTCCAAATGTGAAAACATTATCTGTTGAATGGCTGTTTTGTGATTGTTAATATAGAGACCACCTCCTATTCTTCACCTCCTCTAGAGGTGATGGTGCTTGTTAAAGGGAAGCAGATGCGTGCAAGATCACAAGACCAGCTCTTCGTGCTAATGACACAACATCTAAAAATTGCTTCATATGTCTGGAGAAGGACTTCAGTGTTACTCCAGTTTCATAATATGCTGAGCACGTTATTGGCTCAAGAAAGATGGAAGAACAAGTAGTAGAAGTGTTAGCAAATGACACTTCTGTGTGAGAACTCTTTGATGAAAATGTATTACGCAATTTGTGGTCATCACAAAAAGTCCCATTTGTGTTACTCTTCCTGGTCTTCACAAGCATACGTTTTATGTAAGTTTTATGTAAGTTTCCTGACGATGCAAATACTGTGGTTGTAGGAATCAAAGTGTTCTTTCTAAAGTCTCCTTTAAATATACTAAAAAGTTTATATCTTTTAAATCAGAGGTCCCCAACCTTTTGGGCACCAGGGACCGGTTACGTGGAGTGAGGTTTTGGGCACCAGGGACCGGAGGGGGCATGGTATTGTGTGCTGCCTGCATTCTGTGGATGGGGCTTTCCTTGTTTTTGCGGCCCGGTTCTGGCATGCCACAGCCCGGTACTGATCCACGGACCGGGGGTTGGGGACCCCTATTTTAAATGATTAAGCATAGGAATTTCAAATGAATGCAGGTACCAGACTTCCAGATTCTAAGCTCAGAATTTCTAGATGGATGAAATCATTTATGCTTTTTTCAATAGGCTACTTTGTGCAATTTCTGATAGATCTTTCTCTGGGACCTTTTAGGCTAGTAGTGCTTTTGTTTATCTCAGCACTTTTAAGGTATTAACATATGATAATCAGAAAAATATATATATCACAGGTATGGTAAAAGACAGTATCTCAAATCTGGCACAACATCTAGAGTTATATCCTAGTTTTTCCATTCAGTAATTCAGTGCTGTCACTCAGCCCTAATCCTCAAAACACAATCAAAGTCTGCTCAAGAAGATCAAAACAATTAATGTAATTAGCTAGGAAGGTGATGTGCTGGGAATGTCCTAAAAAAGTAGCTTCCCTGCAATTAAGGTATTTCACAATATTCCTGAATTACCAGTGTTTGCTGGCAATGGGTGCCATAGTGAATGAGTCATGAAATATATCCTTTTACCAGCGAAAGCAAAATATAGAAGTTAAAAGAAAATTAAACAATCCAAGGCATTAGGACAGAAACAAGATCTTCATCACTAATCATGTGCTTATCACCACAAAAGTCTACAAAATTACCTTATTTTCTGAAGGCAATTGTGACACTGAAGAAATGCATGCACAAGCAAAATTCACTTCATATTGTGACTCCTTGGTGCTCTCTGAGCTTGATGGTTTTCTTGCAGATGCACGGATGATATTACCTAGTTTGGTAATAAAACATCTCAAGACAATCACAGAGCACAGAGAGCACCAGGGATCCCACAATTCAAACCCGAGCTACAGGTATTGTTTTCTGTAGGCACTTGATATTCCTATCCCCTACTCTACATCCAATTCCTATCCTCATCTTGAGCAAAGGATGCACACAAGGTTGTCAACATGTGTAAGAAGGCAGTGGCACAGAAATAAAAGGGGTAGGACTTGGATTGTGAAGCCACACCTGCCATCTTGCAGACCTCGTATAGATGTTACTTGATACAGACCACACAACAGAAAACTAAGGCAGAATATATGCTGTCTTAGAACAAGATAGCACTGAAATCTACCAAGGTTGGGAAATCTCATTGCCATCAAGAGTATTGCCTGCAAGTGTACTGTAGAAGACTTTACAAGAGGTCAAGAATAATAGAAAGCAGTGGCTGAGAGAAAAAGAGTTCAAGATTTTGAGAGTCACGTTAAATTTTATGGGGCTTCCTTAAAGCAGTAGTATCTTTTTCTCAGGCTTGTGTGGGCTCTAAGTCTTTACTGCGATTTTGTATTTGTGTGGATTTTTGTACTCCAGATATGGCAATCCCTTAGATGAAATAGTTCAGGATAACTATGTGTGCACTTAGATAAAACATTCTGGGTGCCACAGAATATCTCCCTGTTCAATACGTCAGCTGGGTGTTGAGGTCTGCGCCAAACACTCTGCTTAATTGTTGATGGGCAAATTCTGTTAAATAAATCATGTTCCGTAACCTTATCAAAGCACGGAGAAAGATGGAATAAGTGGAAGAATAAATGTAGTACAAGTTGGAATATCCAAACTGGAACAGTGCAGTGTAGACTGGGATTCTGGTAAGATGAACAAAGAGAATTAAATTGTCCACGCTGTAATATAGATTATGAATATTGAGTATGAACCAAAGAAGCTTCTTGGATAAGAAGCAAAGAAAAAGAAACAAGAAAATCTGGTTGCCTTTTGGAAAAAGCACCCTTGGGACAATTTCCTATACAGTTCTCATGCCTCTTAGCTCTTTCATTATGGCCCTGCAATTGTTTCGATAAAGCCCAGAAATCCTTCCACTTCTTTGCTTCCTCTTTATTTTTGCTTTGCTAGTTCAGTTATAATCTTTTTGGTATCCTCAAGATATGTGGGATTATAGTACTTATCCTTTGCAGGATGGTGGAAGCTGTATTTGCAGGACCCCAGGTGGCTGATATCTGCTCTATGTTTTTGATTGTACATATTCAGCAGGGTCTTGGATAAGTTATCTATCTTTCAAAACACCAAATGCCTCGCAGACAGGAGGATAAATAAACTGTCCCATGGCCATCTCTAGAATGGATTATAGTATTTATTCTCAATAGTATTCACAATGGTGAAAATGGTAACTTTGCTTGAATAGTGGAGACTTTGGACTCTGCCAGTTCATAGGTATGTGTGTGGATACAAGCCTTGGGATCTGAAATAGGGGGCTGTTGGGAGCAAAGACTGTGTAAAGCTACAGGCACCAAAGATTTATAAAGCTGTAGCAGGTTGGGTAGAATATTCTTTAGCCAAGCCTGCGATAAATACAGGTAGTCCTTGACTTACAACCATTTGTTTAGTGTCCATTTGAAGTTGCACCGACACTGAAAAGAGTGACATATGATAGTTTTTCACACTTATGGCCATTGCAGCATCCCCCTAGTCGTGTTATCAAAATTCAGAAGCTTGTCAACTGGCATTTATTTATGATGGTTGCAGATATCCTGGGTCATGTGATCACCTTGAAACCTCTGACGAGCAAAGCCAGTGGGGAAGCCAGATTCACGTAAGAACCATGTTACTAACTTAAAACTGCAGTGCTTCACTTAACAAACAACTGTGGCAAAAAAAGGTCGCAAACTGGGACAAAACTCGTTTAACAACTGTCTAGCTTAGCAACAGAAATTTTGGGGTCAATTGTGGTCGTGAGAAAAGGACTACCTGTATTTGCCTTTTTTTGCTTTAGATATCTTGGCATTGTATTTCAGCATTGCATCCAGGATCCCAAAGCCACAAATCACAGGCACCAGGTCTAAACTGGGTACATTTACTGTACATGTAATCCCATCTTGCCCATCTGCATTATTCCATTGGGAGTTAGAGATGCCAGAAGAGAAGTGTGCAAAGCCTTCTCAGATTGCTTTATGGACATCATAATGATTTAAATTATCTTAAGGGATAAGGGGAATTATGGCTTGTGGAGCATCTGAATTAACTGGCACCCTTTTTTATTTCTTGTCCTGTTACTGTTACTGAGGAACATGGACGTGGTACAAAGTGGTCTTGGCATATCAAATGTGTGAAACAATCAATGGTCTTATTCTACTTAACCTGCCCTAGTATCCTCTGAATGTATTAGATTTCAAGTCCAACTGAAGATCATGAGAATTAAAGATGAACCAATTTGGAAAGTTGTGTAGGACTGTCTTAATTACATTCTCCTATTGGTATCGTATGATTATATTACTTTTTTGTTTGTAAGTACCCTGAGAGTTTATGCACCAAAGACAAAATTCTTTGTGTGTCCGCTCACATTTGGCCAATAAAGAACAAAGAATAATGCCATTAACGTCAGATTTACAGTACTGAACCTATAACTCATAGTATAGCCAGTCCCATAAGATTTTCAGATGAATAGAGCTGCTACTTTCTTCTGTCTTGTTCAGCATCTACTGTCATGGACTGTTTCTGCTGTCAGTGAAAATCGTTCTGTAGAGATGCTGTCTGTTTATAAGCTACTATTATCTGGTACTCTAATTGTTTACTTCTCTTGGGTTCAGTCTATGGTGGGGAAATTGCCTGTGTTGTTTTTCATCAGAGGAAACATGGCCAAATTGGTAGTGATGCCTTCTGTATGTAATAAAGGTTGACCCAGAACTGTAATATAAAACAGGTTTGCAGCATGCAATAAATGAAGAATTTTGATATAGCTGTCTGTGTGGCTGGCTGATGTCTAGATGGATTTAAATAAAGAGGCAAGCAAGCTATTTTCCCTTTTATCTGTCTGGGAATGAAATATTTATATATTTAGATTTAGATTATTTATATTAGCTGGTGGCCTAGAAGAGATTCATATATCACCCATGCTAGCCATCTTCTATATCCACTTTTAACATATTTCTTAAGAATGCCTTGATTATTCAGTAAAAGAGTTCACCTTCAAGAAATTAATTTTAATTTATTGAATGACAGTAATCCCTTGGGATAGAATACAGAGGTTTTTGCACAGCACAGCACAGCACATTATTGTAATGATTTCACAACAATTTTGTGAATGTAACTTATTTATACTATTCATATATTTGGGTTTTTAATGTAGGCGTTAGGGAATTCTCCCTCCAAGATTATTGAACGTGATTAGTTGCTGGTCCATAGTTTCATAATTCAGTCTTTCCATGTTTGATGTCATCCACATATTTTAGAATTGCAGTTTGTGGACTTGCCAGTTGATATGTCTATTGCATATATGAGATCTTAAATGCTCTGAGAGTTGTAATTTTAGTCCCAGAAGAACTCAGATTAGGGAAGGAAGCTTTATTAGGAGCCCTGGCAGCACAGTGGTTAAAATTCTGTATTGCAGGATAACTCTGCCCACAGCCTGGAGTTCAATCCTGACCGGCTCAAGGTTGACTCAGCCTTCCATCCTTCCAAAGTCAGTAAAATGAGGACCCAGATTGTTGAGGGCAAGATGCTGACTTTGTAAACCACCCAGAGAGGGTTGTGAAGTCTAAGAGCTATTGCTATTGCTATTAGATTTGAGGCTCAGATTTGATAAAACCGAACATTTTGAGTTCTTGCATTATTCTAGGCCAGGGGTAGGCAACCTGGGCTCTTTTATGACTCGTGGACTTCAACTCCCAGAATTCCTGAGCCAGCCATGCTGAGGGGAAAGGGAGAGGTTTCCAAGTGGAGCCAAGCTGGCTCAGGAATTCTGGGAGTTGAAGTCCATGAGTCATGAAGGGGCCATAGTTCCCCCATGCTGGCTCAGTAATTCTGGGAGTTGAAGTCCACGAGTCATAAAAGAGCCAAGGTTGCCTACCCCTGTTCTAGGCTATTTTATAACACTTTCAGGAAATAGGAAACAACAAAGTAATATGACACAACTTACATTTTTCAACTAAATGTGAGGTAGTATCCAGATAATAAGACAATGCATAGTTTCTCCCTTAACTGTTATGCTATGCCAGCTCTCCAATTAATATCTTGTGGGTACCGTTTTCCCTTGGCTTAGCTGCCTAAGATCCCCCTTGTTTCCTTTCTTTCCGCTTCTCATAAGACTGTCTCGACAAGTTCCTGCAGCTTTCTTGGGAAGGTTTTCAGTAATGGCTTACCATTTTCTCCTTCCTGGGCTGAGAGAGACAGACTGGCCCAGTTGACTTCTTGCCTAGGCAGGACTAGAACTTATGATCTCCTAGTCCAATGGTGGCGAACCTATGGCACGGGTGCCAGAGGTGGCACTCAGAGCTCTCTCTGTGGGCACGCACGCCATCGCCCCAGCCCCGCCACCCCCCGTGGCCCCCTCCTCACCAGCAGCCCCCCCCAGAGGAGAGTCGTCCCGGGTGCAGCCTGCGCAGAGCAGCGCACCCAAGGACATGGCAGCCGGGCAGCGGGGACAAGACTCTGCCCTTGCGCCCCATCGCGTACAGATGATGCGGGGCGCGGACAGAGGGCGTGGTCGCCATGACGCTGCTGGGCCGCCTGGGCGATCTGCTCTGGTGGGCCGTGGAGGTGGTGGGTGGCCCTGCGGGCAGGAGAGGCAGTGCAGGACAGGGGTGAGGTGGTTTTTGGGCACTCGGTCTCTAAAAGGTTTGCCATCACTGTCCTAGTCCCTAACCTCATGACTTAACCATTACAGAGCTGGTGCTCTCTCTGCTTCTTAAGTGGAAGTGACTGTATTTCCACTTTTTTTTTTTTTACGAGCAAATAAAATTACTTTGAAGGCTCATGTGTGAATGGAACTGGCCTTATACTGACATGCAAATATGGCATATACTAAGCCGTCACTTCCAGGAAGTTGGTGGTTATTCATTTTATGTCATTTACTGCAGCAGTAATAAAACATCCTAAATACAGGTACAACCTGACCTATTTTAAAGAAGAATGATTTATACCAACTAATTCACCTTTGTGACCTCTTGAAAAGGTCAGGTGTTGTGTTAACCAATTGGGAAATATGATCCTTTCTAATTCTGCACCTGTAGTTGATTCTCTCTCTCTCTCTCTCTCTCTCTTCCAAACTCTCTCTCTCTCTCTCTCTCTCTCTCTCTCTTCCAAACTCTCTCGCTCTCTCTCTGTGTGTGTGTTTGTTTCTTCCAAACATTTCTGCTACAAATATAAATTCACAATCCCGTCGTGGTATTCCTGGTGGACACAGCAATTTTCTGAACTCATTTTCTTTTCTGCAGAATTGGGAACCCCAAATATCTGGAATTAATAAATCAATCGCTTGTTTAAAGTTCACCTAGATGTTTTCTTTGAAAAAAGTAACAGCAAAGAACTTAGTTTCCAAAGGATTTAGAACATCAGATTACAATAGCAGATAACATATTAGTTGGTTTAAAAAAACTGCTTTTTAAAAATTAAAATAGGATGCATCCTTCATTTTATAGTAATACAGCTTTGCATTCAAAATGTGCAAGAGTAGAAATTGTCTACATCCAGATGAAGCTGTACATTCTATTGCACTTTTTGAAAATGTATGCCAAAAATTCAGCTGGTATCCACTGTGCTGGGCTAGATTATCAATTGGATTTTTTTTTCCAGAACAGTATGTTTGAATTTAAACTTGCTTTCAGAGAGTTTTCTGGTATAGATAATCAATGAACCTGCTTTAAAATGCAACTTTCTTCATCATTCCTGAATTGAAATTAGCTACATTTAATGCCTGCATTTGAAGAGTGTCCCATTGTGGGATCCTTGATGCTCTCTGAACTTGGTGGGTTTTTTTGCAGATATTTCATTACCCAACTAGATAATATCATCAGTGTTAGAAGAGGGTGGGGTTTGCTCTAGCACTGATGATGTTACCTAGTTTGGTAACAAGAAAACCACCAAGCTGAGAGAACACCCAAGGATCCCACAGTTCAACCTGAGCTACAATGATTCCCTTCTAATGGTTCCATTCTTCAAGACTCCATTCACCATTAGTGCTAAAGGGCTAAGTCATAATTTGGTTTTCTTATTTTAGCCTAGTGTTTTGTGTGAACTCAGTCACTGGGATATGGCATAGCACAGTGAATACAGCCAATTTTGGCTTGTCCAACTAACTGTGAATAGAATAAAAATTGCAGGTTGTGACATTTTTCCGCCTCAAAATAGTGGTCAAAGTGAATTGCAGAAAACATATACAACACTCACACACACAAACACACACACACTGACTCACACGTTAGAGGTTGCTACTCCTGGCTTAGAAAGTCTAAATTTTATTTAATATATGTACTTCATAGTCATGATTATGTGAGTTGGGCAGCTATATAAATCTTCCAAATAAATAACTTCAGATAATGAAAATATCCATTGTGTGAGCTGCATTTCCAGGCAGCAAAGAAATATTTGATAATTACCTGTTTGCTCTACTGTCTTCAAATCTCTTGGCCCCATCTGTCAGGCTCCAGATGTTTTGGGACCACAATTTGAAGACTTTCACTGTCTTATACTGCCAGCACATCTGGTGGGTGTCAAATTAAGGATTTTAATAATTAGGCTTTGATTATTGCCCTGAGTAAGTCTTCACAAGAATTGATAATATAAAGACAGTTGCTATGCGACTATATATCTACACGTTGCACTTTTGTTACTCATTCCTTTGTGTGTTCCTCTGCCACAGAAAATATACCAGAATTTCGTAGAATACAGTAGCACTGAGAATAATCAGTTAGCCAAGATCTAAAACAAAACCTAAATAGCTTTCCAAACAATAGTAACAGGAAAGTTATTTTCTGTGAAAAAACATTGCACTAAATCAGGGGTGTCAGACTCGCAATGTCACTTGACGTGTCGCGACATATCGTGACTTTTTTTCCATTGCTGGCAATGGGATGGGCATGGTTTCGGCATGACGCATCCAGCCCGTGGGCCGGCAGTTTGACACCCCTGCACTAAATAGAGATAGTTCTTGGCTTATAACCATATTTGAGCCCCAAATAACAAGATAATTATTAAGTGAGTTTTGCTCCATTTTACGACCTTTCTTACCACAGATGTTAAGTGAATCCCTGCAATTGTTAAGTTAGTAACATGGTTGTTAAGTGAATCTGGCTTCCTCACTGACATGTCAGAAAATTGCAAAAGTTGATACATGACCCCGGGGCACTACAACCGTCATAAATACACAGAAGTTGCCAACTGTCTGAATTTTGATCATATGATCATGGGGATGCTACAATGGTAGTAAGTGTGAATAACAGTCATAAATCACTTTTTTCTGTACTTGGTGAGAATGGACATGGAGGACTTCCGGTTTTGCGTCGTAGTGACGCAGCCGAGGGATTGCGTGGCTCTGCACCCCACGGCTGGTTTCGCCCTGCCAGGGGACCCTAAATGGGTCTAAAGTTGCCCCGGAGAGGTGACAAAGAAGGAGCCCCCCCCCGTCAGTCACAGAAAGACAGCAGTCGATCCGTTTGATCCAGGGGAAGCCCTCCAACCCGACAGGAGAAAGGCTAGCTGCACTCCAGTGACTAGCCCAAGCTACCGGCATCCGAAGTCCAAAAGCACCAACTAAGAACAACTGTGAACAGTGTGTTTGGAACTGGGTGAGAATATAGATCTTCTCTTCTCTATTTTGAATCTGATTTCCTGGAAAAGATCCCCAAGAAGCAAAAAATCCTCCAAAAGTGAGAAGGAAGGGTATTATAACCCCACCCTTGCATAGACGGAAGCAGCTAATTAATTTTTATGGGTGACAGAAATACATTGAAATGGATTAATGTAAAGCTATAATCTGGATAAAACTGAAAACTATGGAAACTGTTAAGATTTTCCATTTGAAAGAATATTGATGAAACTATAAGAAAATAATTTTTTGTCTTAAAAGTTGGAAAATAAATAGCTATTGACATCTAGTGGTGGATCAGAGCATAGAACTACAGCTGCCCTGCCTCAGAAATTGGCAAGATGCCCAGAAACAGAGCACAACTTGTTCCTTTGATCCTCAGTGACTCTTAGTTAAATAGAGAACAGCTGGGAATAGAGGAAAGAAAATATACTGGGCTATCTATTGCAGAATGAGAAACACAATTGTTCTAAAAACTGCTGACTTTCTTGGATCCTAAATACTTATTGAGCTGTGATATTTAAGTTCAAAAATTGTTTCAGAGAAAGAAAGAAAAACCTTGACTTTTTGGCTATCTTTCTAGAGGGGAAATTACTGGATTGTTTTTAAGTGGTTGAACATTTTGGACTGTTCATAAAGATAAGAACTATATAAGACTACGGTGTTTGGAACTTAAGACTGGTTGGTTTGATGAAAATGGAGGTTGCATATACAACCAAAAGTGGTAGGCAACCACACTCAATATTCTTTTCTAAAATTCCCAGTCTGGAATATCAGAGATCTGCAGGAGTAATACTTCAAGACAAGATAAATATCTTCCAGGAGGAAATGCGCTACATTGCAATTAATTCAAATAACAATTGTTTCAAATCATGATGAGATTAAAAATAATTTTAATGATATAAATGAGCACATCTTTGACCTAAGCTCACAATTAAAAAAACTCTCAGAAAATGATGATAAACAATGAACAAATAAATTAGACAACAAAAACCAGAGGAAACTGACCCAAAGATGGAGGCTACAAACGAAGAAAATTACAGCTTAACACAGACAAAGAAAAATCTGCAAGATTCTGCTGTAATATTGGAAATGGAAAAGACATTTTATTTTTCAGGACCTCAAAACATAACTGATGATAAGAAAGAAGATTTGATAAAATGGACTATAGAGCTGTCAGGAGAACCACTAACTTGGGACACAAAAGATGAAAAGAGAAATTGAGGGAGAAGGAAAGTGGAAGCTTCTTAATGAATATAAATGGACAAAATTCCCCCTCAAAAGTGCCTCACTCAGTTTGTCTTTCCCATTTTTAACAATACTTATAAAAATACAGGAAAAATCCCCTGGCAAGCTGAACACACTGACTCGGAAAGCTACTTGGCAAAAGAAGAAGGTGAGAGTTAGACTCGAGAGATGATTTGACCTACCAGATGGAGTACTACATGACTAAACACTTGTTTGAATATGGTTAAAAGAATAGTTAAATTTTAGATATGAATGGGTTCTATAGTAAGAGAGATGTGATTTATAAGTAGTATAGTATTTCTTTATGAAATGGGAAATGTAAAAATAATGGATGATTTAAAAGAATGAAATGTTTTGGATATTCAAATGTAATCAATTTGGAGAAAAATATAACTGACAAGAAATGTTTTGAATACTGAGGGGAATTTAAGCTTAAATAAGAATTCTGAAAACAGGACCTATAGCGATTTACATAAGATGATTTTTTGCAAATGCAAATGTAAAATAAGCTGATTAAAAAGACACTACATATTGATGTTATTGTTATTCGCATAAATACTAGAAAAATGTCTATATTCAACTTTATATGTATTGAGAGTACTAAGAATTATATTTGCTCAATGTTGGTAAAAAGAGAATATTATTGGAAGAAGAGAGGATCAAAGAAAGGTATTTCTAGTTAGTATGTTGATTATAAAATCATAGCAATTAACTATTATTGATAGTTGTTAAACATATGAACCTGGACAACACGTTGTTTACCAAGTACTAAAGATTGTTATTGTAAAAAATCAATAAAATATATATTTTTTAAAAGAGAATGGACATGGAGGCAGGGTGGGAAGTATTGTTGTAGGCTCCATAAGAGAGGTTAGAGAAAAGAAAAAGGCAAATGATTCTAAATGAGATTTAAGTCTAGGAACAAAATTATTGAAGAGGTATCTCCCAAAGGCAAAACAAATAGTTCCCATTCACTCAATCCTCTTTCTACTTATCCTGCTCTCTGGTGGAAATATATGGTTCACCTACAAGAATGTTGCTAGAAGAATGGCTTCCTATTTATTAACATATTTCTGAGTTTGTAGAAAGTTCCTGGGGAGCTGAAAGAGTGAATTTTTCAATCTCCCCTTTTCCATTCATCGTGAGCACAAACAGTATTTGTACTTCACTTCTAGACAAGTAACAGCAACAATAATATAACAATACATTAAATTTGTATGCCTCCCAACTCTGAATGGGAGTTGGGACAATCAACAATCAAAGAAATTATAGTAAATACCAGTAAAAGATAAAGATGAAAGATAGCAAATGTGTGATGAAGTGAGGAGTGAAATGGAGACTGGGTTTGTATTTTTACTGTTTTAATTAATCCCTGTGGCCTACTTTACTTGATTAATGCAATGTAGAATAGTTCTTTTATAGAAAAGAACTTTTGATCCAGAAAAATGTTACTAAAGCTGCAAAGTCTTAATGCATAATACTGAAATCTTCTTTAGAGAAAAAGAATGCCATAATTAAGTTGCTGGAATGTGCTGGGAAGGATTCAGATCTGATGTTACTGGAGGTGAGCTCTGGAATGTCCAGAGAGCTGATCTCATTTCGACCACCTATATGATGATTAGGATATTCTAACATAGGGGTCATGATGTTATAACTTTAATAATAATAATAATGATGATGATGATAATGATAATAATAATAATGAAACCAGCTTCCTGCAATAACTCCAGCAATGCTACAAAAAACTGCGCTACTTGGAACATCTTACATTTTAAGGAGGCACCTGGTTGATACCTAGGATGTTGTAGCAACCCGTGTCAACCATCAGCACCAGTCAATTTGAATGTTCAGTTGACTGAGGTTCATGTCTAATGAATAAAAGATGATGATAATAATAATAATAATATAATAATAATGATGATGATGATGATGATGTTGGAAGGGACCTTGGAGGTCTTCTAGTCCAACCCCCTGCTCAGGCAGGAAACCCTATATCATTTCAGACAAATGGCTGTCCAGTGTTGGAGCATTCACAGCTTCTGGAGGCAGGTTGTTCCACTGATTCCACTTTAGACCAGATTAATCCTCAGAACACAACTAGAATCTTCTAACCAAAGCATTATTTAATCCTTCTTTCCTGCTCTTATAATGGAAGAAGCAAGGGGTCTCATAGTTGTCCCAAAGGTGCTTTTTCAAGAGGCAATTGGACTTTCTTTATTTTTCCTTGAAAAACTTCACTGCTCATCCAAGAAGCTTCTTCGGTTCTCGAACTGAACTGAACTGAAGAAGCTTCTTGGATGAGCAGCGAAACATCACCATACTACAGAAAAGACGTTGAGACTTTGGAAAAAGTTCAGAGAAGAGCAACTAAAATGATCAAAGGCCTGGAGACTAAAACATATGAAGATTGCAGGACTTGGGTTTGGTTAGTCTAAAGAAAAGAAGAAACAGGAGTGACATGATAGCAGTATTCCAATATTTGAAGGGCTGCCACAAAGAAGAGGGGGTCAAACTATTCTCCAAAGCACCAGAGGGCAAGACAGGAAACAATGGTTGGAAACTGACCAAAGAGAGAAGCAACCTGGAATAAGGAGAAACTTCCTAACAGTGAGGACAATTAACCAGTGGAACAGCTTGCCTTCAGAAGTTGTGGGAGCTCCATTACTGGAGGTTTTTAAGAAGAGACTTGCTGGAGTACAATGATCCCTCTGCAAAACACCTGCAACAGGGGAATAGAGGTGGAAGGCTGGGGGTGATTGGCATTGGAGAAACATTTTCTCGGCCAGAGGTTCAGCTGAGTCTGAACGCTCGCTCTCAATTGGCTGTGGCTGGAGGGTCGGGGTGAAGGGGACTCGAGCATGTGGCCTAGAATCCTGTCAGAATATTGAATCCAGGTTGTAAGTCCCCTTTTTTGGGTTGGATATAAATTGGTTAAGCAACTTGGTTGTGAGTCAAGGACTACCTGTAATATATCTACAAAAAGTTTTGTAATTTGGCTAGTGCAGGGGTAGGCAACCTTGGCTCTTTTATGACTCGTGGACTTCAACTCCCAGAATTCCTGAGCCAGGAGTTGAAGTCCACGAGTCATAAAAGAGCCAAGGTTGCCTACCCCTGCTAGTAGTATAAGTCATTTGCTTTGCCTTTATCCAAAGCTGAATTTTCTCCCTAGGATTTCTAGAAGTAATCTCCCCCATACATCTCTAGAAATGCATATGAATGCATTTCATATGTCCCTGCAAATGCATACTTGCAAATAATCAAGGCTTATACAATCTGCTTCCTAAGGTATATTATAAACTACCAACAATACTACATAGGATGGCTCTGGGTGCTTTCAAGTATGTTGTTTTGCTTAAGCATCATATTGATTATTTAATAGCTGGACATTTGGCTCTTTTTGAGCTAAAGCACTACAACAGAAAGTGATTATAGCAGTCTAGGAGAAGAACATTGTTTGATATATGCCACCTCTCCATAATGCAGGTTTTTCTATAATAGTTTAAAAAAATCATTGAATGATGCACCTGGTTGCTAATGATACAATTTCCCTTCTCCCTCAGTACAAATTTTTTTTGTGAGATGCCTGTGTCTGCTCACCACATTTCAAAAAGGATATAGTAAAGCTGAACGGGAGCCAAAAAAAGGCATCTAAAATGTACAGAGAATTCAAACACATTCTTTGCAAGAAAAAGCTAGCGAGTCGGAGATTCTTCAGTTTTGAAAAATGGCAATTGAGGGGCAGGGAAGGTGATTGATGTGTAAAAAAATCAGGCACCAGATAGAGGTAGACAGAAAATTTTATTTTTGTCACTTTTCTTCTGTAGTATTTGGCTTTTAGCACTATGCAACCTTCAATAAGTTCATTTTTTTTTTAAATTTCATCATACTGTTTTATAAATTATGCTACCATATGTATCAAATACTGAAAAAACAGGTACTTTCCATCTTTTTTTGAATAAAAAGCAACCATTCCAAGGTAAATCTGATAAAGCAACATTCATATAGATTATGACGTTTATTAGATCCTGGATGAAATGTGAAAAGAAAGGACATGGTACCCATTATGGCTATATTTACATGTGTTCAGTTAGTTACAATGTAGCAGATGCATTTTTCATCAGGAAAAGTTTAAAATTCTTAATTTACACAACCTAGTATAATTCTCTCCTTGGTGCTAGGAAACTCACAGGGCTCTGCAAACGTTGTTTAGGGTTTTGTGTGCATGAGCATGGCTGAAGAATTAGGCAACCCTGGATGATTTGACCAAGTTACACAATTCAGTGCTTTGTCCAAACCCAGTTCATCAATCTTAACTAAATCTCAACAGCTTATGGATGTCAATGCTTAACCCCCTGAGTATGTATGAAGGCAACCATAGAGATGCTAGAGATGTTTGAATCTCTGGGAGGAATAGTATGTTGTTTGGTGGTTTATCACAATCCTTTTGAAAACCACCTTGTGTTGTTTGAACATGTGTTTATGCCTACAAAATACTTGCTGTGGAGTCCTTGATACTCTTTGAGCTTGTTGTTTTTTTGCAGACATTTCATTACCCATCTAGGTAACATCATCAATGAAATGTCTGCAAGCAGACAACTGTGCTCGGAGAGCATCAAGGACCCCCCATTGTTCAACCCTGAGCTAAAAATACTCTCTTCTATTGGTAATGTGCCCAAGAGCTTTGATGTGCTGGACAATCCCAGCAGAACTGTCACCTGTATGTGTACACAAATCCACAGATAATAAGGAGAGGCCTTTATAGAGTGGTTGTGCTGAAGCATCAAAGAGCATATAACAAACACCTTGATATTTCCTGCAGCTAGTTGGAAAAGGCATTTTGCTCACTTTCCCAGGCTCCTGTCAAAATCGTTCACACAACCCCAAGGAAACTGGGAAGAAAAGATTATCAAGTCCCCAAATTAAGATTTTATATTTTTGCTTTGTGGGTTTTTGCAGCTAATCGGGAAGGTTTGTTCGCTTTTTATGCAAAACCGCAGTGCAGTTTGGCACAACACCTATAACTCATGCAGTTATTGAGAAGTGAAAGTACAAAAACCTCAAATGGTTTACGTTCTGTACTGAACTTCGCTGGAACATTTCCCACTGGTAGATGTATGACGCTCTCTACATGTTACCTGATCGCACAAAGCTGTGCACAAACCAACAGTTAGAAAAGATAGGTGATAAGTTGCAGAGCAGACCCTTTCTGAGAATGGTGCAGGACATCCCACAATTTCCATCAACAGCCAATGTGTGTGAGAATGTGACTTCTTTTTGAATTTCTTCACTTTTTGAACACCCCAGAAAAAATAACCTTGAACTCTTCTTCTCATTTCTCTGTAATTCTTTAAATGGCATCAGAATACATCAGAGCCACGTGCAGCTAGTCCCTGGGTTAAGATCACTTGCTCAATGACCATTCCAAGTTACAATGGAACTAAATGAATGTGACATTTCAACTAGTCAGCAAAATTGCACCTGCCTGTGGCATCCACCTGCCCGCCTGTGACACCAGTGCATTTACCTGCACTCTGTAGCACCTTCCCACAGCACCCACCTGCCTGTGCTTTGTAGTACCTGCCTATGGCACTTGCTTACCTGGAGTTCACACCTGCAGCTGTCACCCACCAGCCTGCTTGCCTGGAACTCCTACCTGTTTCTGCTTAATGACTTGGGCGGTTCTGGGTTACAATACCAATTGGGATTGCCGCGATTTCCCTAAGTGATGCAGTCATGTAATGGTGCACTTTACAACTGCATCACTTAGCAGTAGAAATTCTGGGGGGGGGGGTTGCTGTTGTAACCTGAGGACTAATTGTGCTTCAAAAGTTTAGCATGCCTGCAGCAGAACTTGGTAAAATAATCATAGGGAAAATGTGCTTTGTTACACACTCCACAGTGAATCTATAGGATACATTGCTACAAGAAATAGATGAAGAAACAAAGGGAAATTCAGATTAAAAATATTTATGGAGGGTAAATTTGTCAAGGGCTTTTAGTTGTTATGGCTGTCTATAATCCTCTAGTATCCAAAACCTAATGCCTATTAATATTAATTGTTGGTGAACAGGAGTGGAAAGATGCTATTATCTTAATGGCCTAGACCACGGGTCGGCAACCCGCGGCTCCGGAGCCGCATGCGGCTCTTTGAGGCATCACCTGCGGCTCCGGAGCCTCCGCCGCCATTTTGGGGAGCGCATGCGCATGTGCGCGGGCGGGTGTGCATGCGTGGGCGGGTGCGCATGCGCGGGTGGGTGCGTGGGCAGGTGCGCGAACGGGCGTGCATGCGCGAACGGGCATGCGCGGGTGCGCGCACATGCGCGCGTGCGCGGGCGGGCGCACATGCACGGGTGGGCGCACATGCGCGGGCGGGTGCGGCTCCCAGGGGTTTTTTTTTTAGGGAAACGGGTCCGTGCGGCTCGTTGGATGTTTCGGCTGGCCAACCCATGGCCTAGACATCTCAGAAGCACCTGGATAAGTGTTGAGGGACATAGGATAAATCTTTTTATTAGGTAATTTCAATATTTATATATGACGAATAACTGTATTTGCCAAATAACATATATTTGCCTACCTTTATAACATATATCATTCCCAGGAAATGCAAGTACATTTATAATACTCTTTGTGGTATAAAAGTAGTAACACATGTACTGTTTGTGGCAGTCAAGCCTTTTGTGGAATAAAAGAATGGCAAATATTTAAGCGTTTAATCTAGGACAGGGGTAGGCAACCTTGGCTCTTTTATGACTTGTGGACTTCATTACCCAGAATTCCTGAGTCAGCCATGCTGACTCAGGAATTCTGGGAGTTGAAGTCCACAAGTCATAAAAGAGCCAAGGTTGCCTACCCCTGACTAGGATAATGAACTTCAAGATATAGAGAGCAGGTTTATAGCTTGGATTCACATGGTGTATAATTGACAATTCAGCATACAGGTAGGTAGTCCTCAACTTATGACCACAATTGAGCCTGGAATTTTGGTTATAAGTCCAGGCGGTTATTGAGCAGGTTAAGCACCTGACCTCAGTTTACAATCATTTTTATAATGGTTGTAAAGCAAGTCACTGCAGTTGTTGAGTAAAGAATGTGGTCATTAAGCAAATCCCCACGTGTCTGTTAAGTGAATCCACAATATCCAAAGGGCATTTTTTTGCCATTTTCTGCTGGAAATTGCAGTCACATGTCCATGGGAAGGCTGCAGCTGGTCATAAATGCGAGCCGGTTGCGAAGTGCCCGAAAAGTGATCATGTGACCGTGGAGGTGTAGCAGTTGTAGCTTAGACTAGAGGGTGGGTGGTAGGTACATTTTTTGAAACCAGTATAACACTGAACGGTCATTAAGTGACCAGTTGTTAAGTGAGAACTTCTTGTAGTTCTTATGTTCTTCTTTCTTCTGTATTCCATTGAGGAGTATCAGTTCTTCGTGTATCTCTTTCTGTGCATGGGCACATTTGAGGTTGGCAATTTTTTTTTTTATAAAGTTTGATCCTTGAAAAGTCTGCAAGAGACGTAGGAGAAATACTTAAATCAAAAACATGGCTGTCTATTTAGTCTCTTGGCTAAATAAATCTTAATCATTGGATTAGTTCAATAAATTAAAGGTAGAACTTCAGTAAAGGAGAACATGGAATGAGGGATCCTTGGTGCTCTCTGAGCTGGGTGATTTTCCTGAAGATGATTCATTACCCAAGCTAGATCATCAGTGCTATGATAATGCTAGCACTGAAGATGTTACCTCTGAAGGAGATGGGCGGTTAAAACATATGAAGTATAAATAAATACCTAGTTTGGGTAATGAAATGTCTGCAAGAAAACAACCCAGCTCAAGAGAGGACCAAGGATCCCCTCAGGTAGAGCATCCCTATTATGCCAGTGATGTATTTCCACACAAGAGCCATTGTGGAGATCAAAAGTTGCGTTTTGAGAGAGAAAGACTCTTTTCAGGCGGCATGCGAAGGAGGCGGTTGAGAAGAGCTGTAGATTAGGAGCACATGAAGAAAGTCCATGTGATAATATAGGAAACTTTTTACCTAGGTTTTCTTATTGGTAGCAATACTTTAGGTTCACAAGCAGAGGATTTTTTTGCACCTAACAAACAGTGTGATCCTGAGTGGTTTCCAAGTATACCCAATGCTTAGATAAAAAATGATCACATTCTTAAACATAAGGAACTCTGACCAACCTCTTTGAAAAGGTAAATGGAGAGTGTTGTCCAAAAGTGTACTATGGGTGTGATGCTAGTAGTGGTGGTGGGTTTCCTCGGCTCCATAATACCATGCAGGTAATCCTCGACTTATGATCACAATTGAGCCCAAAATTTCTGTTGCAAAGTGAAACAGTTATTGAGTTTTGCCCCATTTGATAACCGTTCTTGCCACAGTTGTCAAGTGAATCAGTGCAGTTCACTTAGTAACACAGTTATTAAGTGAATCTGGCTTCCCCATTGACTTTGCTTGCCAGAAGATCGCAAAAGGGGATCACATGAGTCCGGGACACTGCAACCGTCATAAATATGAGTCAGTTGCCAAGCATCTGAATTTTGATCACGTGACCACAGGGATGCTGTAACTGTCCTAAGTGTGAAAAACATAAGTCCCTTTTTTAGTGCCATTGCAACTTTGAACGGTCACTAAACGAACGGTTGTAAGTTGAGGACTACCTGTACTATGTCTGGTTCTTCAGTATGCAAACTTTATTTAGATCCTTTCTCTTCAGTTAATACATTTCAGCTAGTACGTTTGGAAAGTGGCACTTAAGTGAGCCTGTTTCTAGGACCTCTGAACAAATCTTTTGTCTATTTGCAGTTAAAATGCAAGTAATTTTGCAAGCCCATCTTAAACTCTCCAGACTGAATGTGGCAAAAGATTTCTCATGATTTGATGACTGGCGTTTTTTTCTGTCATCATAACCCAACAGCCTGAAATGAATTAGTTTCTTGCAGAGAGAACGTTCTTAGTTTCTCCAGCCTGACGTCTTCACTTAACATACCACAGTAATCTACTGTTCATTGTGTAGATACGGTAGTGATTCTGGTCATATGGCATTAGCAGCTGTAAGTAGCCGTGGGGATTTACAAAAGAACCAAAGAGCATTGAGTTTTAACAGTGGTGCTTGTGTGCTTAAATGAGCAAATGTGCTTTATATTAGCATCTGGTATTAAGAGACTTCCTTGTAAGATTTCAGCAAATAAGGAAATAAGTTGATGTGTAGGTTGATTAAACCCAGATACTGTAGTTTGTAAAACTTGACTATAGCTTGGCATATTGCTGAAACACAGTGAGTTGTGATTTATTAAATAAGACATGATGAAAAATATATGAGTAACATGTTGGTCTTTTGCTTTCTGATACAGATAGTCCTCAACTTATGACCACAGTAGGGACTGCCTACTGCCACACTTAAGCACTGCCGTTGTTAAGTGAGGCATCATGTGATCCAGCCCACTTTTATAAACTTTTTGCTGTGGTTGTTAAGCAAATCACCATGGCTGTTAATAGCAATAGCACTTAGACTTATATACCGCTTCACAGTGCTTTACAGCCCTCTCTAAGCGGTTTACAGAATCAGCCTATTGCCCCCAACAATCTGGGTCCTCATTTGACCAACCTCGGAAGGATGGAAGGCTGAGTCAACCTTGAACCGCTCAGAATGGAACTCTTGGAGTGAGCAGTGAGTTAACCCGCAGTACTGCATTCTAACCACACGACTAAGATATCACATGACTACAACTTGTAATCTTCCCTGCCGGCTTTCCCATTGGACTTTGCTTGTTGGAAGCTGCTGGGAACATCGCACATGGTGATCACATGACCGTATAACGTATAACACTTAGCAATAGCACTTAGACTTATATACTGCTTCACAGTGCTTTACAGCCCTCTCTAAGCGGTTTACAGAGTCAGCATGTTGCCCCCCAACAATCTAGGTCCTCATTTTACCGACCTCAGAAGATGGAAGGCTGAGCCAACCTTGAGCCGGTGAGAATCAAATTGCCAAACTGCTGGCAGCCGGGAGTCAGCAGAAGTAGCTTGCAATACTGCATTCTAACCACTGCGCCACCCTGGCTCTTACAAACTTCTCTTACTTGAACTTATTACAGGTAGTCCTTGACTTATGACCATTCATTTAGTGACCATGTTAACGACAGTACTGAAAAAAAGTGATTTTATAAGAGAAAACTGCAGAAAAATGGATCTAGGGCAGTGATGGCGAACCTTTTAGAGACCGAGTGCCCAAACTGCAACCCAAAACCCATTTATGCATCGTTGGGTGCCGGGTGGGTGTGGCCATTGGCTGGGTGTGGCCAATTGGCTGGGTGTGGTCCATTGGGTGGGCGTGGCTGCGGTGGTAACGGCAGACTGGATGGGACTAAAAAGTTCAATCAATTCCAACTTTGCAAGATCTTTTTTTTTCCCGCAAGAAGTTGAAATTGACTGATTGACTGAACCTTTTCTTTTTTTTCGCACACGGCGGCAGAGGCCTAAAGCGAAAAAGTTTTATAAAACCCAGCTGAAGGCCTAGGACTGGGGCGACGGCGCGCGTGCCCACAGAGAGGGCTCTGAGTGCCGCCTCTGGCACCCGTGCCATAGGTTCGCCACCACTGATCTAGGGCAAGGTTAATCTGAATCTGATTTATTGGATTTGAGTGGATTTATTTTGGCACATTTTGTGCTATGAAATTAGTGGCAAAGTAGTTGTTAAGTTTTCTGTTTGGAAAAAAAATCTATGTTATTGGTGGGGGCCAAGTGCCACACTCGACTTTCTTGGGCTAGAGATAGGACTAAAGTTTGGAAAATGGAAGGCTAGATTTTGAGCAGCAAGTTTGGAGGGTGGCAGTTCTTAGCTGATCTTCGCTGATTTTGGAAAAGGTTAGCAGGAATGGACCCAGTTAAGGTTTTGGGATTTCCACAGTTGAAAAAGTCACACATGCACATACATTGAAATTTGCATAAAGACTTCTATGTCCTTATTGACAATGTAGTTTTGGAAAGATCTTAATACTTGGACAAACACAATTTTGTTATTGCTTTTAGCTACTGCTTCTTTTGGGGCAACATATAAACAATCTGGGTGCCATATGTGACTTTGAGAGATAGTGATAGCTGAAGTAGTTTTTATCATGGGAATATCAAATGTCATAAAAATAACTCTACAGTATTGGATTGAAATGATGGAGATAAATTTGCAAATTAACTTTTGCAGCATCTGTCAAGTGGACATCTGTTATTGTTTTTGGAAAATGTATATTGCCAGATAATTAATGAAAGCTAATAAGATGGTATTCCTTGATTCTCTTTTAAATCTACTAAAAAAAAATATGGCAAAAGCATGGATTAAATTCTTCATTTAACTATTTGTATAATATGTTTTGACCTGAGAGAAGACAAAGAAGAATTTACTCCCACTAGAAACTGGGAGTGGAGAAAGGATGGGAAGGAAAAATATTCTACTTTGAAGACATAAAAATGGCAGAAAGACACACAAGACACCTGCGGAGGGTTATTTACATATGATATTGAGTATTTCAGAATTTTCTGCTTCACTGTGCAATGCGCTATTTCTCAACCTTGGTAACTTTAAGATATGGCTGGTTGGGGAATTCTGGGAGGTGAAAGTTGCCAAGTTTGATAAACAGTGATTTAGGGCTATATTTGGAAGTCTTTTTTTTCTTTTTCTTTTAAAGCAAAGGATATATATTAGGGCTATTTCAGAGCTTGCATTCTAAAAAAACAGCATGATCAGTTTTTACAGTCATGATACATCTACTATTCTGTAGTAGAGAAGTTTGTAGTCTGAATGGAGGCTAAAGGTTATTCACCTTTGGGGTTAATATATAGTGTTTGCCATTGGCGTAAAGCTATAGGATCCAGAATTCAATCCAAATAATGCCCGATACTCATTTGAGATGGTGCATTTTGTTGATGGAAAAGCCTCTGCTGTCAATGCAGAGCATTTGGAGATCAATCCTTGAGAATTTATTACAGGGAGTCCTTGTTTAATGACTGGTCACTTAGCAAGCATTCAAAGTTATGAAGGACCCTCCCTTCCCCAAGGTATTTTGGGTGCTTGGCAACCAGCTCACTTTTAAGACGGGTTGCAGCATTCCGCAGTCACGTGACTGAGATTTATGATGGTGTTTTTTTGCTGGTTTCTGGCTTTTTTGGGCTGTTTCTGCAAAAAACAACAACCCTACCCATAGGAATGCCTTTGACTAGCTTTACGACTGCCACATTTGCTTTGTAACTGCCATGTTTGCTATATGAGGGCCACATTCGCTTAACGACCCCAGAAAAGAAGTTATAAAATTGGGTTAGTCACATGGCTGCCTTAACTTAACATCGACATGACTTACGATTGAAATTCTACACTCTATTACAGTCATAAGTCAAGGACTACTATGATTCCATCTTCCAACTTTGATATCTGAAAAGACTTCTGGCCGTTGCCTATGAGAGTATATCATAGTGATAGACCAAAGGCTTAGTTCAAACGCTTCCATGAATTGGCCCTTCTTTGTCCCACTAATTGCTTTGTTTGCTTTGTCTGGCTGTATTTCATATAATTATAAGCCACCTGAAGTAGCCCTAAAGCAAGATAGGTGACAAATAAATTTAATAAACAAACAAACATACGCACAGCATGCACAGCGCAGCCCTGTAATATATTGTTGCTATTGCGTTTGATAGAGATAAGACGGGCTTTCAGAGTGATTAACAAGAATAAAGTGTAGAACAAATTAATTAATAATAAATATTAGAAGGAGATACATGTAAAAGAAAAACCCATTTTTCTTTTCTTCTTATAGCAAAGAAGCTGTAGATCTATAAGGTGACAGAACTTTCAATGTGAAATCAATCAGAAAGTCCTTTGAAAGAATACATGAGATAATTTTCCTTAGAGGCAAGCCGATGATAAGGATGTTTACCAAAGTGGGAAGAAGTAGGTGGATTTAGTATGATATGTAGCTAGGTATGTTTGGGAATAAAACAAATGTTTGGTGTTATAAATATGTTCCATTTATTTATGTGTTCTTGTGCAATGTTGAGCATATTAGTTTATTGGAGTGCATATAGGAGAAGATGGCAGTCTGTTCTCTCTAATTCAATAATAACAATTTCTCATTTGGATAACACCTGCAATTTTTGGCACTGTACTTAGTTCAGGATTCAGTCTCTTCTCTCTGTACAGGATCCTCTTGTTTGAGTTATTATTTAATGAACCACTGGGTGAACAAATTGGTTTTTTCGAGCCTCCTAATGAAATCTTGCTAGATGGTCCCAGGTGTCTGTTCTTTAGTTCCACTGTTGAGGTGTTTGATACAGAGGGCAAAGCCATTGTAATGGCAGGATGCCTCCGAAAACCTTTTCAGCAAAATTGCATTTACTGCTCTATTCTGAATTATTACAGCATTAAAAGAAAAAAATAGCATAGCTATATTGATTCATGAAGAAAAAAATACCTTCTTTTTTTTTTTTTTTTACTTATACCAGCTGTGCAAAAATACTCTTATCAGAAAAGAAGTCACAAAGAGAAAAGTCCACAATGAGGCCAGGCAATTCAGTTGTGAGTCTGCAGCTCAAGTCATTCTCGAGATGGTGAATGAAATCCACTAAATGTTACTGATGTCAACTTACATTTAACATTGAAGGGCAAAGGGAAAGACTGCTTTCCTCAGCTCTGAAAGTTTGAAGATCATTAGATCTGTAATTTGACTTGTGCCGTGAGTTGTGCTCAGAGGCTTTGTACACCTAGCAATCATTCATGGACAAAAACATGAGCAAGTGTGACATGCCTGGAGGGATAGCACCATAGAAGGAAGGTCAAGACTTGTTCTCTGTCATGCCATAAAACACAGAATAATAGACAGAAATAATGTTTATTTATTCATTTATTTATTTATCAAATTTATAGAGCCACCCATCTCACCAAAAGCGACTCTGGGGGCGTACAACAATCAGACATTAGCAACAAATAGATATAAAATAAAAAAATCCATATTAATACTGGACTAACTAGACTGGTGATCGGCCCAAAGTCACCCAGCCAGCTTTCATGTCTTAAGGCAGGTCTAGAACTCATACTCTCCTAGTTTCTAGGCTAGCACCTTAACCACTTAGACTAGCACCTTAACCACTTAGGTGAACATTGCTGTTGATAGAAAGAAAATTTTGGCCTTCACAGCCAACAGTTTTTGCCAACCACTTTGATAAAGCAGAATCACTGGATATGAAAAATATGAACTTTGAATTGTTTCATCATGTTACGATTTCATTAAAAAGAACAAAACAGACAACTATAAGAGTTCCTAGATGCACAGGGAATGCTAAATTGGGATTCTGTTGAGAGAATAGGCATTATTAGTTACAATAATAACGAATTTAATAATATAATACCACATCTGAAATACTGCATCCATTATAAAAAAGACATTAAGATTTGGAAAGAGTGCAGAGAAGAGCAACTAAGATGATTAAGAGCCTAGAGACTAAAATATATGAAGAACGGTTGCACGAATTGGGGATGGCTAGTCTAATGAACAGAAAGAACTAGGAGTGTTCCAATATTTGAGGGGCTGCCACAAAGAAGAGGGGGTTCAAAGCACCAGAAGGCAAGACAAGAAGCAACAGATGGAAACTAATCAAGGAGAGAAGCAACCTAGAACTAAGAAGAAATTTCCTAACAGTGAGAACAATTAACCAGTGGAATGGCTTGCCTTCAGAAGTCGTGGATGCTTCATCACTGGAGACTTTAAAAAAGAAACTGGACAGCCACTTGTCTGAAATGGTATGGGGTCTCCTGCTTGAGAGGGGATTGGACTAGAAGACCTTGAACATCCCTTCCAACTCTATTATTCTGTATTCTATTCTGTATTCTGAAGATGAGCTATTACTCATCCTATATGGCTAGATTGGAGTACTGTAAATGCTGGAAGTGGTGTTCTGGTCATACTACAGGAGAGTCAAATGGATAAGCAAAAAGGATAGTACATCAGCACTGTCCTTTCTTCCTGTTGCCTATCAATATATGAAGGTAAGCATCAGATAAAAACTGAGGATCCTGTGACAAAGGGGATGATGTTGGAGATCAAAACCTATATTTCTGTGCTTATGCATCTGGATATAAATATGTCCAATTTTGCCCACCAATACACCCACACTTACACACATACTTACAAATTTCTTATGCACGCATGGGTCAGTGCATAGACCTGGATATAAAAGCCTTGTTGTCTCCATAGATATTGCAGATGCTTAGTTTACTGTGGGTGAGAATGGAGGTCCAGGAGATGAGAGGTGGATCTCTTGAAAAGCTTTCAGAACTGTGCAAGGAAGAGTCATTGCAAACAATTTGATGGTGCAGAGGCCGTCTCTTCACCTTTTTCATTTCAAATACTGCCTGTTGTGCGCTTTTGCTCGCGCTGTGCTGTTTCATACTTCATCTCTTGAAGCCTTGTGGAAAAGGAAGAAATAAAAATTTTAGGAAGGAAAAATAATAGAAGGCCCTCCAGTTTGTGTCTGACACACGAGATTTATTGGGATGGGTGGTGGTAAAAGGAAACGTTTGTTGAATGGAAAAATAATGCATTTATGCATACTAGCAGCAAAGGTCCCAAGATTCATTATCCATAAAAGTGATCATATGTGATCTGAGATTTTACAATATTTATCCTGCATCAGGTCCCCATTTAAACTTATACTGAACAATTTAAATAATTTAAAGGATTTGTCATATTTTGATTCCAAAGTGTCAGAAAGTATTTCTTATTTGCCTTCTTCTGTGTCTGATTTTGTTCTTCCGCTCTTCCTAGTCATTTGAGTTTGTAGCATGAAGCAGTTTATATTTGGCATCTTTTGAGTTACTCAAAACAACTGTGAGCAGACATAGGAGTGTGGATATCTACATTGGTAAACCATAAAAAGATCTCACTTTTACCTTGATTGGGGTGGGGGGCTAGTTTATTGTAACCAGTTCACTTTAATGAAGAATGCTCCTTCTTCCAATATCTTTTACCTCTCCTTTTATACCCTTTTGAAATATACAATAAGAAGAGTCCTTCCATCCATCTCCTTTAGGGTAGAAGAAAGGATTCTAATCTGCATTTTATCAAAGTGTGTGCAAGTATGGATTATATGTGGAGCATAAAAATGACTCGGTGCATCTTATGAATGAGTGGAATTAAGGGGAGTGAGAAGAACATTATCTTTCACAGGGTGGCGGGCAATCATACCTCTGGAGCAAATGATGTTCCATAAGGAAGGGGCCACCACTGAGAAGTTTGTTTTTCATGGTCCCACCAGATATGTATCCCTAATCGATGGGACCTGAAACATGCCTTGCCTTCCCATCTTGGTAGGTTGAATGGATGTAATAGTATATGAAGCACAAGCTATCAACATTGCTTTTATACTGGGTTGAGGAGAATTTCCAGGTTTCTGAAGAATCCTTGTTCTTTCATCAGAAACTGGGTTGATAAAAGGAGATTCAAGAGCTAGGTTGAATGAAAACCAAGCTTACAACTGCTTTTTCAGATTTGTTAATAAATAGCATTCTTTTCTAGTTACCATGGCTGCTATGTTAACAGCACAGAGAAATACCATTCACTGAATTGTCATAAGCTGCTCTGCTACTTTGAGACATCATAGTTGAGGAAATAGGTGTAGAAGATTCTGAGAAGAGATAGTATGTAATGTAGAGCAGAGGTCTCCAACCTTTCCGGGCTCACGGCCCAGAGGGAAGGAGAGCAGCTTCCAAATTGGTGTGCGTGCATGCACGCATGCAAACAGGGCCACATGCACCGGTGCGGTACTCGTGGCCCCATTCGCACATGCACAAATGGGCCGCACACACCCGCCCAGGGCTAGTGGCCCCGTTTGCGCATGCGCAAACAGGCCACACACAACTGCCTGGCGCTACTGGCCCCATTTGCATATGCGCAAACGAGCCGCGCACCCCCGCCCAGCACTAGCGGCCCTGTTACACCAAATGTAAGTGTTATCTTTTTCCCAGAATGAAATGTTCTAGAAATTGTGGTTCTAAATGTGCATCAGATCCAAGCAAAGTGGACAACTGTAATCACGTGGCAAAAAGCACATGCTTGTACAGAAGAAGCTAATGTTGATACAGAATTTTGATCACTGTCAACAGCAACAACAAAAACCCAGAAACAATACAGTATTTCTCAATCTTAGCAACTTTAGGGATGCTGGCTGGGGAATTCTGGGAGTTGAAATCTGTACTTCATAAAGCTGCCAAGGTTGAGAAACACGGTCTTAGATCATTCTTTTCTCCCAGTGGTACATAACAGTGATGAATTGCAGGATCCTGGAGATCAGTGCTATTTGTTACTGGATTTATATAGCAAAGAAAGCTATATGGTTTGTTGATGAAATCTGGCTTCATATATAACACTGAGTTATTATTAATGACTTATGAACCAAAATGATTGGTTTTGCACATCACATAATGACAGAAAAATCACCAAAATGATGAACATTATGATTTAGTGTGATATGGAATTCAGCTTGTGTTTATTCCGTAAACCTTGGATATCACAATCTGTGACCAAACCAGGCCTAAGCTGGATTTTGATGAGGGTAATTTGATTTCCTAACCAAGTGTGAAGCCGCCCAGTATATGTCACAAGCTTTTTGTTGGATATGGCAGTGAATAAAGTACTCACCCGGTTAGATCCAGGCAGCCTTATTGTAATGATTTTCAGATACCTATCTGGAAGATGCCAATTTGGAGAAGACCTAGACTAAGTCATGTATTTTTGCTTAAATGGCTGTTAGCAGATGCAGAAGGTGGTACAGTCCATTGCTCAAGTTCATACTAGGCATGCACAAATGTTTATTTCAGAAAAATGGATGGATCACAGCTAAAATGGCCAGGTACAGGTTGGAGGAAAATGGAACTATTTGGAATTCCATGTCTCTGGAATAGATTGTTTTGCAAACATCTGCCCTAGAGATTTGCTATATGTACATATGAAAATCTCTTGTTTTTCTCCCATTTCCCAATGCTAATTCTCCTTGTTAGCTGTCTGGATCAACAAAACTGGCTCAATTTTGCACTTACAGCTGTAAATTAGAGTCCACGTGGAATGGCTCCTAGCAACAGCCTCCTGTTGTGATTCCATATTTTGCTATTAAAGCTGTTAAAAATCCTGAATTTTAGTTACATTTAAACCAAATCCTTTATTCAACCTCATTTTCAAACAGGTGGGTTGGGTGGGGAAAAAGGTACTTGAATGTTTTTTTCTCATGCTTTTAGTTTTTTTTAATTGTCTTTATAATAATGATATTTTCAGTTTAGCCTTCACTTTACTGTAAATATATTCTACATGATTATGTAAATTTTACAAGTTATGTTTATGTATTCCATTTCCTTTTCTTTGCTTTTGTTTTTGTTACCTAATTAATTAAACATTAAAACTATCAAAAACACTGTTGCTTACAGCAAACAGTTCTCTAGATTTGGCTTTTAATGATGGACATACTTGAACACATTTATGGGCTGCAGTGGTCTTTTAAAAACAATTTTGCTGTATGCAGCTGAATAAGCTGCAGCTTGACAAACAATAGCTTCTTTGTTATTTTTATTTTTTACCTTGTACTTACTTTCTCTTGCTGTCTCTCATTCAGTGGATGAGAGGAACGTACTGCTATGATGGAAAAACAAGTCTTTTAGTTTCTAGAAATATTGCACTTCCTTTTCCATTTTCTCTGGTGTACTTTGGTCTTTCTTGCTCTGATAGAAATGTCCTTCAGATGTGACTCATAAGATCTTTATGCCAAAGTGTTTTGACCATCCCCATCTTGAGAAACCTTCTTTGCCCTCTAAACTGGTGTGAAAGGCCTCATTTAAGACATTGGTTTGGGTATTGTTGCTGTGCTAGTGGCTGGTCCTGCCTTCTACACATTACCAAGGCAATCATGCTTTTTCTTGCAGAATTTCCCTGTTTAAATCACCTAGGCAACCTGACCAATTTGAGATGAGCAGAACCAAAATGGACTATCCAACCAGTGTTCTTGAAACAGACTATTGTTTTTTTAAACTTTATATTGCAATTTCATTTGGACAAGAGATTTGGATTCTGTTGTGACCTTGATCAACTGATAAATGTGTTTGTGTGAATATTCAGCTTAATTTTTGTGAGAGTCAGTGGCAGTCAGGATACTGGACCACATCTCAGTTACATGCCATCCAAAATTTCACATGTACCTTATGTAAAGCTATTGGAAAAAGAGAATTAAAAGTGTCCTAAAACCATTGAAAATGAAGCAGTCTCCATTTTAGAAGGCAGCCAAAGTAAATCTTGAGAAACCCCATGTGTGAAATAGTGCTCTTATGAAGCATTGTTTGGATTGGTTTAAATGTCTGGTTTTGACTCTCTTTAATTTTCTCGTGTTTTCTTTTTCTCAGGATCCTGCAGGCATCTTTGAACTGGTTGAACTGGTTGGCAATGGGACTTACGGGCAAGTGTATAAGGTAAGATTTATGTAACTTCTGTATACATGGGTTTCCATGCAAAACATTCCTTTGCTTACCCTTCTTTTGTTATTTTGGGATTCTGAATTATTAATTCGAAGTTCTTTCCATTTTCTTCAAGCTTTCTTACAACCTACTGCAATGGTATAAAATGGTGAAAGGGAACATGACAATGTCCTGTTCTTCTTTGCATAATTTAGTGAATAAGCAAACTTGAAGAAGATGGGGGGGGGGGGAAGGTTCCTAAATTGATGCGATACACTATGGCTGATTCTTGATAGCTTAATTTGCTGAATCCCAACAGAGGCAGCCCATATGTTTCTGAAAATAGTGAAAGATAAAGCAGTAGGGTAATCGTCACTAACATCATGATCACCTTCTGGGTTGAGAAACTGTCACAGCTTTCCAGCTAGACTGAAGAAACCTGTAGTATGACTTATCCCCATCTAGTCCTTTCACCTCTTTCACTTACCAGAAGACAAAGTTGACTTTTTTACGGTATGAAGAAAGCAGATCCTCAGGACTATCAGCTCGAGTCGTGGGAAGGTGTTAACATAGCTTTTCCAAACCTAGTAGGGTTGGGTTTAGAATATCTATCTCCATGGCCAGCCTGAGTCAGTTGGGGATAATGAGTTTGTAATCCAGAACTGCTGGAGGGCATTGCGTGCAGAAGCCAGGGTTAATGACTACTCTACATGCAAGCTGGAAATTTCAGTGATAAAATGCTGAGATTGTATTTCACGGTCACTGTCAATTTAATTCCGAGTGCAGTTGTAACAGGGAGGATACTGTCAAGTGACAGGCTTTGTGAAACTATTAAAGGTTGATGATTTTTTTTTATTTGTTAATTGCTTGTTTGTTTTTATGATTACAAGAAATATTGTTTTTATGATAGGCCACAAACATCATCTCTTGGACCAGGGGTAGGCAACCTTGGCTCTTTTATGACTCGTGGACTTCAACTCCCAGAATTCCTGAGCCAGCCATGCTGGCTCAGGAATTCTGGGAATTGAAGTCCACGAGTCATAAAAGAGCCAAGGTTGCCTACCCCTGTCTTGGACTGTGCCGCCCTTTATAATCTCTTGAAAAATCTTGCTTTTCGCGCACTGATACCCTCATATATCTTGGACTATCACCACATGGTCCGGATGACCTGTATTATATGTTTGTATAACATATAATATATAACATATAAGCATATAAATTGCTTAACTGGGATTGTCAATTTCATCAATAAGCACTGTGATTGTAAAGCACAACATCACATCATGGTGCCAACTTTCAATGGTAGTTCGAGCAGTCCAATTTAGAGTTGCTAGGTGACTCCTACACCCTTGTTAGGCATCATTGATGACCTCCTGTTTCTCCATTGACTTTGCTTGTTGGACACCGGCACAAGTGGTGATCACGTGACCGAAGGATGCTGCAACCATCATAATTGCAAGATGGTTGCCAGGTGCCCAAATCACGCTTATATGACTACAAGGATGCTGTGACATCCATACTATAAGGATCAGCTGTAAGTCTCCTTATTCAGCACCATTGTAACTTCAAGTGGTCACTGAAAAAGTTGTTAAACCAAGGCTATCTGTACAGGTAGTCCTTGACTTACAACCATTTGTTTAGTGACTGTTTGAAGTTACAACGGTGCAGGAAAAAGTGACTTGACTGGTTTTCACATGTAATACTTTTGCAGTATCTTCATGATTATGTAATCAATTTATGGATTGCTTGGCAACTGGCATGTATTTATTTATGACAGTTGCAGTGTCCTGGGATCATGTGAACATCATTTGTAAATTTCCCAACTGGCTTCTGACAAGCAAAGTCAACAGGGGAAGCCAGATCTGCATAATAACCGCATGATTCACTTAACAACTTTGACAAGTAAGATCATGAAATGGGGTGCAACTCACTTAAAACTTGTCTTGCTTAGCAACAGAGATTTTGAGCTCAGTTGTAAGTCGAGGACTATCTGTACTGTATATGGAGGGAATCAGCTTAGGGAAGGATTAGAGAGTAAGGATTTGCAAGCAGAAATTCTATTATTTTATTTATCCTTGGGAGATAGGGTATAAAGATAGGAAAGGATAAATTTGAGCATTTACATTGTGTTAAATTATTCTCATACGTGGTCTTGAAAATGATAACTCTCACAGGTGAGGGATTAGCAAATTTGAAAATGGTACAATTGAACCTGCCATGTTTTTTTTTGTACTCCTGTATTTAACATGCATAAACATTCACTTTCTTCTTTCCTGTTCCCCAAATCAAAGGAAAGCAAAATAAATAAATAAAATAGAATTAGCAATAGGAAGGAAGTATTTATTCTGAAATCTGCTTTCTCTATTCTTGTACTGCTGTGTGCTCATCTCTTCGGTAAACATGTTCAAAATTTGCCACTGAACCAAGACTGGAACAAATTTTTTTAGATCTTTTTGGAAGTATGAATTTCCAAAATAACATCAAGCCTTTTCTAAAATTATAATCTGCCAAAATGTTTTATTAAAAGTTGTTGGCACAAGAAATATTTATTCCGAGGAGCTTCCCCTCCCCCTTACAATGCTGAATTTTGAAACTATTTGTCTTGATTTGCTGAGGCTCAGTGCAGGGTGATGTCTAAAGGGTTTCTGTTGATGACATAACTACGGTATTGACCTAGTTTTAAGTATCTAGATAGTACTAATAACTACCGATGGAAAATGTGACAACATCCTTTTTGAAAGCTTAATGTTTCAAGCAAAAAGCGCAATAAAAATATTTAGTAATGTTTATATGATGGTCTTTCTATGTTTATTTATTTGCTATTTGACTTCCTGTTGGAGCTTCAACTTAGATAAGTACAATTAAAAAACCATTTTAAATATTGCAAGCCGTGCATTTATAATTAACAAAAATGTTAAAGCAGTTGTGAAGACAGAATTGGGAAAGGCAGAAACGTTGTAATTTTATTTGTATTTTCACAGGTAATCTGTGTTTAGACTTCAACAACCTAGATTAATTGATGTTCAGGAAAAAAAAAATGCTACAGTAATATTAAGGCCTAGCAGCCTACTTGGATATTGAGTTAAACTCAGTAGTATTTTTCAGAGTTCTTCTCAGTTTTTAATGCTGTCAGGAGACATTTTGAATTCCTTTCAAAGGTTTTATTTGTTTATTTGGTTCTTTATTTATTAAATTGATACAGCTGCCTATCTCACTACCATGACTTATAAGATTTATAAGGTTACAAATTCCCAAAACAGTACAGAAACAACTAAAAATATCCACAAAAATCATTAAAACATTAAAGAATAAAACTGTTTAAATCCATTAAAGCACAATCTGCTGGAGAGCACCACTTATTTTCCTAGTCATAGAGAAATTAAGTGGGCTTTCCACCAATGTCCTTGGATTTCTAAAATTCTATTTTTATTTTTTTTTAAAGGGTTTTGCCTGTAGCCATTTTCCCCCAGTGGGAGGGCTTTCCCCCCCAGATTTCTAGAAGAGATAGTTCAGGGGTAGGCAACCTTGGCTCTTTTATGACTCGTGGACTTCAACTCCCAGAATTCCTGAGCTAGCCATGCTGGCTCAGGAATTCTGGGAGTTGAAGTCCACGAGTCATAAAAGAGCCAAGGTTGCCTACCCCTGAGATAGTTGCTAGTAGAGGGGGTTGACTTGAATTGAGCCTGCTGTTTTTGTCCTGTCCTGTCCTGTCCTGTCCTGTCCTGTCCTGTCCTGTCCTATCCTATCCTATCCTATCCTAATCCATTCCAATCCAATCCTATTCACGGTGCAAACTTTTTGAGCAACCATCATCTTTGAGAGGAGAGAAAAAGGAAAGTCAAAAGCTGCAAAAGTTAGTGGGCCACTTTTCTTTTCAAAATCCCCCCTCAACATTTCCTTAAGTATATATGGCTTTCCCTTCCAAAAGGAGGAATTGGTTGGCTATGGCTAATTTGTATGTAATTTCTCTGCTTGTAAAACCAGCTACTATTTTAGCTTTCTGTTTTCCATGTGATTTGCATTTGGCTGCTTGACAATTGACTCACATTTATGACGGTTACAGTGTCCCAAGGTCACGTGATCACCTTTTGCAACCTTCTGATAAGCAAAGTCAATGGGGAAACCAGATTCAATTAACAACCGTGTTACTAATTGAGCAACTGCAGCGATTCAGTTAACAAATGTGGCAAGAAAAGTCGTGAAATGGGGCAAGACTCACTTAACAAATTTCTCACTTAGCAACATCAATTTTGGACTCAATTGTGGTCATACGTTGAAGACTACCTGTAATAGATTTGGACCTAGCATTTAGTTTACCAGTCCATTACATGTCACTCTGAGTGAGATGGGCAATCATAAATTTGATATATAAATAAATTATCCTTTCCATTGATGTTTTGGTAATAGATAGGGGCAGGAATATACAGGTAATCCATGACTTACAGCCATTCATTTAATGACTGTTCAAAGTTATAACGACAATGAAAAGAGAGACTTGTGACTGTTTTTAACACGACTGTTGCAGTAACTCCATAGTCACGTGATCAAAATTTGGATGCTTGGCAACTGACTTATATTTATGATGGTTGCTATGTCCCATGGTCATATGATCACCTTTTGGGACCTTCTGACAAGTGAACTCAATGGGGAAGCCAAATTCCCTTAACAACCATGTTACTAATTTAATAACTGCAGTGATTCACTTAACAACTGTGTCAAGAAAGGTCATAAAATGGGGCAAAACTCACTTAACAACTGTGTTGCTGAATTATAGAAATTATGGTCATAAGTCAAGGACTACCTGTAGAGAATGTAAAATTGCTCGGAAGAGAGTATAGGAAAGAGAAAGCTGGTTTACCTTCAATGCAAGGAAGATATAAGAAGACGGGATGTCAGATACGAATTTAGGGAGGATGTAAGTGCTGAGAATCAACATCAGAGACCATCAGCTGTTTGTCATGGTCCTATTCATGAGCTACAATAAAGATCTAGTCCATGCTCTGATATATTACGTATAGCCAAGTCATTACTGCCAAGGGAATGTTTCTGGTGAGTGAGTCATTTTCAACAGTGGATATGTAATGTAACATTTTGCCAATGTTCAGTATCTGAAAAAGGAAGGGAGAAGGTATCTGGCAGAGTCACGTGGTTATGTCCCAACACTTCCTTTTTTCTATTTAAAGATTATGGATTCCCCTATTGCTAAAATAATAACCATTGCTTAAAAAGTGGAACAACTATGTCGTTGTTTCTCAACCTCAACAACTTTAAGATGTGTGGACTTCATCTACCAGAATAAAGTTGCTTGGGAAACCTTGAACTATGCCAAGGATTGGTTACCTGAAAACTAGTATCTCTGATTAAGGAAAGAACCTGAAATACTACATTTCATTTTAGTTTTCAGATGATCAATCTTTTAACAGATTTGTTCTAGCTGTGCTAGGCCATGAGTTGGTTTGTCAGGACTCAGCTTAATGCATTCTGTGATTCTTGCTCAAGAATTAATTGTTCATAAATAGTAGAAACATCTCCTATCCTGCAATATGTTTGACACAGGTGTATATTCTTGGCTCCTTATAATGCAGCTTGATTTGAATATGTTTTTATTTGAATGAGGGCACATTGTTAATGGTGTATCTCTTTTATGTGAATCTACTGGGTTTTATAATTCGACAATAACAAACAGGCTGTGGTGAATCTCTTTAAGTTCTTGTCATGTTAATTTTCTAGCTTAAATTAATGCTGTGGTGGTGGTGGAGAGGGTAAAACACAAGGCTGGATTTGTTCATTGTTCACTGCAAAGGACTTTTAACTTGCAGTTGATGCTCCTATGCATATGCATGTGTGAGGACCCACCAAACCACTGTGCCTTCTTTGAAAAATTCTGGAGTGAGTGAACCAGATCTGACCTTTTTTTGTGCTGCTTAGGAATGCTTTTAGGGTACAAAATGTATTAATTGTAGCTAGATATGCTATAGCTAGTAATTTCTGCTTTTCTTTGTGGCAAGTGGGAGGAATTATTTAGCTTTAAAGATGGTTAGCTCAGGGTGTGCATCTGTGTTCTTTGTTTCCTCTTTCTCTGTAAAAAATGCTTTCTCATCTCAAGGCTTATCAGATAGTGGGGCAATCTCCTAAGGAAGGCCTAAGCAGTTACTCAAAGCTTCTCTTTCTATTTTTATTGCTGTTTTGCAATAAAGGGTACTGTGGTTGATTTTGAAATCTCTCACTGTTTGTCTACCACCTGCTTGGATCTAATCTTTATCCCCTTTATTCTAATCAATGCCATTATTTTGTACACCTATTGAGCGTTCAGTAGGCTTTTCTGGAGAGTGGGGGACAGCAGGCGAGTGTCGTGCAGAGAAGTTCAGCATTTCCCCCCACTTCTCTGATTCAATTTGATGAAAGAATTTCTTTTAAAATGTTCAGTGAGGAAAGGATGTTAAGTGAAATTTTCATGCAAGGAGTGAAAAGATATAGCCCAAAGAGTTATGTGTGTATGTGACACACACACACACACACACACACACACACACACACACATCCCTTCTGTTTCATTGTATAGTCACATCTGTAAAGGTTAACAGTATTCCTGGCTTCCTACTTCCATTAAACCTCAAAGATAATGTGAGAAAATGCAAACAATATCAAATATTTGAACTAGATGCTGGGTATTGAGAAAAACATACAAAGGAAAAAATGCATTAGGATAAGAGTGGTAATAGAAGAGAATATATATATATATATATATATCTCAGGTTGAACTGTGGAGTTCTTGGTGCTCTCTGAGTTTTGGTTTGAGGGAGCCAACCCAGAAGTAAGGAAAAAAAATCTGACATTGAGAAATTCCTTGCTTCCTGGAATTATGGGTGCTCCATCACTGGAGGCTTTCAAAAATAGACTGGACAACCACTTGACCGGGATAGTATAAGGTCTCTTATCTTGGAACAGGAGGTTGGACTAGAAGACCTCTGAGGTCCCTTCCAGTCCTATGATTCTGTGTTTTGTATTTGTTTGCAGATGTTTCATTACCTGACTAGGTATTGTCATCAGTGCTAGTGAGTGTGGGATTTGCTCCCTGTTTATATACAGTAACTTGCCCTCCCAATGCTGGTGGGGCTGCAGTTTTCTCTTTGGAAGTTCTAGGATTAGGGTATTGTTTTCTGCTTGATTGGATAGGGGTGATTTTTAGAACAATCCTTAGAACAGGTGTGAGTACTCCATAGCTTATACAGATAGTCCTCGACTTATAACAGTTCATTTAGTAACCGTTTGAAGTTACAGTGGCACTGAAAAAAGTGACTTATGATCATTTTTCACCCTTATGACTGTTGTAGCATCCCCGTGGTCATGCGTTCAAAATTAAGACGCTTGGCAATTGACTCATACTTATGAAAGCTACAATGTCCTGGGGTCATGTGATCACTGTTTGTGATCTTCTGACAAGCAAACTCAGTGGGGAAGCCAGATTAATTTAACAGTCATGTTACTTAACTTAAGAAACCTAGTGGTTCACTTAACAACTGTGGCAAGAAAGGTCACAAGATGGGACAGAACTCATTAACAACTGTCTCACTTAGCAACAGAAATGTTTGGGCTGTGGTCATAAGTGGAGGACTACCTGTATACTGATCCCTAATCTTCTTTCTGTAAGTCTTTCTTTTCTTCAGGATTGCTCTGTTGAAATTTGATGGTGAGCCATCAAATGACTGGGGCACAGTTTTCACTTGAAAACAATAGGCCCTAATAAGCTCAATGCACTTTTCTTTATGAACCTTCCCAACCATCCCCCCCCCCCCCGCCAAAAAAAATATATGTGTGGGTGTGGAAATCCTGCCCTGCTTCTTTCAGAGACAATACCACACCGTGACCTTTAGCAGGTGCAAAGAAAAAGCACGAAAAAGAAAACTTGTTTCTGCTGTGGTAGGTCTCCTGCTATTAACTAATGTATAAATTCAGTATTTTGTTTTGTTTTATGAAAAGTATTACCAGCATGATGAGGTCTAGAAACCTGCTTGCTACTAAATTTAAAACAACTCAGCAGAGAGAGAAGAGAATGTTTTTAGAATTTGCATTTACACCCATACCTTCTGCTAGAGAAAGGTATGGGTGTAAGAGAAAGTGTTAATAGCTTTTCTTCGATATCAATCAACAGATTGTAGGAGTGGCAGAAAAATAGCAAAGGTTAAGAAACTGTTGCCCCTTGATACCTATATGTAATACAGATATTTAAAATATTGGTAAAGCTTCCTTCATCAAATTTTGCATTTTAATGAATATATGCTCTCACCTGAATTCATTTAGTGCTTAATTAAGTAACTTACCTGCAGTTTTTGAAACCTTACTGTATCCCGTCACACAAAGCCAGAGCTCTATCTTTTAATCTTGATTTCTTGCAGTTTTGGAAGTCCATGGGTTTTAATTGATTTTCTCTCCTCTCTCTTGATCCTTCTTAAAATTTATATATTACTCTCCCTATATTTCTAGCTCTTTATTTTTCCTTGATGCGTTTGATTGAAGAAACTGAATTTTGCAAATACTTTGTATAAAGTCTTGATGCCAGCTTCACAAAATTCACTTAACTTTGAATATTCCCCACTTTACCGTTGCTTAGGAAAAAATCTGGGACTCTCACAGAGTTGATTGAAAGATGGGCAGCCATATATGTTTTGGATGGATGGATATAGATAGAGAAATAGAGAAATAGACATTGCATGGCACTCACAAATTCAGGTGCTAATTGCATGTATGAATTAATGAATCATCAGTACTAATATTAACCAGATTGCTTCAGTACTAATCAACCCTAATCAGATTGCATCAGTACTCCACTTCTCAAATACCATATTCTTCAGTAGAATCCATTCTTAGTACCGATATTTAGCGCAAACAAATCAAGCAGTACACCGGCACTTATGAAGTAACTTTTTATATGGGCTTATTTTTATTCAGAGTGCAGAAAGTTTTGCTTATTAAGAAGTCCCTTTGTATTTCAGAAGGTGGTTCTGAAAAGAGGGGAATAGTCCCATGCAAATGGTCAAAACTAGTGAGATCTGGGGGAGGCTGATGAGTTAATGCCAAGACAAAGATGGTGCTAATTGTTTGAGCCCTCCATTGCTTTCATTACCTATCTGAAAGAATGTTAGTGAATAGTTTAATTAATCATAAGCTCTGCAGTTGAGTGGGAAAAATAGGTACAGCAAGCACAAATAAGCATTTCCTGTGGAACTGTTGTTGAAAAGGCTTCAGTTTTTGCATGAACTCTTATGTTCCCCAAATGTACTGCTTTGATCTCTCATGTATGTTTTGTGTGTGTTTGTGTGTGTGCGTGCGTGCGTGGGTGGGTGGTATACATTTTGTTTTTGATCTATAGGTCATGTCACTTAGATTTTTTTTTCATTAGTAGATAGAGAGGAAATGAGGAGGCTGAATAAGGATCCCAGCATCTGGGAAAAACCCTTGTTCAAAACAGATTTTTCTACCTTTTTCACAGGATCAAAGAAATGTTATAATGCTAAAAATTGGGATAGAAAAGTGGGGAAAGAAAGAGAAGATGACAACAGCCTACTTTCTCAGTGGAGTTTTTTTCATCCTGTTCTTAAAATAGCACAGTCACCATAGTAGTGGAATAATATCACAGGACAAGGATAAACAGTGATATTTGCATCATTTTTTGACCATTTCATTGCAAAGAAGCTGGATAGCAATATAGGTTTCTTTATTGTTGTTTTTTTAAAAGTCAAACAGTATGAGAAATAGCTAATACATGGGCTTTTAGTAGAAGAGAATATAGAATAGAATAGAGCTGGAAGGGACCTATACCAGTGATGGCGAACCTTTTAGAGTGCCCAAAAAATGGCCCCGCCCCCGCTCCACCCGCTGCCCCGCCCCCAACCTGCCTGCCCGCAGGGCCACTCACCGCCTCCAGGGCCCGCCACAGATCGCCCACGCAGCCCAGCAGCACCATGGCAGCCACACCCCGCAGCATCAACTGTGCACGATGGGGCATGAGGGCAGAGTCTTGTCTACGCTGCCTGGCTGCCATGCCCTTGGTTGCGGTACTCCGCGTGGGCCACACTCGGGCGACTCTCCTCCAGGGGGGCTGCTGGTGAGGAGGGGGTCGCAGGGGGAGGCAAGGCTGGGGCAACGGCACGTGTGCCCACAGGGAGGGCTCCGAGTGCCGCCTCTGGCACACGTGCCATAGGTTCGCCACCTCTGACCTATACCATTTCAGACAAATGACTGTCTAGTCTCTTCTTAAAAATCTCCAATGATGGGGCACCCATGATTTCTGAAGGCAAGCTGTTCCACTGGTTAATTGTAGCTCAGGGTTGAAATGAGGGGTCCTTGGTGCTTTCTGAGCTTGATTGTTTTCTTGCAGATGCTTTATTAACAAACTAGGTAATATCAGTGCTACTAGTGAGTGGAGTTTGCTTTCATTTTATATACTCCTGGCTTGCTATATCGGTCTTGGTGGTTACCTGATTAGGCTGTTGTTAGCTTGTCTGAGTTGATAGTTCTGTGATTGGGGTACTGTTCGCTTCCTGACTATTGATCTAATATTAATCTTGGTGTAAATCACTGCTCATCTGGGTGTTGATTGCTGGTGAGGAAGTGTTTTTGTCTTTTTGTTTCCTTTTCGGCTTTTTGTTTGTCTCTTTTGCATGGTATGTAAATGTTTGTCTCTTTGTGCCTATTGATGACCAAGTTGTCTGAGTGCCAGATTTCCAGGAATTTGGCTAGGTCCAGGAAACTATGGTTAAGTCTGTCCATGTGTTGTGAAACACATGGACACACTTAACCATAGTTTCAATTGGGAAACTTAAGAATCCTAGACCAAATCAAGTCCAAAAATGCTAGAGGTTCCTGGAAGCCTATCACTTCAGTAGTTGACAAATCAAGCCAGATATATTTTTGGAAACATATTAAACAAAACCCTTCCGGTAGGCCAATGAAATATGATTGATTGTTTTAGTGATAGATGATGAAGATGGGCTATCTTTGAATTGGCCTCTCTCTCTAATGTGTTATCCAGGCCTTCTATTGCAGTGTTTCTCAACCTCAGCAAATTTAAGATGAGTGGACTTCAATTCCCAGAATTCCCCAGCCAGCATGTCCATACACCTGAAAGTTGCCAATTATGAGAAACACTGGTCTGTATATAGACTATATAGCATATGTTGTGACAATTCTGACTCTCCTATGATGTTGGTTACTTATGCAAATCATTGTTTGGTAGAGTTTTTTCAAAGGTAGTGGGGATGTTCTAATGGGGTTGTCATTCAGTTTATTGAAAAAATGGATATGAAATGTAATATAAAGTCATGAAGATGAAGCTTTTACGATATTTTCCATTTCATTGCTACTTTTACAAGACCGATTGTGACCTAAAGGAAATACTATCCCTCATGCAAAAGGTCATTAAATATATTATATCTCGTTTCCTCAAGGTTTGAATTGTTTCAGTTTTCTCCCTATAGGCATAACCTTTAGACTGCAGCCAGTCAGGAAGCCAAACAAATACAGCTACAAATATATTTATAAATACTCACCCCTTAACTGTGCAAGTTAAATTTTGATGCTCTGACATTTAACAACTTGTTTCACTCACAACACTATTAGTTTGACATTTGAACCCAGATTGTAGGTTTAGGTCCTAAAACTAAGGAGAAACTTCCTGACAGTTAGAACAATTAACCAGTGGAACAACCTGCCTCCAGAAGCGGTGAATGCTCCAACACTGGAAGTTTTTAAGAAGAGACTGGACAGCCATTTGTCCGAAATGGTATAGGGTTTCCTGCCTGAGTAGGGGGTTGGACTAGATGACCTCCAAGGTCCCTTCCAACTTTATTATTATTATTATTATTATTATTATTATTATTATTATTATTATTATTATTATTATTATTATTATTATTATTATTATTATTATTATTATTACTATATTCATGATTTGTTTTACATTTAATTTCTTGGCAAATTCTTCATGTAGATCTAGGAAACTTGCAAAACAAGCTTGTTGTACCTTCTTCTGCTACAACTTAACTCTATTTTTGAATTCCAAAAGGCACCGTATGTGTATGTGTACTTAAATTAAGACTTCAGGGGTGGTAGTGGTGATAGAATGAAAGCCTTTCCCCGACCCTTGTATGGTCTGGATCAGATTGTTGTGCTTCTCCCTCCCTGACCAATTAATTAAATAATTAAATGAAATGAAAACAAATCCAAACAAGCACGAAGTGTTGTTTGGCCCAAGGGAGCTAAGCACTGCAAAGGTAGCAGAAATCCAGTAATATGGAAGACAGCTGGTGGCTTATGGCTGTTTTCCATGTTATTCGTTCTTGCCCACAAAGATAAACACTGCATTGTACTGTAATTAGTGTTACAGATTATAAGGTGTTGTGGAAACATGCTTATGGCGTGAAATGTTCCCCTCGTCCCTGCTACAAATAAACCTGTTTTTAAAAGCATATTTTCTGGGATATTTTGCCCTCATGCTGTGATAGATATTTAAAAGGCTGAGCTTGCTTGTTAGGAGGAAGGAAAGATGATGATGATGATGATGATGATGATTGTTGTTGTTGTTGTTGTTGTTGTTGTTGTTGTTATTATTATTATTATTATTATTATTATTATTATTATTATTATTATTATTATTCCCCAGAATGTTGAGCTCATAGGCAGCTAAATCTTCCCTGGGAGAACTCTTGAAATTGATGTTTCAAGATGGGGAGAGTCTTGTTACCAGAGCAACTGGCACATCTTGTGCTGCTTGGGTTATGCAGAAGATACAGCTGAACTCTGGGAAGATTAAAGGGGGGGGGGAGAGAAAGACACAAAACATAGAAGTCAACCCACACACTCCTCCACATCAAGATGTCATGATAACACTTGTGTTTGAGGAACAGTTTGAGTCAAAGGTGCATCACCCCTATCTTCTCTGAAGCAGGATGAGTTCTTGATGAAATGATAAGGAGGGTTAATATTACTTCTTTTCTTTTTAAACTATTTTTAGTTTTTCCCCCTTTCTGTTTTGAATACTTTGAGTCGGATATTTTCCCCTTCTCCATATGACTCTTATCAACTTTCACAATTCAATTGGCAGCCTAGGTATTCTTTTTTGCCCTTTGTCTGTTGCTGGCCCTAAACTGAGCTACGTGGATAGCTTGGTTTTAATTTCTTCATGAAAGGTCAGTCCTCTTGTAACTCCCATGAACTGTTTAGGCCACCTTTCCCCAACCTTGGCAACTTTAAACTGCATGGACTTCAACTCCCAGAATTCCCCACTCAGCATGTAATAATAGAACAGAACCAGCAGCCATCTAGGTATCAGGTAGAATAACAGAACAAGCGTTGGAAAGGACCATGGAGGTCTTCTAGTCCAACCGCTTGCTCAAGCAGGAAACCCTATGCCATTTCAGACAAATGGTTGCAAAATCTCTCCTTTAAAACCTCCATATAGTTATAGTTATGTCACCTTTGTCTTGGATAAATAGGACATTGTTAAATTGATATGCCAGTCTGTATTGAATGAACAATATAGTAATTCATGCTTAACTGTTTCTACTTTCCTCATTGGGTATGAAAATAAACACTGTTGAACTGGGGCATTGTTACATCTCCTTCCATTTACATAGCTGGTAAAACATTAAATCTAATAAAAGAAAAGGCTTTCAGGTGAGACAAACACAAGATACTATCCAGGCAATTGGCTGGAATGAAACTCCCATCTATATCAAAAGAGATGGGGGTTAGACCTTTCTGGTAATCATTGCTTTAGTTCCATTTCAACTCCCCCATAGTCAAGTGATATCAGATACTGGACCGAGAGTCCTCAAAGCTTAGAACCAGTTCAATGCCTGAAAAAAAATTGTTGTCCCAAAGAATTCAGGAAGCAAGAGTTCCATCAATGAAAATCCACATTAGCCAGAATTTTAAGCAACAAGCCACATTGTCTCTGGAGAAGGACATCTAGCTAGGCACACGAAAGAGATGTTCTGAGGCATTTGAAACCTGTGTCTTAAAAAATTTGGGAAGTATCACTTCCAGGAAGTTGTATTTTCATAATTACCAATCTGTGAGCCATTTAACAAAGAGCTGATCAACTTAATATGTAAAATACTTACAGCAACAGGAACATAAATCTGTCTCTACTGCTGGCAAAATGTAAGAAGATATTAACCATCTTATGGGTTTAGTGAGTAGCTTTGTTCTTGCCAAACAGCAGAAAATTGAAAGTATTAAATGCCTTAATTTGAAGCAGAATCAGAATAGAGCTGGAAGGGACTTTGGAGGTTTTCTAGTCCAACCCCCTGCTCAAGCAGGAGACCCTATACCATTTCAGACAAGTGGCTGTCTAGTCTCTTCTTAAAAACCTCCAGTGATGGAGCACCCTCCACTTCTGAAGGGAAGCTGTTCCACTGGTTAATTGTCCTCACTGTTAGGAAGTTTCTCCTTAATTCCAAGTTGCTTCTTTTGTCCTGTGAAGATATTATGAAGTTTTCAACAACTTCTTGGTTGGTCATGAACTTTATTTTGGCTGATTTCTTGTCTGTCACAGGAAGCAAATTTGGTTGCATTTCATTTGCCTTTAAAGGCAATTAAAATTAAAGTTAATATTATTACTTTCTAATCATGGCCTTGGTAATTTTTCTCCTTTTGTCAGTTTAAAATTAAATGTTAAAAACTACTATTTGGAAAGAACTCCAGATGTCTCAAGTGACCCAAGCAGATCTTTTGAGGGTTACATCTGTCTTGAGATCTGAAGGATAGATCAAACTGCCGGCCTGCGGGCCGGATGCGTCATGGCAAAACCGCGCCTACCTCATTGCCAGCAGTGGAAAAAAAGTCGCAATACGTCGCGACACATCACGTGACATGATGCGTTTGACACCCCTGATCAAGAGCATTCTGCAATCAAGAAATGCCACTCTGAATATACTGAATTAATATTGCCAAGCAGGCAGATAGTGAAAGTTGTAAAAAGGCTCTTCCAATCCCCTGCACTTAATATTTGGACAGCCAGCTTCAGGGAACTTGTGAATCTAATCTCTGATCATCCTAGTTTTATTTTAAAGTGGTATACTTACACTTATTGCCTCATTCAGCTTTCCTATAGAAGGCTATAGTCAGATATAATAACGTCTGAATGGGTAGAGTTATGTTGACAGGTGTAAAACATCATTATTTAACTTTGGAAGCTGAAAAGGATACTGAAAGTGAATGCTGGCAAACCAAAGATAAGATTGTAAAGAGGCCAGGTACTCTGCACATTGACAAAAATGGATAAACTTTTAGCAGAAGGCCATAACAAATGAGATTGAGGCTATGGAAATGGGAGGAAGGCTAGGATCCTGCTCTGAATCCTTAGAAAGATCAGAAGGACTAAATCAATATTGTCTTGATTTCAATCAGAAGTTCACTGAAATTTTCTAAAGGAAACTATCTCAAGGAATTTACAGCTGAAGTAAATAGAAGATACCCCTGCAGTTGTGTCTGAGAAAGAAGCTGATGAAGCAGTGCATGCCACATAGTTTTGATTAAGACCAAGGATGTCAAACTTTGGCAACTTTAAGACTTGTGGACTTCAACTCCCAGAATTCCCCAGCCAGTATGAATTCTGGGAGTTGAAATCCATAGGCCTTAAAGTTGCCAAGGTTGGACACCTCCAATTAAGACCATGTTGCATAAGAGTTTGGTTACCTGGAGGTGACGGCAACATGTTCATTTCAAAATAATCAGGCAATCCTCAAACAGGACATTGCAATTGAAGGAATGTTAAGGCTCGGCCCGGAGTGACTTTTTTCCAAGCTTGCAGTTTCATAATTCCTGGCACAAATTTAGCAGTGAATATTTTCAATCATCATTTGCTCCATGGCCAGGGTTACAAAAAATGTTTGAATGGATGTGGAGCCAAAAATCTTGATTTAGTGTCTTTTAAAAAATAATTCATTATTCTTTCCTACTGAGAAAAAACAACAGATTACAATAAAAACCATATTTTAATCTCTCTGTATATTATTTTAAAAGGGCCTGCTTTCAATTTTTTTTTATTGCTTATAATGACTTCTGTTTTGGGATGTTATCCTGTCTGTTATTTGATCAAGCTTGCTGACTTTGGCTTTCATTCACATGATGGTTAAATGTGTGAAAGTTATAGCTGCAACACCTCAGCAAAGACATAATTTGAAGAAATCAAGATTTTCTAGTTTTGTGCTTAATAGACAAACTCACTTGAGATGTTTGTGTGAAAGAGTGAAAATTAAAAGGAAAAAAGTAGTGTTTTAGAGAAGAATGCCAGTTTATTTATTTGTATCCCACCTTTATTTGTTTTACAAATAATTCTAGGTCAGGGGTCTTCAAACGTGGCCCTTTTATGACTTGCGGATTTCAACTCCCAGAATTCCTCAGCCAGGCATGCTGGCTGAGGAATTCTGGGAGTTGAAGTCCACAAGTCATAAAAGGGCCAAGTTTGAAGACCCCTGCTCTAGGTGAACATATTCAACACACTTTCCTCTTCCTATTTCCCCCACAACAAGAACCCTGTAAGATGGTTGGGATAAGAGAGAGTGACTGGTGCAAATGGCTTTCATGGCTTAGAAGGGACTTCAATTCGTGGTCTCCTGCTTTCTAGCCTGGTGCCTTAACCACTGGACCAAACTAGCTGTCTTTAGAAAGCATATGATATTTAGAAATTTTAGAAAGCATGTGATAAGAAATGGACCAACAACCTTACACTGGGTTTTCTTTAAATATTAATAAAAAATTTCCAACCCTGACCTTCCAGCAAATAAATGGATGCTACTTTTCTGAGCATTGTGACATAATTCTCCAACTTATAGAAAACAAACACCGCAAAAATAGGAAAACATGCTTGTCAAATTAAAGAATAGGGTATATATTGGGAAAACTGCAAACAAATGGCATATAGATTTTCAAAGGAATGATAACAGGAACAAAAACGCATGCCTTATCCACTGCCAAAGCAAACTATTCTAGAACCCATCAAGCTAACTTGTTAGTTTATTTATTTATTTATATTTAATATTTCTTAACTGCCCTTTGGAGAGGGGCTCCGGGCGGTGATATTAGGAGTGGTGGTGTGGTGGTTGCTGTTTGATATGATATGGAATGAGCACTTTTTTCCCGGGAAGCTCCAGCTACAAAGTACTTGCAACAACTGTAGTCAACAATTATGCAAGTCCTCTTGACAGAAATTAAAGCAGTGTGGGAATGTTTCCATGGTGCCTCCTAATCTGATGTGTTTGTGGGACCTCTGAAAATATTAAAAGGCCTCAGCAAAGATAAAGCTATCGAGCTTTCTTGTTGTTGTGAATGGGAACTATTTGCACTGCATACTTCTCCAACCTGTAGTTACATGATTTCTTATCTCTGTGGTATTAGCAAACAGGTACACCCATTTTTTCAAGTAGGACCTGCAACAGCATGTTGCAAATGTTCAGGATGACATCCAAATGTCAGGTGCTTACCTGGAAAACTCCATTCCATTTTAGATTTCTAATATTCCCTATTACAGTTCCTCCCTTTGGAATTACGGAAAGATTTCAACACTGTCCTCATACAATCATTTCTCAAGTGTTATCCATCAGCTTGTGAAGATCTAGGTCACCACTCGATATCACTAGGTATCCTCCAGAATATGTGCACTTCAGCACTCAGAATTCTCCAGTCACTTGAGAGATTAAAGGACCTGTTTATCCTTGAAAAGATCAGAGGGGATTAGTAATACTGGTAGGCAGGATTTTTGCACTTACCACGGTTGCAGCATCCCCATGGTCATGTGATCAAAAATCAGATGCTTGGCAACTGACTCATATTTATGACCGTTGCACTGTCCTGGGGTGATGTGATCACTTTTGGCGACCTTCTGACAAGCAAAGTCAATGGGGGAAGCCAGATTCACTTAACAACTGTGTCACTAACTTAACAACTGCAGTGATTCACTTAACAATGGGGGGCAGAAATGGTCGTAAAATGGGGCAAAATTCACTTCACAAATGTCTCACTTAGCAACAGAAATGTTGGGCTCAATTGTGGTCGTAAATTGAGAACTACTTGTGGTTTTCAAATAACTGAAAAATGCCGTGCAAAAGTAAGCTGGGCCCTGTTGTCTTATCACACCAAAATTAATACAGAATAAAGGGATACAGAATAATGTAGGGACGTCATGGAGGGAACTTGAACAGAGAAGTCATTACCTTGAAAACTGGAAGTGTTCATGTAATGACTGAACAGAAAGAGGGTGCTTTAATTTGGATTCCTGCCCCCAAGTAGTATGATGGATACTGTGACCTAAATGACTCCTCCCAATTCAATAGTTCCATGAATTCTGGGAGTTGAAGTCTAAACATCTGGAGAACACAGTTCAGGAAGTCTTTTTTGAAAAAAAGTGTTGCACTATATGATAAGCTTCCCAAGTTTCTGCATTGATTTCTTACTCCATAAATAGTAGTGTCTTATTTATTTGTTTATTGCCTGTTTTGGGGAAACAGTAAAAAAACAGCGAAACTACCAACATTTTACTTAAAGTGGAATTAAGTGCTTGAGATGTCTTTCAATGTATGAAATAATGTACAGAAAGCACTAATTTTCAGGGGGGGAAATATTGAAAAACGGTGGGGGAAATGAAGGCTCAGAGTATACATTTTGCTGTGTGATATGTTGTTCTACCTACTGTTAAACTTTTTAAGTCCATAGAAGGCCAACTAATGGAGAGGCATAAAAATCATGATTAAACTAAAAGATTTCAAGCTTAAAGTATTTTATTTTAAATTTCAAACAATTGTGGTGAACTTGAACCTGATCATTCTGTCAATTCTGGAAGTAATTGGAGTTTGAAACATCCATGTTCTGAGCCCAAAATAGCAGATGCAGACACAAAAACAGTAATTCTTTAATGTAGAATACATAAGATTGTTTTATAAATCTAAAAAGAAAGACAGGTAAAAATAAATTCTAGTAATTCTTCTCCCCCCCCCCCAAATTATTCTGAAATGACATATGAAAAGAGAGTATGTTTAATTAATTTAATGGAGTCATTGGCATAGTCTGGAAAGAAATATTCATTCATTTATTTGATGTATATCTGTTAGGCGCAAAGAATCAGAACTGTTCATGAGACTGCAGCATAGAAGAGTTATTCAAACCTTTACACAAGAATCCGGTTAACTAAAGTTCAACACTAAATTGGCGACAGATAAGGAACAATGGAATAAAGGAGGGATTGGACTTAGAGCACTTCTGGAAACGCAATAACTCTCAGCTGAAGGTGTTCTTATCTCCATCCTCTCAACTCTGCCTGCTCTTTTCCTACAATGATGACGATGATGTTATCCATTCAGGCATGTCCTACTCTTGGCAATTCTATGGACCACGTCTCTCTACCTCTTCTGACCTTACACTATTTCTTTCTGTTGTTCTATGCTCTGGTTGGTATCAGCTTTGATGGTGTCCAGCCGCCATGTTCTTTGGCAGCCTGATTTCCTTTTTCTGCTAACTTTTCCAAACACAATTGCTTTCTTTAGTGAATTCCCCTGCATGACATGGCCAAAATGAGTGAGACACCGTTTTTGTGATTTTGTCTGGTGTTATACATTGCAGTACTTGCAATATCCCATCTTTATTTGATACAACACAAAGCAGCATACATACATACTACTCCCTCCTATTTTATCCCCCAGCAGGAACATTGTTCTGATGTTCTTCAGAAGAACAAGAACTTCTTTTGTGTGTTCTCTGGGGATCCATTTCCTAGAATAGTATCATTGAACATTCCTAGTCAGTCATTGGCAGGTCAAGATAAAGAAAAATATCTTTGTGATTAGCACGACCTTATTGCTTAATTTTAGCATCCCCTGGGGGAAGTCTAAATGAAGACATTACAGTAATTCACAGCCTTGGACCCTTCCCATCCATTCCTTTCTGCATAAGAAATGGACAAATAGTTTTGCTTCCAATCTCTTTCTATTCAACCATAACTTTTTTCTCCTCCTCACATTAATAAACAGTTTAAAATCTATTTCCTCACATCATAACATTTATTTTAAAGAGTTTCTTTGCTCAAAATATAGTAGAGCTTTTGTTGTCTTCATTATTTTATTTATCTAGAAAAAAGAGAAAGATAAAATTAATTAGCAAACATTGTCAACCTCCTCTGAAAACAAGAAGCAGTAGTATAAATGACATTAACCCAACAACTTTTTGCAATTGCTATAAATCATGTACAATTAGGGAAGACCTTCAAAAACGATGGGAAGAAAAAGCTGCCTGCAAAAGCTGTGTTTTCGTGAGGGATCCTCTAGTAGAGAAGTCTGTCGGGATTTGTTTCTTTCCAGCTCAGAAATTCCAATGTGTGTATGGTTGATCTAATGCCCTTTTGATGCCAGAAATTATTCATCTTCTTCAGATTTTGAACTATGCGAGAATGCTGTTTTAAAACCCTTTTAACCTCCATATGGAAGTGTAAATAATGTTTTATGTTCTCTGATTACTCTGGGGAGGTATAAAATCTTAATTATTGGGATCAGCCTGGAAAAAAAAATATTTTTTGGCTCTTCTGTACTGGTATGAGTGCTGCAGGCAGTGGAGATCAAGTTCTTTTTTTGTCTGTGCATGTCTTATCTTTTTCCATAAAAATATTTTTTAAACCTACTAGGAAAACATTTTAGATTGACCTGATGAAGAGAAAAATATTTTTTTTTATCAGCAAAATCACAAAACTTTGTCGTGGTTACAAGAACACAAGAGAAACAACTCTTTAGCCCCTACAGAAGGTCATTGGAATGACAGCAAATGAACTCAGGTAATGAAATTTTTGTTCTTTCCATGGGCTGTTGAAAGAATTTGAATATATTTAGAGCTCAACTCTCAGGCCTCTTGGCAAATAACATTTGAAAATGAAACTAAACAAAGCCAACAAAAAACAACAATCTTTTTTTTTTGTAAAAAATATCATTTATGAAATCCCTGTGTACTTTGGAGTTCAGAATTTTAAGGATCTCTTAATAGTCTCTGTTAATTCAATGTATCTCCAAGCCACTTTAAGAAGTGCAAAATTTTGGAAAATGCAGCCTTGTCCTTCAAGAGTTCTGAATTGGGCAGACTCCTTCCATGGAAAGATATGTCTAGTGTAATTTAAAGAAGGACTAGCAGTGTTCCAATATCTAAGGGGCTGCCACAAAGAAGAGGGGATCAACCTATTCTCCAAAGCACCTGAAGAAAGGGCAAGAAGCAATGGATGGAAACTAATCAAGGAGAGAACCAATCTAAAACTAAGGAGGGATTTCCTGACAGTTAGAATAATTAATTAATGAAACAACTTGCCTCCAGAAGTTGTGGGTGCTCCATCACTGGAGGCTTTCAAGAAGAGCCTGGACAACCATTTGTCTGGAATGGTATGGGGTTTCCTGCTTGAGCAAGGGGTTGGATTATAAGACTTCCAAGGTCCCTTCCAATTCTGTTATTCTCTTCTGTTACTGTGCTCTATATACTATGGGTGGGTATATGCATCAGATCAGTATAGATTTGTTTGGTTTTGACATAGCATGTTGTATGAATTCAATAAATCTGAATTATTCAGTAAACCGTGGTTAAACCAATTGTGGTTTAGTGTAATGTGGTGGATCCAATCTCATTGTCAGGCTCACTATATAATCCCATGTATAATCCCACACCAATGTAATATTCTCCTATGAAGCAGGCTTTCCCCTCAATGTATTTTCTTCTCTTTTTAATTTTTCCCAAAGTTTCTGAAAACATTTATATGGCAGATAACACAAGATTGGATGCTTTGATAAAATGATACATTCATACTAATCTACACGATCCCACTCCATTGTATTTCTGTAATGATTTAATATATAACATCCAAAACAAGTGGGATCCAAACGTTGTCAAACCAAAGTGGAACTCTTTCACTGACATTTGTCCATCTATTTTTCCCACACAATACTCTTGGTTAGGTGGGTTAGACTGAGAGAGTTACTACCCCACAGTCAGCCAGCTGGCTTTCCTGCCTAAGGCAGGACTAGAACTCACAGTTTCCTTGTGATTGGCTCAAAGTCAGCCAGCTGGCTTTCTTGCCTAAAGCAGGACTAGAACTCACAGTCTTCTGGTTTCTGGCTGGATGCAAATGAAGGATATTTTTGTGAGTTTTTTATTTATTTTACATCACTAACTAAGCAAACACTTCCTAATTTAACATAATTGGATTTTCAGCAGTTTTTACAGTGAAGACAAAATATTGAAGTAGGATGGATGCTATGCTAGCTCTAGGACTTTCTTTAGCCAACTTAAGTTTCAGTAAAAGCTAAAATACAAGATAATAAGAAAGATTAAAAAGGAGAAGATCAAAAGGGAAAAATGAAGAAAATTACAAGAAAAAAGGAAAACAGTTACAAAAAAATGACTTCTAACATCATATAAACAATATACCAACTCAATCCAAAAAAGTACTGGATTTTCTTTATTGAACTACGCAGACTTTGTTGAAATATGTGAGCATCCCATTAAAATCTGTAATCAATGTGATGATTGTAGGGAAGAATAAAGAGTACTATTGAAACTTGTTCTATTCAAATTCCTCACATTTTTTTTTAAAAAAGCTAGAAAATTCTGTTTTGCAGTCTTGTAGCACTTGGGAAACATTGGTATATAGAACTGAACAAAATGTTTATTTGAAATTACTAGATGGCTTGTTAAACTTTTGAAGGCTGGATAATGAATACATAAGCATCTTCAATTTCTCCAGTGATCAATAATGAAGCACAGAATGACTGTCAATTGTCCAACTAGCGAACCCAAGAAAAAATTTCCTCTAGATAATTGAGTCCCAAAAGGTAAAGCTTTATTGGACAAACTATCTCAGAACTAAAGAAGCAAGACAAGCTCTGAATTTTCCCATGCAGATGCTTGCTTAGTTAAACAATAGATTCCTGTTCTCCCACCCACCAAGTGTTCCCATTGTCCAATAGTAATTCTTCTTTTTGTTATGGGAACAGTTCATTTCTCCACTGAGCATCTCTGGCAATGACCTTGAGGTGGTGCAGGCTCTCACAATCCGTGAACGGCTTCTTGGCATTCCATTTCCTTCCTTCATTTTCTACTCCCCCCTCCCCTGTCTATGGCAAGTTGATTAGCCCTAGAAGCTAGCAGGGATCATAGTCATTCAATCTTGACATGGACATTCAAATTAATTTATTCCTTCACTTAGTTTTTTTCCCCTTTTATATAGTGTCCAATTGCCATATAGCAGTGATGGCGAACCTTTTAGAGACTGAGTGCCCAAACTGCAACCCAAAACCCACTTATGCATCGTCGAGTGCCGGGTGGGTGTGGCCCATTGGCTGGGTGTGGCCCATTGGGTGGGCGTGGCTGTGGTGGTAACGGCAGACAGGGTGGGACTAAAAAGTTCAATCAATCAATTCCAACTTTGCAAGATCTTTTTTTTTTCCGCAAGAAGTTGAAATTGACTAATTGAACCTTTTTTTTTTTTTGCACACGGCGGCGGAGGCCTAAAGCGAAAAGGTTTTATAAAACCCAGCTGAAGGCCTAGGACTGGGGCGACGGCCCACGTGCCCACAGAGAGGGCTCTGTGCCGCCTATGGCACCCGTGCCATAGGTTCGCCACCACTGCCATATAGCATGAATGATTCTCCAATGGACTTAAAAGCAATTGTTGGAAAGGGTTTTTTTTAATACTAAAGAACAGTTTTTGGAAAGGATGAATTTAACTCCTGAAAGAACATCTTTCTTTACATCAGGATTACCAGTTACATGCCGCTGATTGTCTGCCACTTCTGTCACAAATCATTTTCTACAAGGGTAAAACTACGGAATTGATTTAATAAGAATTTTAATCTAGAATCACACTCTTCTTCACATAGCATTAACTCATACCGCTCAAGGGTTATTATAGTCCAAAATAAGTGCATTGTTTTATAGCAAATACAAGTCAAGGCTTGCAACTTACATAACTGTAAATAAGTATCCTTCCAGATGCTGGTAATTTTTTCTTAGTAATGGAGGATCCCAGGATGTCTGATACAAGCAGAGCACTCTGGAATCTCTTAAGATCAAGTTGCATTCCAGCTGGCTGAAGGCCAAGGAGTTTAGCATTTAAGTAGCAGCTGTAATGTGGATAGGTTACAGCCATTATTACACATTACTATATGCTAGGCAGCATAGATTTAAGAGTCTGAGGTAACGTGCAGGCTCAAAGACAAGAAGAGGAGTGGAACATTGCATCCCCCCCCCCATGTCCATAAAAACTACATGGAATTGTATTTGCTGCACAGAAGTGAATACAAGATTTCAGCTGGTAGGCCCTTGAAGTCCCATCTTACTCTTTGCCATGAGAATAGCACACTAGGAATTTAACTATTTTTGTGGACAGTTAAAATCATATCAGATCTCCATATTGTCCGTTCCTGAGTAGTTTTGGCAACCCATTATCTGGAAGTGGTACAACTATTCCTGCCCATTCATCTGGCAACAAGTAACCAAGAATTGTGTTGAATTCCCTAAATTCACAGGGAAAGCCCAGTGCCATGTCTCTGGGGGATGTGAGAAGCACGATGTGGTAAATCCTTTCCCCCTTTCCCTTCCTTATTAAGCTCTTCATTAAGAAGTGGGCACAAGTAGAGGAGATCTATAGAGGGAATTAGCAATAGCACTTAGACTTATATACCATTGCAAAATGCTTTACAGCACTTTCTGGGCAGTTTGCAATGTCAGCATATTGCCCCCCCCCCCTCAACAATCTGGGTCCTCATTTTACTAACCTCAGAAGGATGGAATGCTGAGTCAACCTTGAGCCCTATCAGGATCGAACTCCAGGCTGTGGGCAGAGTTATCCTACAATACTGCATTGTAATCACTGCACCACCAGGGCTTCTGGGAAATGTGTTAAGTTCCTCTGCAAATTAGGAACAAGCCATTATTGGCTTTGTATTTAGGCATGTGAACCAGTGAACAAAACCAATCCCCTTTAAAGGAAACTATTCTTAAGCAATTGCCATGGTTTTAGAAAAGGTTTTAACATTGTTATTTTTTTAAATGTATTTTTAATTGGCGAGCCCCTGTATTTCTCATTCTTAAAATGTGCTTTGTGTGGATTCTTGGTCATGCCTGATAAGGTGTAGAAGTGCTGGTTACAAACCTGTTCATTTAATAGTTGTCTACAGAATCATAGAATTGGAAGGGACTTTATGGGTCTTCTAGTCTAATGTTTCTCAATCATGGCAGCTTATTTGTTCATTTATTAAATTTGTTTGCTGCCCATCTCACTGCAAGACGACTCTTCAAGATGTGTGGACATCAACTCTCAGAATTTTCCAGGTAGCGCTGAGAGTCAGAATTCTTGAAGTCCATACAACTTGAAGCTGCCAAGGTTGAGAACCACTGCTCAATGCACAATCTAGTAGTGCAGAGGTCCCCAACCTTTTGGGCACCGGGGACCAGTTCTGTGGAGAGAGGTTTTTCCGTGGACTGGAGGGTGCATGGTTTTGTGTGCTGCCTGCACCCCGCGGATGGGGCTTTGCTTGTTTGTGCCGACCGGTTGCTGGCATGCCGCAGCCTGGTACTGGTCCACGGACCGGGGGTTGGGGACCCCTGTAGTAGTGCATCTCTGACCAATCCAGCCTCACTTTTGATAATCTCCAGGAAAGGAAAACTCACCACTACATGTGGCAGCCTTTTCCACTAGCTGACAGCTCATACAGACCTGAAGTTTCTTGTGGCATCTGGTCTGAAGCTGCTTCCTCTTGTACATGCCAACCCTTCAAATATTTGAAGACTGCATTCCCTTCAGTCTTTGTTACACTAGGCTAAATCTTTTCACTATTTCCTGACCACTCACCATCCTGGTAACTATCTTCAAGTTTGTTCCAATATGTCACTATCTTTTTTGAATGGTGTTACCCAGAATTAGATACAATAATATTCAACAGTAGGCTGTCTAATCTTTCCCAGCTTGGAACTGTAGTAACTGTAACCCCAGGTCTCAGAATTCTCATTATGTTCTTATATTTAAGTCAAAAAATACCCTCCACTATTTTAATCTCTTGTAAAAGAGGGATAGACAGATTAGTGGAAGATCAGGCCATCAGCAGCCATTCATCAATGGCTACTGTATCTCCTAAATTGCATCTTTAGAGTATAATAATGGAAGTGGATGAATACTTCTTGCCCAAAGTTGTGTACCTTGTGAATTCATCTACTTGGTAGCTGTGTATTGGAAGAGAAGGCCATTTATATGAATTTAGCAGAATTCTTTTAAATTCTTATAAAATGGAGGTTGTGAATTATATTTTCCCTTCTTATATTTCAGTTATGGAAGCATTATTTATTCCAAATTTTTCTGAACAATATCTCCCAATAATGCAAGCCAAGCTGGCTAATTATACTCATGAAAATGTAGTTCAGTAAAGTTTCAAAGTGAGCAAATTCTTAGCATATTCTGTTAGTAGTCTGATTGTGAATCCATGATAAGCTTATTCCAAACAGAAGTTCATCAAAATACTTTATAGTGTATGATAGTGTATGATTAGGCTGTAATGATTATTAATGCTGATTACCTGTTTTCTGTTGTGTGTGGTAAGATTTTTTTTGTATGTGTGGTTAATAGTTGAAGAGCAATTTGCAACAACTTAATCCTGTTGTCAAAAATGTTACTGATTTTTCACAACTGCAATATGGATGTGGTTGTCTTCTACAGGGTGAATGATTTTGTTACAAAGCAACATAGTGAATAAATTTCTAATCTTGAGATCTGTTTATATAAGCCAGTGATGGCGAACCTTTTAGAGACCGAGTGCCCAAACTGCAACCCAAAACCCAATTATTTGTCACCGGGTGCCAGGTGGGCGTGGCCCACTGGGTGGGCGTGGCCAAGGTGGGCGTGATCACCTCGATGTTGCTCGTGGGGAGGGACGCATGTGGGGGCCAGGCAGGGTTGGGGGAGATCCAGGGGGTCTCTGGCAGGTGGGGCAGTGGGCAGGAGGCTCGTCCTGCGGGGTGAGGCAAGGCAAGGCAGGGCGGGGGTGCCATTGTCGCAGAGCAAGGCGAGGCAGGGGCCGGGGCGGCTACTGCCTGACACTATCGGCCCCCGCACACAGAGGCCAGCGAGCGCATGGCTGCGGGGATGCATCCAGCCACGTGGGACCTCAGCGAGTTAGCGGGCTGTTGGTTGAAGAGGGACGGTTGCCATCTCCGGGGCATGGCGCGTGTGCCCACAGAGAGGGCTCTGAGTGCCGCCTCTGGCACGCATGCCATAGGTTCGCCACCACTGATATAAGCCATAGCAACTAAGATATTTAGAAATGGTGAAGATAAATGTTAACTATGAAGAACACTAGAAAATATGAGGCCAGATGCTGGCTTTCTGTTGTTTTAATTGCAACTTAAAATTTAGATAAATTGTTTTATTTATTCCTTCTGTTTATAACCTTCCTTTCCAAAAGCTCCAGAGATATCAGAGCACAAATGTTTGGTCTCAAGTTGCTCGTGAATTAAATTGTAAAGCAAATTCAAAAGCTTATTTGCTTGAATTACTGGGAGTCTCAGATAGTATGTCTCTTTGCAGATCTTCAGGTTCTCCTCATTACACTTTTCAAAAAAAACCATTTTAGCAAGCTTTTGCTGATTCCATCCAGTCCAGTGATTGCAATCTTGTCAACATTGAGATATTTGGACTTCAACTCCCAGAATTCCCCAGCCAGCTTCATTCACTTCATATCTTAAAGTTGCTAAGTTTGTGAAACACTGTTTTAATCTTAACACACTTTCTTAAGTCCAGCCTTAATAATTAGTCCCATACTTTTCTATTTTTATGCATCTAATGCTATCCCATGTAGTGCCTCTTCTTAAAATTTACATTTCATAACCACGAAAGATGGTTTATAAAATGTACAAAAATTTCCATGAAATGTTTGGTTTAACATCCTATCCCCAAATGTAGCAAAGTTTCAATGACATAATTTATATAACATGTGAACCCTAAACCCAGGATTACAAATCTGTTTCAGCTTCAAAAGATGGAAATCTTACCACTATTTTGCAATACAAATCCTCTTTAGGTCACATTTCAAACACATTTTAGAGGCTAAATCCAAATCTCATGTTCTATTGAAGTATCTAGTATGTATTCAGTGTCAATCAGACGTCATAATTCCAGCAGTATTTTGTTCATGTAACATGCTCTGCCCAAACAAACAAATAAATAATTTTATGGGTTAATATAATGAATTGATTAATACATTCTGAACTACAAAATATGCAATCTCATTTTTGCCTAGTTCAGCATGTTGTGCAAGGCAGCTACATAAGCATCCCTATAATTTTTACCTCTTTCCTCCTTTACTTCTAGTTTTAAATCATGACCTTTATATATTTTGGGCTAGAACTGTAGTAAAGTTCAGCCAGCATTTCCCATTCAAGAGATGAGAGGTAGAGTGCAAAATGTGGGAGGCTTTCAAATTGCTTAATAGGATAGACCAGGGGTTCCCAACCTGTGGGCCGCGGCCGTTTGGCCACCGGGCCGCGTGAAGGGATGGCCAGTGCACTCGCACACGGGCATGCACTCACCCCCTACTTGCGCTAGTGCCGCCCCGCCCCCGAGTATCCCGCCAGCGCTAGTGCTGCCCCGCCCCCGAGCATCCCACCGGCACTAGTGCCCCTTTAAGCGTCCCGCCGGGGCTAGTGCTGCCCCGCCCCAAGCGTCCCGCCAGTGCTAGCGCCACCCCATTTGCAGCACTCTGACCCGCACAGCCCCGTTTACATGTGTGCATGCGCTCGCATGCGGCCATTTGTGTGTGCGCATATGCACTCACGTGCAGCCCATTTGTGTGCACGCGTGTGGGGCTCATTTTTGCACGTGCAGGCCCATGGCCCATTTGTGCGCATGCGCGTAGCAGTGCCTGCCTCCCTTTCCGGGCCGCCAAACCAAAAAGGTTGGAGACCTCTGGAATAGACATTGTCCTCATGGTTTTCATAAAATATGTTGATAATTCTACAGTCTGAGGGTTAGAAGGTTGTTTTGGGTTTTTTTTGGTCCAGAGAGCATATTTATAATTTCGAGAGCATTCTCATCAAATGGCTGACAAGAGGTATGGAAAATTCATATCATGATAAATGTGAGTAGACACACAACAGATGCTTAGCAGATATTAGTGTCATCTCTTTGAGGTAGACCAGACTTGGACGTCAAAGTTACGAATAGTGAAACTACTTTTATTATAGGGTTATAGTAACAGAAGTTTGCAAATCTGAATTCGCCTCCCTTCCTCCCTACCTTTATCCTCAAGGGAACTTGAACTTTCTCAAATTACATTCCTTCCTTGACTCAGATATCTGTTATCTTACTGTTTCCTTGGCTGCCGCTGTTCCTCCTCTTCCTCCAGGTTATTCTCACAGCCCATTACAGTTGGCGATCATCTTTTGTTTTCCCTGTCTGGATTCTACCCTACTAACTAATTATCTGAATGCTTTTCCCACGGCAGGTAGATACAAAGCAATGATTTCCTACGAATATTTTCAGGCCCAGAGATATTACTGGAAATAAAGGCACTGCTACCATTTTGTTTTGTAATGTCACCGTTTCCATGTAATGTTTTCCTTGATTAAAATAATCTGTTTTAAAATTGTTCAAAATGGTAATTGTAAATGGGAAAATAGACCAAAGTCTGTTTTTTTTTTAAAAGGAAAGATCTAAAAGGAACTGCAACCACATTCAGATGAACATTTCTGTAGTACTCCATGAGATCAGGAATCTGGGTTCCACAAGATTCCTCTCTGCGCCCCCCCACCCCCACCCCCCAGCAAGATAATTGTAAAGTCATGATCCTTTTTTACTTTACAAAAATGAAAGGGGTAAAAATCTTTTTTTTTCCCTTTCATCCTTATGTAACACATTTGATGCCTAGTAATCAGAGGGTTTTTTTTTCCACCTTTTTGTTTTATTTGGATGGAGCTTTTTGCCAAATCAAATCCTGGTTACTGTTTCCTGGGGTTTGGCATCTGTGTAGCCACAGCTGTCCACATGAACTAACAGTAAAAGCCAACTTTTTTACCCTACCCTTCCCAGAGCAAATTTGCATTTCCTTTTCTTTCCTGGTATTTTGGCATTGAAAAGGGACCTCTGCTCTTCTGCGCTGTCAGATTTAATTTATCATTGCTGTAGTGTTGTGAAAATATTTGTCATTTTCTTTTTGCTTTGTTTTTTCCTTTCCCCAGCTTTTTGAATCCTTTGTCCCTCCCTCTCTCCCTCCTTCCCTCCATGCTATTTTCTTGATTTCTTGATTCAGTGCTATTTCCTTTGGTCATGGAACAGCTTTCCTCCTTTCCTATCAAAATGGTGAAATTTCGGACATCATGAGTATCAGTAAGTGGTATTTCCCACCTTCTGAGCAGCACAGCAGCGACTCAACCAACAGAGTAATAGAATTGGAAGAGACTTTGGAGGTCTTCTAGTCCAAGCCCCTGCTCAGGCAGGAAACCCTATACCGTTTCAATCAAGTGGCTGTCCAGTCTCTTCTTAAAAGCCTCCAGTGATGGAGCACCCACAACTTCTGAAGGCAAGCGATTTCACTGGTTAATTGTTCTCACTGTTAGGAATTTTCTCCTTATGTCTAGGTTGCTTCTCTCCTTGATTAGTTTTCATCCATTGTTTCTTGTCTTGCCTTCTGGTGGTTTGGAGAATAGGTTGACCCGCTCTTCTTTGTGGCAGCCCATCAAATATTGGAACACTGCTATCATATCACCCCCAGTCCTTTTTTTTTCACTAGACTAGACAAACCCAATTTCTGCAACTGTTCTTCATATGTTTTAGCCTCCAGCCCACTAATCATCTTTCTTGTTCTTGTCTGCACTCTTTCCAATATCACAACTTCATTTTTATAACCAAAACCTGGATGCAGTATTCCAAGTGTGGTCTTATTACTTTATATGTCACTGTGTCATTTTCACCTTTCCTCTTTATTTTGTCTCACTGAAGAATTGGGCTTAGTCTGGGTGGTAGCAGACTTGGGCAGAACCCATGATTCAGTTGCACTACTTTATCCTTTATAGCAGGGATATTATTTTCAGGTGGAGAAAGTGCATTGAACAATTCCTTTCACCGATAAGCAAAATACCATTATAGTGCATAGAAGCAGTTTAATTGTGGCCACGGCAATTGTTTCCATTGGTGACTACCACCATCTCCCACAATACCTTCAGTCTACTGCTGCTCCAGCCATTATGGGAAATTCAAAATAATGCCACCGGAATCAAGCCATTTTTAAATAATGCCAGAGTGCAATAAGTAGTTGATCCAGTCCCTGTGGACCGATGGTACTGTTTATTTACATTGATCTCATGGAATTTACTTGCCATCCCTCTCATTTTCCAGTTGCTCTTGCTAGTGCAGACTAAAATGATCTCTGCTTCATCTGCAAGCGATGTGGAAAAACAAACTACTGAAGGATGTTGAGTAGGGATTAAGTTTATGCGCAGCAGCTGTGTTTGAAGGACATAGGCAGTTAAAAGAAGATTATACAAAGTCATGTTAGTCTGCCAAAAGCTTATTTCCACAATCAATATGTGTGTGGAGAAACCTATCATCTTCATGTCCTCCTTGATTTTCCCAGAAGCACAGGTAGTCCAATTGAGCCCAAAATTTATGTTGCTAAGTGAGACATTTGTGAAGTGAATTTTGCCCCATTTTACGACCATTTCTGCCCCCCCGTTGTTAAGTGAATCACTGCAGTTGTTAAGTTAGTGACACAGTTGTTAAGTGAATCTGGCTTCCCCATTGGCTTTGCTTGCCAGAAGGTCTCAAAAGGTGATCACGTGATCCCAGGATGCTGCAACCATCATAAATATGAACCAGTTGCTTCTGAATTTTGATCATATTTTGATTTTGATCAGGGATGCTACAACAGTTGTAAGTGTGAAAAACAGTCATAAGTCACTTTTTTCAATGCCTTTGTAACTTTGAACAATCACTAAATGAACTGTCGTAAGTCGAGGATTATTCTTATTTGTGGGCTATGTTTCAGAAGATATTCTAGACTAGACAGACCTTCTGTATAATTCGTCCTGGGTGCTCAAATTAATGTAGGCCAGGGGTAGGCAACCTTGGCTCTTTTATGACTCGTGGACGTCAAGTCCCAGAATTCCTGAGCCAGCATGGCTGGCTCAGGAATTCTGGGAGTTGAAGTCCACGACTCATAAAAGAGCCAAGGTTGCCTACCCCTGATGTAGGCCATTAACATAATTATCTGACTGCTCTATATTTGTGAATGGAATGAAGTCAAGGTAAAGCACTGAAGTGTCCAGACTTGCTTTGAGCATTGCTAAAGCAGGCTTTGGCTAATTGGAAATACTGCTGGATCTTCCAGTATAAATTAAATAGAAATGAACCCAGAACTGCAAATTGCTGCAGCTTGGTCTTATCAATAAAACTATAACAAATAGGGAGGGAAACTAAGAGTAAAACGACAAATAAGGGAGGATGAAAATATATATATATATATAGGTTTTATTTATTTATTTATTTATTTATTCATGCAGATCTTATTAATTGCATAGCCAGTGAGCTCTGGGTTTAATATCTCCATGTGCTCCTATAATGCATGTGGAGCAAATGGCCTTGTCGGTTACTGATAAGATCTCCTGTGGATCTTTAATTAACTCTGATCAACATGTGTTGGAAGCTATTGCGGCTTGAATACTTTTACGAATAATCTAATTGCAACACTTTTAGAAAGTCAATTTTCTGCTCTTTGATGCATTAGATTGCTGTTTAAACCAGCAGAAGTTATAGAGGGAGACTTGCGTGGATTCAGAAGCAATAGCTGATTGCAGAGTGTGATTAATCAATTTTGGTGAAGGCATGCATACTACTGGTAGAGGGTGTATTTCACACGTAGGAGATCTCTCTCTCTGCTTCAACTCCATCTAGGTCTCCAAACAGTTCTTATCTAAATCCCTGAAGACTTTTTGCAGTTATATATGTTTTGTTATAAATTATTTAGGGCCATTCTAAGAAAATATACTATGTTAAGTTATAAACTTAGTTTCAGATTAACATATTAACTCAGCCATTGTATTTTATAAATCCTGGTTCATACCCTAGTGTGCTGTGACTTATTCAACAAGCTATTGTCGTACAAACAGTGGCTTAGTTTAGTGTGACAACTGTCACTGAAAAGCCATCTCTATTCTGTACCAGTCGCCTGCTAGTCTTGGGAAGTTGGACATTGACTATTGTTTCACAACTTTACAATTTTTCGCATCAGTTTTGTACAACACATCGGCACCCTAAATTTTCAAAAGGCCTGGAGAATTCTCAAGGTTTTTGCCATAGTGTAATTTTATATGTGACTGAAAGGAAAATAATAAATGTAAGACATGCTTAATTGCAATTATGTATAAAATATAAAAGAAAATTGATTTTATATCTGATCCTGTTCCCTTCTGCTATTTGTGAGGAATGTAGTTCTTAAGCTGGAAAAAATTACAAACCCATATTATAAAGAAACAAAATTAAGTACCAGGGAACATTCCTATTGCCCAAATTCTGTCTTAGCATCTCTCAGATGTTGGTAAACTGTAATACTACCATCCCTTTCTTCTAACCATGCTGGGTGGCGGGAAATTGTAGGGCAGCAATAACTGATAGACTAGGATATTCATGCCTGGTTTATTTGGTATAAGAAACTGCTCACCATCATGGCCAAACAGATCTCTCCCCTTGGTGTTTACCTTCCCTTTCCATGAATTTCCAGCAAATGGAATTCAGTGGTACTCTACTTCTTAGTAAGGAGATTCTAGATTGCTATGAAATCGTCCACAATGAATTGATACAATCATAGCTACACTAGTGTCCATCATTGGATATGATTTTTTAAAAAATAATTAGCATACATTGTGTGATGAATTACTGTCTCTTGTATGTATGCTGACCTCTATCAATTGTTGCCTTGATGAACTTAGGATCTTAGAGCACTGGTGGCGCAGTGGTTAAAGTGCAGTATTACAGGCAAACACTGCCCACAGCCTGGAGTTTGATTCTGACAAGGCTCAAGGTTGACTCAGCCTTCAGTCCTTCTGAGCTTAGTAAAATAAACACACATGTTGTTGGAGACAATACGCAAATAATGCTTACATTTTAAACCACCCAGCGAGTGTTGTAAAGCACTATGGGACAATATATAAGCCTAAATGCTATTGCTTTTGCTATTAGTGCTGTTGAGTTAGATTCACAGAGCTACTGTTTCAATATAATTCACAAGCTTTTTAATTGTGTGTGTGTGTGTGTATTTCCATGCTTTTGTGGCTGGGTATCTGGATTTACTGAATTTCTTATAGATGTGCATACCTAATTCCATTCTCCCTACGTTGTGTGTGTGTGTGTGTGAGAGAGAGAGAGAGAGACACAGAGAGACAGAGACTTTGAAACAGTGATAGCTCCTGGAGACTAGGCCCTACAGTTTTCTTGACAAGTTTTCAGAAGAACTGGGAAAGAGTAAATAGTTCAAGGTTATCCACCTGGCTTCATTTCTAAGGTGGGACTAGAACTCATGTTCTCCCAGTTTCTAGTCTGGTGCCATAAAACACTACACCAACCAAACTGGTTCTCACTCCCTGCTTCTATTAATTTTCATATATATTACTTATCTCTTCAATAAATGCAGTGGAAGCATCCATTCAAAACTGGCAAAGCTGGTAGACCCAGAGTCCAGAAAAAAATATTTGTGCCACGTGGCAGGCATTACAAATAGGGTGGATAGGGCTTTGGATGAAACTTCATAATTTACAAGGTTATAGATGTATAATTCTTATACATTTCTAAAAATAAATAAATAAATAAATATACAATATGCAAGTTACGACATATTAAAATGAAGGGCTGTGTGCAAGTCAGTAATACTTGGACCCAAAGGTCCTAGCTCAAGAGAGTTGGTAACCCACTGCCATTAAATGTCAAATGAAATAGAAAGGATTTTAAAGCAAGGAAGGGAAAAGTGTTCTACATAACAACAAAAAGAAATGTTTGCAATTGCCAGTATACAATTTGATCATTTTAATAGAAATCTTCTAAGTAGCTTTTACCACAGGTAATGGTTTTTGTTACATTTTTCAAAGAATATAGAGAGGCTTAAGTTTCAATTTCAGGATTCCAAGCTTTATGAAAAAAACTGATTACATCAAATGTCACATGAACAGGTTCATCAATAACACTGATAGGGATGTAGTCTACACAGTTGTCTATATCTTTGTTGCTAAGATATATTTTTATCTAAAACATTTCTATAGCAGGATATGAGTCGATGTTGATATACAGTAAAGTGATGCCATATTCCCCATGGTGTCCTTTTGTGTGTGTGAAACAATGGTAAGGTCAGATTACATCCTATGATATTGAGAATTAAGAGAATAATACTGTCTATTATTCTAATAGAAGAGAATATTTGTTGCTCAGGGTTCAACTGTGGAGTCCTTGGTACTGTCTTGGTACTGGTTTGCTAGCAGATATTTCATTACCTGACTAGGTACTATCATCAGTGTGAGTGACTGTGGAGTTTTTCCCCTGTTTAAATAGAGTAATTTGCCTTATTATTGTTGATGGGGATGTGGCCTTCTCCTTGGTAGTTCCTAAATTAGGGCATTGTTTTCTTTGGAGAACAAGCAAACAACCAACCAAACTCAGAAAGCAGCAAGGACTCCACTGTCTATTGCAGATAATATATTTATACTTTCAAGAAAATGATATGTGAAATGAAGATTTAAAGGCACAGAAAAGAAAAGGAAGACAGAAAACTGTCGAGGGAAAGAAAGATGCACATGAAAGCAAAACTGTGATGCCTTAAAAAAAGATTTGTGAGGATGAAATTATATTGCATTAGGGATACATCAGTCTCTCTTTTTCAAACCAAGCAAGTTTGAAATGTCGGTCAAGAATAGCTTAAGAAGAACTGAGCAGCCACTTCCTTGCTCATACAAGATGCTGACCATCTGTTTTACAGACCGGATACCCACATTTCTCTAAGCCAGCATATCTTAACAACATCTTGATAATAGATAGGCTTTGCACAATGTGCAAAGCAAATCAGACAAACCCAATTTTTGGTTAGCATCGTGGCAGAACCAGACCAGTGACACTGGGATACCACAGGGGCTGAAAATCCAGAAGTAGGCTGTTCTAAATAGGGAAGTAGCATGAACTCTCAGTAGCAATGGAAATGATTCAAGGGAACATTTTTTTTTGATACCATATCAAATGTTGGCTCAGTGCCTGAATCTAGGTGGCCTCAACCTACAATAGCTAGCTTCTGCATGGATATATTTAGAAATTGAATACTCCTCACAAGATCCTATTTGGTAGCCTGGCACTACTTTTTGGGGGTGTGTGGAGAGGATTGCTGAGCAAAGCTTATAGTGATTTGATAAAAGTGTATAAAGTAGATGAGTCTGGACTTTCAGAAAGTTATTTTGGAGGATTGAGGTCTTTTTTTCTTCCTCCCTCCACTTTCTTTCTGTGTTTTAAGTCTTGCATGCCATTCTCTAGCTAGGCAAGGCTGATCTAGTATCCCTAATACCTAAGTATATTTTTCTGTTCAGTCATTCCCTTTGTACTGTATATTGTACAGGAGCAACTTTTCCATTGCGTTAAGAATTTGGGATTTTACAATACTTGAGGTGCATCAACTTGAACAAGACTGGGATATTGCTTTCCAGTCCGCCAATTATTGGCAGCCTAGTATTGAAACTTAAATGGTTGAGTTTCTTTTTTCTAACAGCAGCTTAGTGCTTTCTTTAGGGGATAATGTGTGTGTGAATGAACTTAAACATGATTCCCAAAACTTCAGTAGTCTTGCAAAATTGCTTAGTTGTGTTTTCCCCAAACAGTTTGAGAATAATGAGATTTGCAATTCATTGTATCAGCATAGCTCTTGGTTGAGGAAGGCAGCCTTTTGGGACCAAAGACGAATATGTCATTCCTTTAAGCACTTAGCCCAGAGGTCTCCAACCTGTGGTCCATGGCCTGGTATTGGGCCGCGAGAATGGCTGACGAGTGCACGCACGTATGCGTGCACCCCCACTTGTGCTAGCAGCCCATTTGCGCACACGTGGGCGCTAGTGGCACATTTGTGAGTGCTAGTGGCCCGCTTGCACATACACATGGGTGCTAGCGCCGCCGCTGTGCACACGCCCATTTGCGCATGCATGTGCACACACACACACACACACATTTCCCTGTTCCTCCCTTTCCCTCCTGGCTGCCAAGTCAGAAAGGTTGGGGAGCTCTGACTTAGCCTGTGTTTGGTTTGTGGCTTGTCAAGGCACAATGAGGTTCATCCTCTTTGTCTGTTTAGCAATAGCACTTAGATTTATATACTGCTTTATAATGCTTTACAGCACTCTCTGAGCAGTTTACAGTGTCAACATATTGTCCCCAACAACCTGGGTCCTCATTTTATGGACCTCGGAAGAATGGAAGGCTGAATCAATCTTGAGCCGGTCAGGATCAAACTCCAGGCTGGGGCAGAGTTTGCATGCAATATTGCATTTTAACCACTGCGCCGCCACGGCTCCTATTCTTTCCAATTCTTTCATCATCTTTATTGCCTTTAACTCTTCCTTCCCCCCCCCCCCTTCATTCATTTCATTTCATTCAATCCTCTTTGATTCTCAGAAGTCCTTGCAGTTTTCTTGGTAAGGTTTTTCAGAAGTGGCTTGCCATTGCCTCCTTCCTCAGGCTGAGAGAGACTAGCCCAAGGTAATCCAACTGACTTTCTGCCTAAGGTGGGACTAGAACTCAGTTATTGTGCTCCAAACAGCTGCCTACAGTTTCCTTCATACTGAAATACGCTGGCAGTATATTACATTTTCCATTAACATTTTAAAATTGGAATCTGTTTGATGAATTCAGTTGGATGTGACTTCCCTCCATCAATTGGACGCAACTTAAGTGCCAGGATCTCTTTATTTTGTAAAATGAGACTCTATAAAGAGTACAGAGAAGAGCAACAACGATGATTAGGGGACTGGTGGCTAAAACATATGAAGAACGGTTGCAGGAATTTGGTATGTCTAGTTTAATGAAAGGAAGGACTAGGGATGACATGATAGCAGCATTCCAATATCTCAGGGGTTGCCATAAAGAAGAGGGAGTCAAGCTATTCTCCAAGCACCTGAAGGCAGGAAAAGAAGCAATGGATGAAAACTAATCAATCAACCTAGAACTAAGGAGAAATTTCCTGACAGAACAATTAATCAGTGGAATGGCTTGCCTTCAGAAGTTGTGGGTGCTCCATCACTGGAGGTTTTTAAAAAGAGATCGGATGGCTATTTGTCTAAAATAGTATAGGGAGCAGGGGGTTGGGCTAGAAAACCTTCAGGGTCCTTTCCAATTGTGTTATTCTATTATTCTATTCCATGTCTTCTTTAGCTGGACTGTAGAATCTTTGGTTTTTATATAAGGTCTGGATTTATTTTTTTTTGAAGCGGAACACTAAAGAGTTTAATTATGGCAAAGAAGATAATGCCAAATTATATATTATTGGACAGACTGACTTTGGATTCCAAACTTCTGGAAATTTGAGGATGTAGGATTCAGAATCATGCATAATTGAATGAGAAGTTTGTAATGGTGTTGGTATTTCTTCTTAAGCTTATGGAGGGGGTGGTTAGTAGTGACTATGAAGGTTAATGTTTTAGGGTTTTTTTTATAGTTAAGCTTTCAAGTCTTGATTAGAATTGACAAGAGCATTTAGAATTTGCTCAGATCTTGATGAAACAACCCAATTTGGAAATAAAGATCATATACTGTACCTTAGTCATGTATCGTGATCATATTCTACATGACATAGATCTTAATTTCCTTCATTATCTATAAAGAGAAGTCCAAAAAAATGCTCTGATAGTCTAATGATCTTTCCCTCATTTAAAGCAGATATGAATAGCAGGAGAATAATGTGGCTTCTGGGACTTGCCCCAGATATTTATTGAAATGTGTATTTGTATTATTTCCCATGTAATTCATCTTCAAGCATTGCATGAATAACAAAATTAAAGTTATTAAAATTCAAGAATGAAAGTACAGTGCTGCAAAATATTTATAGAAAGCATATCCATTAAAAAAGTGAAAAGGAGGGAAAGTTAATTCATAATATTCACACAGAGAAAGTTCGGTTGAAAATATCTTTCTTTATTAGGGGTCTAAAAGTCATGATTTTTAAGAGAAACATTTCTAAGATCAGTCATCAAGTTACTCAACCTGTGTCAGCAACTTCTATTATAGTCTTGGTGCGATTGCCCAGATTAGTAATAGAGAAGCCAAATTGTCAAGCCTCCTGTTAAGATTTTATATGCCAAAAATTAAACCGTGAATTTGCCTCAGGAGCAGTCAGTGATACATTTTGTGGTAGGTCTGCTGGGGATATCTGTAGAAAATCAATGTTTCATGTTGCAGTTGCAAGGCATTCTGGGAATGTATTCATAAAGATGAATTTCATGAACCAGTGATACTTCAGTGCTCTTAGGGATGCAAAAAACAATAACCTTTGAGACTTTAAAAGACACACACTTTGAAGCATATGTTGAGCTGTTTGTTCATTTTGACATAATATTTCAATATACAGTATACTGAACATGTATTTTCTGCCTTTTTAGCTCTTATATCTTACATTACAATGCAGGCAAGCCTTGAGAAGATGTCCTTCTTATATATCACCTTCCATATTGCTGGTTAATGTGAGCATTCACATCTGATTGAAAGTGTCAGTGGTTAAGTGGGTACATTCAAGTCTTCCTTTCTATATAATATAGAATGTAATGAAAAAAATTGGAATATAGGTAGGTGGCTTAATATAGCTGAGAAAGAAGTCTCTGGGACTCAAGTGCCCCTATCCCTTCTCTTCATCCTTTGTGTTATTGATAATTGTTTAGCATAGTTGACATGGCTGTCCAGCTTTATTAAAAGTTTTATAGTATACAATATTTGCATTCATGTCATAATGTATATTTTAAATTAAATATAATTAGTTGGAAACTAACCAAAGAGAGAAGCAACCTAGAACTAAGGAGAAATTTCCTGACAGTTAGGACAATCAATCAGTGGAACAACCTGCCTCCAGAAGCTGTGAACGCTCCAACACTGGAAGTTTTTAAGAAGAGACTGGACAGCCATTTGTCTGAAATGGTATAGGGTTTCCTACCTGAGCAGGGGGTTGGACTAGATGACCTCCAAGGTCCCTTCCAACTTTATTATTATTATTATTATTATTATTATTATTATTATTATTATTATTATTATTATTATTATTATTATTATTATTATTATTATTATTGGTTATTTATTATAGCAGGGGTCTCCAATCCCTGGGCCGTGGTCTGTTCTGATACGGGCTGTGCAAGTGGTGGGTACATGTGCTTGCATGTGCAGTTCCACTGTACGGCCCAGAACCATCTCCTCTTCCCCCCCGTCCTCACCGCCATCGCCGGTCCTCAAAGTCAGAAAGGTTGGGAACCGCTGTACTATCGGGTTGTTTCCTTTCCCTTCCCTTTTTGCAAATTTTCTCTAGTCATAAAGCAGTTCGTTTTATCGTTTCTTTCAAATTCACCTTGTTTCCATTGCAAGGGCCACCCTCACCTAGATAAGCTTTCCCACTGGGAATTATAGAAGATGAAATCTGACATATGAGCAATAGTTATCTACACTGGAAATTTTATCCCTAATTTTTTAGGCTTCAATACATTTTTGCATACAACCTACTGTGTAAAGTTGTGTCAAGGAGGCCAATGAGTTGCAACAGATCTCAAGTCTTATGTTTCCTAGATTCGTATCTTAGATGATGTCAAGCAGCATTCGATTGGTTTTATAGTTGATGTTGCATTTCCTGTGAAAGATCAGGCTTATCGTTTTGAGAGTTCAGATTCATGTAATGTGATAATTGGATAAAAGTTGTGGCCAACAACATTTTCACCAGTTTCCATCTGTTCCCTCATATCTATCTTTGTAAAAGGCATGTTTAACTATTTTCATACAGAACTTACATCCAATTTGGAATATTGCAATTCATTTTGGCAAGATTAAAAAAGTACAAAATGTCAAAATGCAGAGGGCAAAGTTTTTCATAGGTTTGCGTTTTAGAGTATATAACATGATTATTTTTTCAATCTCACTTTGAGGCACAATGCAAAGCTTGTATTTTTCTCCCAAATTGAATTCATTCAATGGGGTTTAAAGGGGTAACATCTTATTTTAATGCCAGCAGTTTTTAATCTGTTAATTCCTCTCACACTTGCAGGTGTTTGGTTTGGCTGTAGATTGTGGCATTATCATTTTGAGGAAATTCTTTGTTCCTAAATTTGTATTGATTATAATTGATGGTTATTTGATTATGTTGGACCTTGAATGAATGAAATCTCCTCTCTGGGTGAATGTCTGCCTGACTGTTTGAATAAAGTCTCTGGGGAAAGAGCACACCTGAACTGAAAACTGAACAGGAGCCTGACCACATTGCCAAATGCTGTTTCAGCCTTACTTGTAAATATTGTATCTCAATAAAATAACATAATGAAACATTATGTTCCATGATTGAGACATTGCTTATTTTTTTGTTAATGATCCCATGCTTTTTTTTTTTACTGTGGTTTGTGTTTGATGTTCTGTTGTATAACTCTGGTGATTTTGGCTAAAATGTATTTAAAAAATTCATCATGACTTCTTTGGTTTTTTTGCTGGTTGGTAACCCCTTTGCCTTCTTATTAGGAGGAATGTGAACTAGACATGGATGCATGCCATAGTATGGCTGACCTGTCATGTCAGAAATAAATGTCAGGTCCCTGGAGCACAACCTGTCCATTTATGCAAGTAAAATTGTCACATGCAGCCTTGTGTGGAATGTTATCAATCAGGCAGAGATGTTCTGTTTTTACAGGCTGCCCATGAACAAATACAGATTTTAAAAATATAATCGTGTGGGACATTTCAAATCAGTTCATATGCCTGTAAAATGAGGCAAGGGCTTTAAAAAATGTAGCCATGCCTCCAGATTGTGCAGGATTCAACAGTCATTATTTCTCCTAATAGCAGACTTGAATGCCAAATGCTGATAGAACTAATAATTTGATTACTAAAAAGAAGGAAGTGATATCCACATCAGAGGTGTGAACTGTCCTGAAAAATTTTGGTCTGGGAAATCTTCCAAAAATTACACCTGCAAATTAAAATAATTTGTATAGTGTTTGCTTTGCTTAGTTGTTTCCCCCCCCCAAACGTTATCTGACTTTGCCATTTGTAATTACCCTATGCAAATATGCATAAGTTATATAACTGATGTGGGGTGGACTGTTTTCTGGAGAAAAATTAATAGCTGGGTGTGATTTTACTCTATTGTTGGATCATATAGAAGGGAAACAATTTTTTAGATTGGTGTGTGTATACACATACATACATATACACTCTATATGTACGGGTATATACGGGTCATTAAGCAGAAAGTGGTGGGAGTCTCAGGTAAGCGGTCCATGGGTGAGACCCTGGCACAGGCTGCAGGTGAATTGAGGAGCCAGGGAAGGGGACTGCTGCATTTGAGTGCTGGTGGGTGTAGTGCCACACAAGTGCAGGAAGACTGTGGGGTGAAGGATTGGTGCTGCAGGATTGCGGGAAAGCCGAGGGGGATTTACCAGGGTGACTTGTGACCTTCCCTGATGGCTTCCCTGTTGACGCCGCTGGTGCAAAGCTGGCAGGGAGAGTCAAAAACGCAGATCACATGAGCACAAGAGTCTGGGATGGCCAAAACTTCAAGGATCAGCCACTTTTTTCCGTGCCGCTATAAATTTGAGCTGTCAATGAATGAATGGTTGTAAGCTGAGGATTTACCAGTAGAGAAATCCCGGTAATTGGATGGTTTTGATGCAGAACCTAATTTATCTCTCAGCTTGTTAAGGTGAAGAACTTCCTCCAGCTTTTACTAATGGATTGTGTAAAACAACTGTTCATTTGCTTGGTAGCTGAAGAATGTGCAGGTAGCCAGAATGTAACTCTTCCCTCTCAGGATCTGAGGAGGCCCTTAGAAAGAAGCTAAATCCCTACCTCCTAGTTCACTGAACACTGAACATACTCAATAGCAATAAAATACTTGTCGTCAATTGAAGAGTAAAAATGAAAATCCAAGGATGAAGCAGAGTAGCTTGGAGAGAGAGAGAGAGACTGGCTGAAGAAGTCCTGTTATAAGATGAGAGTAAATCACAACAGATCTCACTTGAAAGGCTGTTAAATCCATTCGTCTCTGAACAAAAAACAGGTCTCCTGTATTTTTCTTATATTGGTTCCTTCTCTTTTTTACTGTGGACCCTTGGCTGAGATACTTGTCAATTTTGAAAAAGAACAGCTGCCCTTTGCAAGAATATTCAGTTGGAAGATGCAAGCAGAAGAAGATTTTCATTTAAGGTGAGGGGAAGGAATGAACCAAATTAGTTCTTGCAGTAGTTACATTAATAATTGTATAGATTTCTTAAACCACTAGTAAACATGGCAGAGATAAATTCAGCACTGATATACTTAAAAGAAAAAAGAATGAAAATTAGAGGAGTTGTACAGAGGAGATTTTCCTGGAAGTGGGAGAATCATTTGAGGTGGTCCTCTAAGCTAGCATTAAGACCTTGGATTATGAGTTGATAACCTTTTATGGGATTTGCTCAAAGATGTTTTCATTTATTCAAAGACAAAATTAGAAATAGAATGAATGGGGCGTTGTCTTACCTGAACGCCTTTTCTCAGCAGGACGATGGAGAATCCACCAATGGGTTAGGACTATCTTCCTGCCCAATAAGAGACTAAGTTTGCCAGAGTTAACACGCCTCCTGCTGGGCTGATATCCCAGACACGACGAAGGCGAAGCTGCTGACAATGGACCGCTGTGTTGGCTCTCTGTGCCCCTAACACAGGACCTGACGGCCCCAAGGGGATGGGCGTGGATTCTCCATCGTCCTGCTGAGAAAAGGCGTTCAGGTAAGACAACGCCCCTTCTCCAGCAGGACGATGGAGAATCCACCAATGGGACATACCAAAGCCGAGCTGTCCCAATGGGAGGGAAGCAGTCAGGGCCTGTGTCCCACGTGATGATGCCACTTGCCGGAGTACCCTCCGGCCAAATGATGCCTCCGCGGAGGCGAATTTGTCCAGCCTGTAATGCCGCACAAAGGGGGAAGGCGAGGACCAGGTCGCCGCCCTGCAAATATCCCCGATGGGCGCCTGCGTAGCCCACGCTGCTGAAGTAGCAGCACTGCGGGTAGAGCGAGCAGCGATACGGCCTGGCAGTGGCAGGGACCGTGCCTGGTAGGGTCGTGCGATGCAGGATCTGAGCCACCTGCCAACAGTGGACGAGGAGACAGTCTTCCCCATCGAAGAAGGCTGGAAGGAGATAAAAAGCGCTTCCGATTTGCGGAAGGCAGAAGTCCACTTAATATAGCGGCGTAACGCCCGACGAACGTCCAAGGTGTGCCACTGGCGTTCTAAGTTGTGAGCAGGCTGGGGACAAAGTTCGGTAGGACCACCTCTTGTGCCCTATGGAACAATGAGTTCACCTTTGGTACAAAGGCCAGGTCCAGTCGAAGGACTACCCTATCGCTGTGAAAGACGCATAGGTCCACCCGGACTGAGGGAGCAGCCAGCTCCGAGATGCGTCTAGTGGAAGTGATCGCCACAAGAAAGGCCACCTTCATGGACAAGAACTGTAATCCTGGCACATGAGTACTGTGGAGAGAGCCGTCAGTCGCCTGCGGATGGTATTGGGTGACAAGCCCTTGTTAAATCCCTCCAGCAAGTACTCAAGGATGTGCGAGATAGTGACAGCCGAGATGTCCAGGCGATTCCTGGAACACCAGGCACAAAAACTCTTCCACGAGGAGTCATAAATTCCGTGCTTCGGACATCAAAGTCCTGGAGCGAGTGCCGCCCTGCCGGTTCACGTGGGCCTTTGCAGCCACGTTGTCTGTGAGCACTAGGACGTGTTGACCCACCACCTCATCGCTGAAGTGAAGCAGTGCCAGATGAATGGCCCTGAGCTCCAGCCAATTCATGTTGTGACTGAGGTCCATGGGTGACCATCGTCCCTGTGCTAAGTGACAACCCAGGTGCGCACCCCATGCGAACAGACTTGCATCTGTCGTTAAGGTGAGTCTGTTTGGTTCCCGGAATAGGGAGCCTCTGTCTACAGCAGGGGAGAGCCACCGTCGAAGGGAATCCAGAACTCGGGGTGTGACCCCGCCCCTCGGTATGGAGTAGCTCGCCTATCTGGCCTTCTAGTAAGGTGGGCCAACACCTTACGTTTATCCCCGTTCTCAATAAGGTAAGGCTCTAGCGCCTCCCCAAAGAGGCGTCCGTCCCTGCAGGGAGCAGAAGCCAGGTGCCACTTTGACTTCAAATCAGCTTGCCATTGTTTTAGCCATAGAAGCCTGCGGGCTGCAGTATTAGCGGCTATGGAGCGCGCTGAAAATCTGGCGGCATGGAGGGAAGTATCCGCCATGTATTCTGCCGATGCCACCAACTTACCCAGATTCTGATGGGCACGAACCTGATCCGGGGGAAGTAACGCTTGGAGTTCCCTGAGCCAGAGAATTGACGTTCTGGCAAAGAAGGAAGCAGAGGTGGACGCCCGCACGGCCCATGCCGATGCCAGGTGAGACCTGCGGAGAGAGAGCTCGGACTTCCTGTCCTCTGCCCTCAAGGCCGCAGACGTGTCACCTGACACAGTGGAGGAGGAAAAAAGAGCGGTTAGTGGTTCGTCCACCCTGGGAACCTCCAGGAGATCTGACAAGGCCGGGGCTACGGCCATCAGTTTCTTATCAGTTCCCCCCGGCATTGGTAGAGTACCCGGATTTCCCCATTGTTTCCTGATAGTTTCCAGGAAAAAGGGAGGGCAAGGGATATAGCGCTCCGTCACTGTAGGTTCGGAGAAGAGTGGCTTGGGGTCCTGACTAGTTGAGGCAGTCGGCTGCTTTTCCTGCTCCGGCTCAATATTGGCCGACGTGGTGGCCTTTAGCAGGAGGGATCTAAATAGACCCGGGTCAAAGAGGCCTATGAAAGGCGACGGGTCTGGGGCCGACTCCTCATCCTCTGACAGCTGGAAGTCAGTTGACCCATAACCTTCGGAACCAGAGTCCCGTGTTCGGGAGGAATGGTCCGAATAAACGGACCCTGGGTAGTCCGGCCTCTCCGCCCGTGCTTGAGGTGGCACCACGGGCATGACGAACTCCGGCCTGGGGTTCTTGTAGAACGAGGAGGCCCTACCCTGAGCATACGCCTGGGCGATTAATGCCTCAAGCTGCTCAGGCCCAACCCCTTGATGTTCAGGGGGGCGAAGTCCAGCCGCTGTGGGCGTGAACGTGGCCTCGGGCGGGGGACGGGGTCTAGCCGGTGAAGCTCCCATTAGGGGGATCAATCCCTTGTCAGAGGACAGAGTAGTACTCTGTGCCATGGGGCCCTGATGGGAAAGGGCCCGCGAGTCAGTGGGAACTGGCAGGGCCGGTTGGGGGTTGAAGAGTGAGCTCTCCTGGGGGGCAAGGGGAACCAAAGGTTGGTCTCCCGCAGACATACGTTGTGCCCTGGAGAACTGCGTCTCCAGAGCCGTGTTACGCCTTTCGGCTGCCTTGTCTGCGGCCCTTGAGGTCTTTTTTCCAGCGATGGCCTTGGACCTGGCCTTGGCCTTTATCCTGCCTGCTGCCTCTAGTTTAGAGGACTTGCGCTTCCCTGAGACGGGAGTGCCGGAAGCGCCCTGTGCAGATTGATTAGCTGCGTCATCAGCCATTGCAAGGGAAGCCTGAGGCCTATTGCAACTCAGGAGCAGGAGCGGATTGCCCAGTTGTTAGTATAGCCAAAGCTGATGAACAGCGTCCGCTCCGGGTTTGGTGCTACACTGAGCGCCCTACTGCCCTAGGCAGAGCTCCGAGAGGCTGGAAACTGCCCAGTGATTCACTGAGGCGTATTAGTCAGGCGTCTTGTGGCGACGAGACCCAATGGGTGAGTCGCAATCGGCAAGTGCCGGCACGCACGTTGACCGATCAGTGGCGGCGATCACCTTGGTGATATGTGCCTGCACACTCCTCTCCTTGTTGGTGGCGGCAATCACCTGAGTGATATGTGCCTGCACACAAAGCCTAGGTGGTGGCGGCGGTGCCCGAAGGCGTGCCAGCTCACGCTAAAGGTGAAATCCTCTCCAAGTTGTGCCCTGGGGTTGGTTGTGCCAGATCAGAATCTGAGCAGGTGACCAATGGCAGCTTTGAAGCTGCAAAATGGCGGCTGTGAGCAGTCCGCAAAATGGCTGCCGCTGCAATGGCAAGGCGGCTTGTTAGGCCTGGGCTAGGCTGAGATAATTCCCTGCAGGGAAGGAGAGGTGAGGTCAGACCTTTGAGCCAATGGCCTCCGTAAGCAGACTGCAAGGTCTTTGCAGTGGCTGCTGCCTGTTTGGGCCGTCCCTGTCAGGCCTGCAAGGCCTCAGTCGTTCAAAATGGCGGCCGCGAATAGCGCGCCAAGAAAAATGGTCTGAGGCCTCAAATTTGGCAATCAGTTGCAGAGGGCTTGCCCTAAAAAGCCCTCCAGTCGCGCCGTGGCAGCTGGGTGATCAAATCACAGCACAGTCTCGCCAGAGAGGGCTGAAGGGCCGTGGAGAGGAACGGCCTGGCTGGGCCCGAAGGCCGACGCCACGTAGCGGGGCGGCTGAGGCGAGCTCTGACACTCAGCCTCGAGGAGTCCTGGAGCTTTCCGCAGCGCTTGGCAATTGCGAGCGCGCCCGGAGGCCGACGCTCAGCTGCGCGGGGAGGCCGACGCTCAGCTGCGCCGCGGCTAAATCGAGAGCTCCGACGATCAGCTGATGCGGCCGAGGGATCCCCCTCGCTATCAACTGTGAGCCCTTCGCAGCTTGCAGGAGCTATAGGGGCTTGAGCTGGCCGTCCGCTGCTGATAACGGCTGCTGAGCGGGCCTGAGGCCGACGCTCAGCTGTGCTGCGGCAGGAAATTTGCCGAAAATCAGCTGTGCCCTTTGCCGTTAAACTGGCGGGGTCTGACAATAGCGTCAATAGCCTCCTGAACGGTGTTTGCAAGCCTACTTTAGAGGCTGCAGCCTGTGCAGGCCGTCCCTGTCGGGCCTGTTAGGCCGTTTTGGTCTTCAAAATGGCGGCCGCGAGTTGCGCGCCGACATAAAAGGCCTCAACTCGACCAATTTGCAAAGGAGGCTTTCAAGCCAAAAAATTTGCTGCCCAATGCCTCGGAAGCCAGCGGCAGCGATGTTCGCGTTGCGTAGCGATTTGAGGGGCTGCGCCGGCTGTTCGCCGTCCTAACGGCTGCCGATTGCAATCGCCGCCTGAGCGCTGCGCCCGGAGGCCGATGCTCAGCTGGGATGCGGCTAACAGGTCCGGAGGCCGACAGTCAGCTGTAGGACGGCTAGCGCTGGCCCGACAATCAGCTGTCGGCAAAATGCCCTATGCTAAGGGCTGACTCGGCGAATCGGCCCGATCCGGCCGATCGCCAAATTAATTTAGCTGAGCGACCCGGAGGCCGACGCTCAGCTGTTTGACAGTCGGAGTTGGAAAATTTAGTTAGGGGTCCGAATTGTGCTTTCCAGTCTGGATGAGGGAGAATCCACCAAAAAAGAGAAATACGACCTGTCCAGAGCCAACACAACGTCCTAGCTGGGCTGAAGACTAAGTCGTGTCTGGGATATCAGCCCAGCAGGAGGCGTGTTAACTCTGGCAAACTTAGTCTCTTATTGGGCAGGAAGATAGTCCTAACCCATTGGTGGATTCTCCATCGTCCTGCTGGAGAAGGAGTTGGTCTTCAAAGAGAGTGTCTGATCAACTCCTCTTTATTTGGATTCATCTGAAAATATTGGACTGGATTAGACTGGATGGTATTAGTCTAATATCACTGAACACTGAACATACTCAATAGCAATAAAATACTTGTCGTCAATTGAAGAGTAAAAATGAAAATCCAAGGATGAAGCAGAGTAGCTTGGAGAGAGAGAGAGAGACTGGCTGAAGAAGTCCTGTTATAAGATGAGAGTAAATCACAACAGATCTCACTTGAAAGGCTGTTAAATCCATTCGTCTCTGAACAAAAAACAGGTCTCCTGTATTTTTCTTATATTGGTTCCTTCTCTTTTTTACTGTGGACCCTTGGCTGAGATACTTGTCAATTTTGAAAAAGAACAGCTGCCCTTTGCAAGAATATTCAGTTGGAAGATGCAAGCAGAAGAAGATTTTCATTTAAGGTGAGGGGAAGGAATGAACCAAATTAGTTCTTGCAGTAGTTACATTAATAATTGTATAGATTTCTTAAACCACTAGTAAACATGGCAGAGATAAATTCAGCACTGATATACTTAAAAGAAAAAAGAATGAAAATTAGAGGAGTTGTACAGAGGAGATTTTCCTGGAAGTGGGAGAATCATTTGAGGTGGTCCTCTAAGCTAGCATTAAGACCTTGGATTATGAGTTGATAACCTTTTATGGGATTTGCTCAAAGATGTTTTCATTTATTCAAAGACAAAATTAGAAATAGAATGAATGGAGTTGGTCTTCAAAGAGAGTGTCTGATCAACTCCTCTTTATTTGGATTCATCTGAAAATATTGGACTGGATTAGACTGGATGGTATTAAAGTGCTGAAATTTAGGGAATGAGTCTATCTTGAACACTGAGCACTCTAGGACATTTGGTTTATTATGGCCTCTAACTCCTATCAGCTTCATTTAATGTAATTCATTGGTCATAGACAGAAACACCTGTCTATGACTAGTGCCGGGTAGAAATAGGAATATTTTAAATAGATTTCTAAGAGATTTTTTTCAAAATTTCCTACAGTGGATGCTGAAATTCTCCTATTTGGAATATGGTGTCTTTGCCCTAATTTAGCAGACATATTCAAAATATTTTGAGCTCAAAATGTTGTGATTTGCAAATACTCTATTCTGACATCACTATTCCAGAACACCATATCTGAGCTGCAACAATCCAGATAACCTCTAGATAGCAGAGAGGATATGGTAAACTCTTAACTCTATAATTTTGCAACCCAGTGAAGAAATATCTTCTTCTACCTCATGATATATCCAGGCCTCTTGCTTAACCTTTGTTTGGGAACAGCAGGATCTTGCTATAGCTTTAAGAATTCGTTGCAGTTTCCATGCTTTCAGTTCCCATCTTGGCAGAAGAATGTGTTCAATGATTATTGAGCATGGCTGAATGAGGAAACAGCTGGGTCTGGGTTGCGTGTCAGTGACTGGAATAAGTGTGTGGGAAAGATAGACTGTTGAAATAAACATGAGTAAATCACTTTCCCAGTTACATTAGCCTAAGGTTCAAACAGACTTACTGATCTTGGACCCGTGCAGTGTGACTGAGAACATTATCCATGGGTTATTTAAAAAACTATAACTTCCCCATCTGCATAAAAAAAATGCTGTTTCTAAGCTATTGTCAACTTCACTGTGTGTTCTCAGTGTTGAGCAGTACTTATGTAGAGATGTTCCTGAACTACTATTACCAAAAAACTTTACAGGTAGTCCTTGTTCGATGTCTGCCTCATTTAGTCACCATTCACAGTTACAACAGCGATGAAAATGTAACTTTATAACCAACCTTCACATGTATGCTTTTCACAGGTCTGTCAAGTAATGGAAGGCTGAAGTAAGATTATAATCAAGTCAAGGTTTTACTTAGCAACACTTCCCTTAATGACCAAGTTGCTGGCCCCATTTGAGGACTATCTGTATTGTTACCTATATTGGCTAGGATTTCTGGGAATTGTAGTTGAGCAACATCTGGAAGACACTGCTGAAATGAGCAGATGTTTCTTCAGATGGGTAATAGTTAAGTAGCTTTATTACTTCATAATTCATTTTGTGATGCTTCATACATTTGAACCTCCACATAGGATTTGTATCTAGGGGCCATTTGGGAGACTGCCAAGAGTTAGGGAAGTGTGCTGATACAATTTAAAGTAGAAAGTTGTAAATGAAACTAGTGCTTTTAGCAAATAGTTACCCTGCAACAGGCTCCTTGGAGTGCTAGCTGCTCATGTGAATAAGCTCAGTGGAAAATAGGTCATGTTGTAAGAACAGATTAGGCCCTGGTTCATGTTTTATTGACTTTAAACTAGTTTTTCAGCTGGATTGGCTGTTATCCAGTCAAGAGTGTTTTGTCATTTTAATGGCTCTTTTAAATAAAAGATGGATTGGGGAAATTAGATTTCTCCCCTTTATTTGTTACATTTTGAGCTCCATATTTGGAAAACCAGACTAGTAATGAATATCATTGTTCTATTCATTGTCTTTCACTTTGTCAATTTTTAACAATCGTTAAAAAAATAGCTCTGCTCAAAAGGCAACTGCACAGATCAAGTTTATTCTAAGAAGGTGAAATTTATTTCCTAGTGTACATAGATTGGGGTACAGACCACTCTTCCCAAAGCAGTTCTGAAATTACTTGCTGATAATTCATGACAAAACCATTTGTGTTTTTAGATTTTTGTCTGAATGTTTAGAGATTGGGGATTTATTCTAATGGGTCTTTCAAATGTGCCTTTCAAATGTGTCAGAGCATGCACAGTCTTATTGTGTGAGATAACCCAGGAGTAAACACAGTAAACAGTGGTCTATATTAAATGGTGGTTTATCTTACACTCTCTACAACAGGGGTGTCAAACTTGCAACGTCACATGACGTGTCGCGATGTATCGTTACTTTTTTTTTCATTGCCAGCAATGGGATGGGCGCGGTTTCACCATGACGCATCCGGCCCATGGGCCGGCAGTTTGATATCCCTGATCTACAATATCATAGACCAGGAACAATATACATACACGTGATAGTACAGCAGGATCCAATACACCACAGTTACAGCAGGAAATGGAAGAGAGAGAACACATCAACGGAGCCTTCCCTTTTATACAGAGGCTCTTAAAGAGACACAGACCCTGCTGAGTCATTCCCATCATTACATCTTAACATCTTACATTACATAAACTGATTAGCTATTGAATCATTACCTTGACAAAATGTATACTGGCTATAATGTTTGGAATTCTGCATTTTTAGTTTATTTTAAAAAAATATAATTAAACAGCTCTCAGTAGCTTACAAGATGCTGTAGTCCTGGAACATCTAGTTGATGAGCGATATATTACAACTTCTGAAGGCTCCTTGATAAAGTTAGGAATGGTGCATTTGCTTCCCTGAAAGACAGTTTGCCTGATGCAATCAATCTTGTTAACGTTCTTTGCATTACAGAAGAACATGGGGTATGTTCAGGTGGTGCAGACTTGTCTGTCAAGGAAGTAGTAGTGATAAGGAGCAATTGCTTTTCGGTCTTTTGTCTAAGGTCAAGTGTAGTGATGAGCATCCTGTGGTTTAGCTATATTCATCATAGATTAACTCAGGTGGAGTTGTACAGAAATAACTGATCAGCAATATTTCTGAGAACTATCTGGATCTATGCCATCTTATTCTAAATAAAGCCCTTCTTTGTGAACCATTTTATCTAGTTTGGTCTAAACAATCCCTTCATGTCACTGAAGAGAAAAGTGGGCGGATTTTGTTATATACATATGCATGCGTGAGGTCCATTTAAATACAAGATAACTGAAAAAAGAACCTATAGTAAAAAAATGTGAGTTAAACATTTTTACTGAATGTTTGAAAACGGAAACCCTATTGGCTAGGGTGTGATGGTCCCAAATCATATTCCAGACAACCTTCAAACTGATTGCATAGAGAATAGATGGCAAGAAGAATGAATCAGTTTTGCACCACTTCATTTTCTATCAGGTTTCAAGCTTCTACACCTGCCTGAAGAGGACAGAAGTTATAGTTTTTATCAAAGAGTAGCTTCCAATACAAACTTCTGTGGCACTAATTAAATCTGATTGCAACATTCCATTGCCTTGTACAAATGTTTCATTGAACTAGAAGAAATAGAGTTCAACTGCATCGAAATTAATGATGGCTAGATGGGTGGTTCACCTTTCTTATTTTGCACCTAGACTATAGTGTCCTGTTAAGTAATGGAAGCATAAGACAAGAAAGGCAGAGTTAAAGGATTAACCCTTTAAACCAAGACTTCCAGAGTTCCAGCATAATTTACAAGGGTAGGCATCTTGATGTCTTCCAAGGATTGTGGCTTTCTTAGGGCTCTAAGATTTGAATTGTAAAAATCAATATGGTCACTAGGTGGCACTAGAGGGTTAGATTTGTCTTCCCCAGGACCTTTTTGGTGCCATCTAGTGGGGGTTTGGATTTTTGTAGCTAGGATCTGATAGAGGATTTCTCTTCTTATGCGTTCCAGTAATGTGGCCCAACTTGGGAGTTCTTGTCAGTATATCTGGGGGATATTATATTGTCAACCCTTGCAACTAATATGCGTCCTTATACACAACCAATACAACTGATTAAACAAGTTTTCCTCAACTTGACAGCTTGAAGATATGTACACTTCAAGTCCCATGCTGGCTAGGGAATTCTTAGAGTTGAATTCCACATATTTTGAGTTGCTAAGGTTGAGAAACACTCCTCTTGAACTATAGTCCATTATCCAATAGTAGAGAAGCAGTATATGTTTTTCTTCAACTCATAGTCTTAGAAAAAATGAGAGTGAGTTTAATTGGGCTTATTGTATTTAATCAAACAATCCTTTATAAGAGATGGTATTAAGAAACAAATGTGGATATTTGATCCAGGATCAGTCAGTGTTAATTTGTGGGATGATTTGGGATAGTTAAAAAGCTGTGGTAATTTTTTTATGAGTTGATTATAATAACAGTTTATTAAGAGAGGGTTTTAGAATTTTAATCTTGTCTTTTTTATTATTGTTCTTCCTGTTAACTATTTTGTTATTAATATACAGATGACAGATTACAACTTGCAAAAAGAATTAGTAGTTTAAAATGGTTTGGTCCTTTTTCACAAGGGGTGGGAAACTAATATTGTTGTAATACATTAATCAGCATTCAACTGGGGGGGAACAATATGTGTTAATATGTTAAATCTTTTTTAAATGCACTTTTTTCTTTTTTCATGTCTTATTTTTTTCTTTGTTTATTTTTAAAAAATGGTCTTTTGTATTTTAGCTTTTCTGAAAAAAATAAACATAGATTTTTTAAAAAAGAAAAACGAGACTGAGTTTGGTGTTCTTTCTGAAAGAAGGCAAGATCCTGCAACTCTTTGTCTGCTGGGTAAATCAGATTTGTCTCCCCCCCCTTATTATTTTATGGCTGAATCCTGGAAAGCATTCAACACCCCTGGTCACTTGTCTGCTACAAGAGCCCAGGATATAGGAAATGCCTTTGTACATTAAATCATCCAGGATTCTAAAATGGCCAACTTTCTTATCTCATCATTTCTTGCCATATTAAAGATACACAGATTTCTAGACTGTTGAATGCTTGATAATACTTGCCTCACTGGAGACCACTCTTGAAGATTATTATTTCATAGCTTTTGAAACATAATGGCTATGGTTGGCCATTAGCAAAAAGGTAATTTTGCTGATTGACAACATGCAGCAAAAATAATAGTAAACACATTTATCTAGAAAGCTTTGACACAATAGATATTTCTTGGAAAAATCTCGGGGAACAAAAGAAAAGGTTTCTGAGCAGTGACACATAAGGTTGTGAATTCATCTCCAAAAAAAATGGGTGGGAAATCGAGTTTTTGGCCATAGTACATGAAAGCTCTAAGTGTTGTTTTTGCATCTTGGCCTGAATTTCTTGGCTGTGGGAACACAATTCAGGGACGTGATTCATCAAGTAAAATTAGTTGTCAAGTCATATGAGGGAATAAGATTTTCCCCATCCCCTTTTCATTTTTTTTTTAAAAAAGATATAATTCCTGTTAATCTTCCACCATTGGGGGCAAGGCAACCTCTATAAATCAACATGAGAATAATATGGTGTAAACAGAAAATCTGACAAATTTAGAGCAGAACTGGTTCCTACAGCTTAAGTGTTTCTGGCTTGTAATCATCTGAGAAGAACACTGGAAATCCTGTGGAGAGTAGCTAACTAACTCTTATTAGCAAAACATTGCCTTGACAATGGTAAATCCTTTAGCTATTCCTTTTGAAAGGGGAATGGTCTGTGAAAGGCAATGGCAATTTTGCAGCGAATGCATACAAACCAATTGTTGCATTAGTAGCTACAAGGCACAAATGTTAGTCAATTTATAAAATATCAAACACTCTATTAATTCAAACTCCTTGCAGTTGAATAAATTTAGTAACCAACTCTTACTTTCACTATTCCATTCTTCCTAGCCCTGATTATTTTGCGTCTCCTTTCTCATTCATGGTAGATACTTGATGCAGGATACTTGGAGCTCTCCTATCAACTGTACTATAGTTGAATCTCTGGTACTTTGGAGAGCTGTGGATTCTGCCCATATATATGCCATCGAGGTATATCATTTTAACTAGTCTTCCAGCTCTGTGGAGGTTAAACAGCTCTTAATATAAAACTGACCAGAGAGTGATCTTTCCATAATCAAGGAATTACAGAAACCTCACTCACTTTCAGATCATCAGGTCTTGGGTGAATAGATACCAAATCCAGTGTGTGTTCTGCGGCACACTTGGTGCCAAGTACCAATTAGGACATATAAATAGTCTTCATGGTAGACATGAAATCCTAATTGAGCTACCTCAACATGGGCACTGAAATTCCCTTGGCCAAGAAGTCTTAAGGTAATCCAGGGAATCACCTGACCAAATTGGAAGCAACTCGTGATGCTCATATATATTTCTTTAAAAAAGTTGGCCCACCTTACAGGTCTTCCTCAGAGACTTTCTAATGTGCCCTCTGCAGTCATACTGAATATATGATGTCTGTTGATTTTGTTTATAATTCTACAGTGCTATATATCTTTCTCTCCCTCCCCCTCCCATGTGTGTGTAATGCACAATTTGAAGTGCATTTTCATTGTAGTTTTGGAATCATCCATTTCTCCTCTCCAATTTTCTTTCCTCGTTTGCAGTAAATAGTATGAGTCACACTTTAGTACCACTGTGTAACAAAAGATATATTGGAATACAACTAATGAACCACACATACACATACATGGAGGCTTAGAGAAATTATTACTGTCATAAGCACTTCTGCAGCCCAGCAGTATTTTTGGAAAAAAAGCAGTCTTTATGTGGCTGTCAGAAGTACAATTCATTTAAATCACATACTTTGTTTTAAAAGGTAATCTGGAAAATGGGAACGAAAGAGTGGAGAAAACGGTGGCAGTTCACGCTTATTAAAGGTATACTTATCTTTCCCAAAGCGCCTGAGAATTACATCTAAATTCTCTCTCGACAAAGGAGACATTAAGTTAAAAGGGAAATTAATCCCGAACTTAACAGAATTCTTGGGGAAATATCTGTGAAATGCATGAAAGGCAAAATGCAGTTTTTAGAGAACTGATTTTGTGTGTGTGTGTGTTAAAAAAATACATGCAGCAGTGATTTGTAAATCCAGTAGTTAGCATTACAACGTATTTCTGCAAAAGAATAATAACCATGTAGAAATACTGCAGTTATGCTAACCACGTATAATATGTAATCAGATAATTAATAACAGTTAATAACCCAAATTTCTAGAGCTGTGATGGCACAGTGGTTAGAATGCTGTATTGCAGGCTGACTCTGCCCACTGCCAGGAGTTCAATTCTAACTGGCTCAAGGTTGACTCAGCCTTCCATCCTTCTGAGGTCGGTAAAATGAGGACACAGATTGTTGGGGGCAATATGCTGACTCTGTAAACCGCTTAGAGAGGGCTGTAAAGCACTATGAAGTGGTATATAAGTCTAAGTGCTATTGCTATTGCTAAATATAAACTGAATCAAATACCACACACTGTGATCACAGAGTCGTGAGCACTGGAAAGGGGCCACTGTAGGAATCCATATTAAGGCCTACCAGTCTAGCTTCTGCTTGAAAACCATTAGTAATAAGAGACCACCATCTCTCTGGATAACTGATTCCATCGTCAAAGTGCTATTTATGTGATGAAGTTTCGTTTCTCTCCATCCATCAGAATCATCCTTCCTGTAATTTAAATATTTTATGCCCTGTAGTCTGCACCTATTAAGAACTGATGTCTTCAGTTTTTACTGCTTTACTGCTTCAGCTATTTGAAGAGCTCTATCCTATTCTGTCAATTTTCATTTTCATTCTGCCAAAAGTCTCCCATCACAGAGCCAATCCATTTTATGCCAGGAACTCACAACTTAGCCCAAAGGTATCCAATTATTATTATTATTATTATTATTTTAAAAAAAGACCGTGTAGCTAGTAATAAGAAAAGTTTTATTTCTGAAGAATAAGAAAGCCTCTCTGGATCAAATGGTTAAATTAGGATTAGAGGAAGAAAGAGCAAGGCATGGCTGTAAGACAGATCCCTCAGTTTCCTTTATCAAAGAACAAAGTTGTGTTAATTTCCCCAAATGCTGTCCTCCAGGATGTTTTTTTTTTTTCAATTTCCCAATCTAGCTTAAATCATAAGATTTCTATGAAATCTTGCTGCTCTTACTATTTACCATATGAACTAACCTAATGTTTTCATGCACTTTGCACAATAAACAGGATATTTTTGAGATGTGGGTACAGTATGTGAGTACAGCCATTCCTGAGGTCCTCACATCTGGAAGAAGCCACTTGGCAAAGACTGATCGACTACATTTTAAAGTAGCTGCAGTAACATTCATTACTGCCTAAAAATAGGCCCCTACTTACATCTTTTAATTCCAGTCTAATTAGCAAACTGTACAGTAACCCAAAGCGACTGAAATAGCTCAAAGAGCAAATGAGAAAGAAATGCACCAGTATGGGTAATGGACAGTCTGCTAAATTGGGGCAAAGGATACAGATCCTGGCTCAGCTATAAAACTCACTGGGGAGCTTTTATTATTTATAGTATATTTATATTCATCGAGTATTTAGAATATTCATGACCTGCTTGGCATATCAGTGAGGAAGCAAGGATGTTGCTCATTCATAATGTTCGTTTATGATGCTTCTTATGCAAGAATGGAGAAATGCATATGGGAAATGAACCACCCATTCTCCACTCTACAGATGGAAGAAATATGTTCTCAAGTCTACCGACTCGATTATATCTGCTTTTGAACAAGACCACAAACTAAGGAGTATAAATAATCACAAACTAAGGTGTATACATCTTTAATATTCAAATGAAAGCAAGCATGGATGAAAATATAACTAAGAGAAGAACAATGTATGAAAGCTTGTTTATAATCAGTACACTTAAAAATGTATATATGCTTTGGAGTCAATGTTGACCCCTGGCATTTGCTTGGATAAGTCCCTGAAGTTTTCTTAGCAAGATTTCAGAAGCAGTTTGTCCTTATTGTCTTCTTCCAAGGGCTGAGAGAACAGGACTAGATCAAAGTCACTCTCATCTGGCTTCATGGCTACAGCAGGACTAGAATTCACCATCTCCTGTTTTCTAGCCCAACGCTTACACCACTACAGCAACTGGCTCTTTCAACTACCTCCAATCCTCAAAGCTAGATTCAGCTCTTTATCATAAGCTCATGCTTTTATTATTCTAGATTATTTTATAACTTTTTAGTCATCAAATGTGGTCTAACCATTTCTTTATGGACATCAGGGAGTGACAAGCTCAAAAGGAAAAATGGGAAGAGATTTCCCCAAGGCAAGTGAGATCAGTACAATCATATGATGTTCATTTGAAACCAACTTAAATCACCCTGTTGAAATAGCATAGAAATGATATGATGCAAATGTAGTTAAAGCATGTTGCTGCATATGTTCTGGGATATGCATGGATGCACATTCACACATAAGCCTTATGATGTATACATGGTCAATCTAAAATGGCAGCATCCTGTACAGCAGGGGTCCCCTACCCCTGATCCGTGGACCGGTACCGAGCCGTGGCATGCCAGCAACCGGTCCGCACATACAAGCAAAGCCCATCCACAGGATATAGGCAGCACACAAAACCACACCCCCTCCGGTCCGCGGAAAAACCTCTCTCCGTGTAACTGGTCCCTGGTGCCCAAAAGGTTGGGGACCTCTGCTGTACAGTATGATATTGTATAATTGCCTTTCCCTTCCTCGGAGTTTTAGAATTTGGCCAAAGAAGATGAGAGTGATGGTTGAAAGCTACTTTCTAAACTAAGCTGAGCTTTCAATGAAATAATTCCTATGAGAAACAAGAAACTAGTCTTGGGAGATGGAATTAATCCAATTGCTTCATCACAGGACAAACACTGGCTTTCTAGATTGAAATGTTTCAAACCTGGAGCACAAAGATCTTTTTAAAGGTCAAGCACAGCACCAAGTAAAATCTACTCTTGAGATTATTAAGGATCAAGACTTGCTTGCAATATTAAGCAGGTTTACATTAAGTCTAAATCTCTTCCCGGGCATCAGAGCTGTAAACGCTCCCATTTTGGCTACAATCATAAATCAAACAGCATTGAGGCATAAATCTGTGCATCGGCTACATGGTACACACAAAAGAAGAGGTATTTTTAAGGCTCTTCAGTCAATGACTGTTAAATGTAATCCTGTGTCATCCTAGAGAGAAAGGAATGTTCAGAATGATAAATAATTCTCAGAATGAAATTGCCTGCATTCAGAATGGAACACAATAAATCAATGCCATTATCGGAGGGAGCTTTGCAAGGCAGTCTTCTGAAAAAGAGAATGTATACACAGAAAATGAAACACATTTGAGATAATTATTTGGGGGTTGATTAGATGATCATTCTTTTTTTTTACTCCAAGAATGATTAGACATACACTCATGTACACACACACACAAACTCATACATATTTCACTCCTGCAATTAGCTATATAGATAGAAACCCACACTGCCCTCGGTTATTAAAATATAATGATTCATTATCCTGTTGTAGCCAGCAGATGATAGTAAGTTTGAATAGTCTTATTTTTTTTTTTAAATTAAACCAATGCTTTTTTTAAAAAAAAAACGACTGCAGTCACTGCCTTGAGAACAAATATGAGGATGGTTCTAACTGAGTGGATGGATGTTAAAGAGTCCTCTGCTGATGTGCATTGTACATGTGCTGTTGTATTAAGGGCTTTATGATTATCCTCCCATGCCCACTTATGTGTACACACTACCCCTCATCAAGAGCTTGATTCTAATTTCCTATATCTCAACAGAATGGATGAAGACAAGAAGATCTGACATGCTCAAAGCTTTCTATTAAGTGTTTTGGCAAATAAGATATTGACTCTTATTTTCTCACCCCACCACTAAAGCAGTGTCAGGCACAAAGAACCAGGAACACAGGATGAATTCAAAGCACTGAAGAATTTTTTTTTAAAAATATGTTTTATTATTTTTTATAGGGATAGAAAAGGAAGGGTAGGTAAAGGTATAACATAGGGTAAAAAAAACAAGGATCAAACCAAGGGTAGGGGTAGATACAATAATGGGGTTACCCCCAACAATAACTCAACGCTTTAGCAAGCAGACTATCGTCCGGGTATACATATTAAATATGCATAATTAACATAATACTAAAAAGCTATATTAATAAATTTATCACTATTAATGATAAAAACTTAACCCAATACATATCATTCATTCTATAAATAACAATAATCAGTATACTATTAGTGATGTATTACTAAGTAAATATAGTTACATATAAATACCGATATAACGCTTATTAATTATAATTAATTGTAGTTAAAAATAAACATCTAACCGAAAAGTTAAAAAATAATATTCAAGAAAAAGTACATCATTTATCTTATTTAATTTCATCATCTTATTATTGCTACCTATCAGTATACACAAGAATCTGGTCAACTAATGGTGCAAGCTAAATTAGGGCTAGATAAGGGTCAGCAGAATTCATGGGTGGCTGGATTTGAGTCTCTTGTGGCTATTACACATCAATTCCAAACTTACGACATGTTTAACCTCACCTTCAGGCTCCATCTGGTTATCTCCTACAAAGAACTTTGAAAATATATGAACACCCCTTCCTTTTGTTATTAAGGGAGTGATTTCAATGTGCTGCAATACTGAGCTACTAAAAACTGTGTGTGGTCATTCCAGCCAGTCAGGGGAATATTTCCTATGCTAATGGCATGCTACTGGGAGAGATTGAGAGTCAATATCATTCTTTGTCTTTCAAACATGTACAGACACACTGAGACACAAGGACATATATTCATTCCCCAGTAATGTAGGATTGGACCAGACAAAAATGGCTCTTATGTTACATGTGGCTGTGTTCTTACAGTAAGCTTTACCGGGCACAAAATGTGCACAGTCCCTAGCATTAGTTTTAGGGCATGACTCCAAGTAGACCTAACCCTAACCCTAACTTTAACCCTACTCGAGTTTTCAATGGGATTTTCTCATGTATTTTACTGTGGTCCAAAAATCACTCTGAATGAAAAGCTGTTACCGTCTCTTTCCTTCAAATACCTGTAAGAATCTATCCCTAGCATTAGCTTTCAGCCATGACTCCAAGTAGAGCTAACCTCAACCCCAACCCTAACTTTAACCCTAGTTAAGTTTTCATTGTCAGTGGGATTTTCCCATGTATTTTACTGTGGTCCAAAAATCACTCTGAATGAAAAGTTGTAACCATTGATGAGTGTCTATTTAATTATTATTTTGTGGCACTCATTCGCCATGTAGTTGATGTGTGAACTACTGTTTTACATAGTAGATAATAATAACAATAACAATAACAATAATAATAATAATAATAATAATAATAATAATAATAATAATAATAATAATAATAATAATAATAATAATAATAATAATAATAATAATAATAATAATAATAATAATAATAAAGTTGGAAGGGACCTTGGAGGTCACCGAGTCCAACCCCCTGCTCAGGCAGGAAACCCTACACCATTTCGGACAAATGGCTGTCCAGTCTCTTCTTAAAAACCTCCAGTGTTGGAGCATTCACCGCTTCTGGAGGCAGGTTGTTCCACTGGTTAATTGTTCTAACTGTGAGGAAGTTTCTCCTTAGTTCTAGGTTGCTTCTCTCCTTGATTAGTTTCCAACCGTTGCTTCTTGTCCTGCCTTCAGGCGCTTTGGAGAATAGCTTGACTCCCTCTTCTTTGTGGCAGCCCCTGAGATATTGGAACACTGCTATCTTGTCCCCCCCCTTCCTTCTCTTCATTAAACTAGACATACCCAATTCCAGCAACCGTTCCTTATGTGTTTTAGCCTCCAGTCGCCTAATCATCTTTGTTGCTCTTTGTACTCTTTCTAGAGTCTCAGCATCTTTTTTACATCGTGGTGACCAAAACTGGATGCAGTATTCCAAGTGTGGCCTTACCAAGGCATTGTAAAGTGGTATTAATACTTCACGTGATCTTGATTCTATCCCTCTGTTAATGCAGCCCAGCACTGTGTTGGCCTTATTTTTTAGTTTCTTTTTAAGTTTTTTTTTATCTCAGCTTTATTGTTTTTTCTAAATATCTCAAAGTGATGAGCATATCCAATACTCCTTCCTCCTTGTACTTAACCCACAACAACAATCTTTTGTGGTAAGTTGGTCTGAAAGAGTTTCTGGCCCAAAGTCACTGAGGTGGCTTTCATTCCTAAAGTGGGACTTGGACTCTCCTGCTTTCCCACCTGGTTCCTAACCACTAGACCAAATTGGCTCTGTTGTTATAATAGCATCTGTGTTCAGTAAAGAGTGGTGAAGTAGAGGTATGAACTGGGTCACTAATTTTCATCTTTCTCTCCTTCCCACCCTCCCTCTCTTATTATTGCAGCTGTGTATCAGCAGCTTTATTTTCCTCTTCTTGGTCTGCCTTTTGCTTTAGATTTTTATTTTGGAGTGGGGAACAACATTTCAGCATTTTTTTTTTATTTCTGGTGCTGATCACATTCAACCTACTCTATTTCCCAAAGCCTTCTGGACAATTCAGGTATTAATCCATTTCTCCAAGGCCAGCAGGGATAAGCTTTTTGCAGAGATGGAAAATCCAGCATCCAAATGCCTACCTCTTGCATATCACCTTGCAATAAAGAAAGCAACCAGAAATTATTTGAGGAGCTTAGCTTCTTTGATCAAAGAATGAGTCGATAGTTGTACGGCAAAGTGACTGCTTGCGGAAAATAGCAGTATAATCCAGAAAGGAAGTGTTCCGTCATGATAACCAGATAGTTGAGTGGTGTGAATAGTGTTCAACTCTGGTCTCCTCTTCCATGTCTACTATTGTCCCTTAATGCATCCCATTATTTATAGCTAATGAATGTTCTAATGGAAAATTATAATTTCTATAACATTTTTAGATCCCTTATTGATTGATTAGTATTTTACTTTTTACTGTATTCCTCCATGTTTTCTTTTCAGTTTCTCCCTTAATATTTAATAAAAGACATCCCTGCGTGCCCCCTCCCCATATTAAGGGCTATCCATTGGTAATGTGTGATATTTGTTACTTTAACTTAGGCACTATTCATACCACTGATGTGTGATAGAATCATAAGTCTGGAGGGGACCTTGGACGTTTTGTAGTCCAATCCCCACTCAAGGTAGGAGATCTTATGCCATCTCAGACAAATGGCTGTCCAGTCTTTTCTTGAAAACTCCAGAGATGGAGCACCCTCAACTCCAGGAGGCAAGCAGTTTTATTGATTGATTGTTCTTACTGCTAGGAAATTTTTTCCATAGCTCCAGGTTGGATCTCTCTTTAATGAGCGTCTCTACTTATTACTTCTTGTTCTTCCCTCTGTTGCTTTGGAGAATAAGTCAATCTCTTCTTCTCTGTGACAGCCCCTCAAGTACTGGAAGACAACAATCCTGTCACCCCTAATCCTTCTCTTTGTTAGATTAGTCCTTCCGGATTTATCTCTATCTTTAATTATTACCGTGGGCTTGTGATAGACATGATTTCTTTGGAGCTTTATGAAGACAGAAATTGAACTTTTTGATCTTCTCCTAACCCAGGGGTAGGCAACCTTGGCTCTTTTATGACTCGTGGACTTCAACTCCCAGAATTCCTGAGCCAGCCATGCTGGCTCAGGAATTCTGGGAGTTGAAGTCCACGAGTCATAAAAGAGCCAAGGTTGCCTACCCCTGTCCTAGCCAAAGTGTTTTTGGAAAACAAAAACAGATGAGATGAAAACAAAGGAGTCCTCCTTGGGATATTAGCTGGGCCATCTTGTAGATCAGTCACTTCACTAAATTAAGAGCAGATTCTCTTATTACTGATGAAACTTTTTTCCTCCCAAGAGTTTAGTTTTGGTTTATGCTAAGAATATGGCTGCTTATGGACCACAAAAGTTTAGGTCTCTCTAATGAGAATATCGCAATACTGCTACTTGCGTTATATCTAATTGCAGAATGTAAAAATCTGCCGCAAGCCACATCAATCTGTTTTGTATGCTGTTTCCCAAAGGAACTGGAAAGTGGAAACAAGTATAGAAGGGAAGATCCTAGCGGGAGCAGGCAGAATTTGGCTGGGAGTTGTTTTGTACTGAGTACACCCAGAAATATTGGCATAATCTGTGTAGTGATCCCTCTCTTTTTTGGCCTTGCCTGACCTATTTTTGAAAACTCTTGACTATTGTTTTTTTTAATGCAGTGAGATTGGCCAGATTATCTAAAGGTTCAGCATTTGTCTTGGCTCCTCAAATCGTGTATGCCGAATTTCATAATAGATCATCCAAGGATATTTTTGCTTTGCTGGAATGGCTGTAGGTAACTGACATGTCTTCTATTCAAAGGTTGATCACTGTTTTAAAACAGTGGCATGCAACCATCTGTAACATGACTGTTTGTTGCTTATTGTTCAGCCATTTTCAAATAAGTAAAGAAATCAACATAAAATGCATTTGGTTGGGTAAGCCCTAGAGCAGAGCTCTCCAACCTTTCCGGGTTGGCGGCCCGGAGGGAAAGGGAGGAGCAGGGAAATGTGTGTGTGCGCGGGCCCGCACAGGTGTGTGCACGACGGCGGTGCTAGTGCCTGCACTCATGTGTGAGCGGGCCATGCAAACCCGCATGCACTTGCCGGCACGAGTGGGGGGTTGTGCGCACTCACCAGCCATTCCCATGACCCAGTGGCCAACAGGCCGTGGCCCAGTACCGGCCCGTGGCCCATAGGTTGGGGACCCCTGCACTAGAGATTGTGGAATCTATCTGTGGAGCAACTAGGATCCTTACTGAAGGATACTTTGTTTATCTGATGTAGCAAGATTCCAAATGGGTGCCCCAAAGCCTTGATCCAGTTTCTTACTGGATCACTGCAAAAATCATCAGACCATGGCAATGAAGGCAAACTTGAGGATATGAGTAGAAATTCCTGGGTATAATTCTCACTGATGGAGTTAAACACTACACAAGTTGCTTTGTAAACAAGGTGTCAAGCTCCAAAAAGACCCTTTGCTATTCCCTCCATTTTTGCTTTGTAGCTTGCCTATAGACTGGGGGAGGAGGGAAGGGGTGAGAATCTCACAGGTGTCTGATAATGAGCCATTGGCTTGTGGAAACCAAGATCATCGGAGAAATGGTTCCTAAGAAGAGGAGCTTTGTTCTCAAAACAACTGCAAGCCAATTGATTGGACAATGTGACTGTCAGACAGGGAGGTGGAGGTGGGTGGAAGGTTCTTTGCTTTTAACTTTATAGATTTTGGTGTCTTTCTAATTAGATCTGGTTTTATACTCATCAGTGCCGATATGCTGTATTCAATAAATTGGATTGGAATGTCTCATCTGTGCTTACTTTGTTGGGATCATCAGTTGGAACCTTGACACAAGGGCACTTATGGTTGCCTGTTTTGTTTTTGTTAAGTGAAAGCCATTCAGCTCTACTATTCCTTTCTGCCTAATATATTATTTCAGATTTCTGGGTCTTTCTTTCCAGCCCACCTAGACAGTGGTAGAACCTGGTCAACTGGAGCTTGGTCTCGAAAAGTGATGGAGGAAATGAAAAAAATAATAATAACCACACAAGAAAATAGTGCAAACTATTTTTGTATTGCTGCCAAGACAACTAGGTGACCATGGTTGTGAAGTCATCTTGAGTTGAGCTCAGTATATTTTTTATCTTCTGGATCTGCCAGTATACTGCAGAAACGTCAGGGTTTGTTGCACAGCATGGGGTCATTGTACACGTCTGGTTGAGCTTAGAGCCTAAGTACATTTTGCAACAGAGCTCTGTGAATTCATCACCATCTGTTTCCATTTCCTTCCAGGAACAGCTGTGCCTAGAGTGACAGGCTGATAAACAAAATGGGACCCATAGAGTGAAGGTTTAATGGATTCCCTAATACTGGTTCCTGAAGAAAGACACCCCACTGATATTACTATCTCCAGGAGCTAAATATACTGGGATTTTTCTAATAGTGCAAATGGCAATTTTGGGAGCAGAAAAAAATTCCATTACGAAAAAAAAGGTTACTGGGAGACCAGAGAGAGAAATCATTAACCCTTGCAAACCTGAAGAACTCACTTAATCCAGGTCAACTTGTTCTGCAGTGGAGATAGTCTGAAGAGTTTGAGGTACATATTCAAATAATAATGCAGTTTAGTTTCAAGAATTTACTCATATCACCTAACAAATTGCCGTGGGTATCGCCTTGCAATGAAAAAGCACTGTGAAACTACTATCTTTAGGGAATAAAGGTGCTCCTTGCTTTACATCTGTAATTGGGACCAGGGACCAGTGGTGGGATTTAGCCAGTTCGCACCAGTTCGGCAGAACCGGTAGCTAATTTTTTGTTGCCCAGGCCCAGAATGGACTTCCGGAAGTGGCATCCACACAGAGAACTGGTTGTTCACATATTTGAATCCCATCACTGCCAGGGACTCTATTGCTAAAAACATCACATGACCACGGTGACTTACAACACTCACGTGATCACCATTTGTAACTTCCTGCCAGCTTCTTTATTGACTTTACTTATTGGAAGCCAGCAGTGAAGGTCACCAATGATAATTGGGACACTGTGATGGTCACAATTATGAGGACCTGCTATAAGTCCTCCTCCTTCAGCAACTTTGTAACTTTGAACGCTTGCTGAAGGAATGGACATTAAATGAGAACTACTTGTACAATTCCACTGTTATGGTTTCTTTATTTTGAAAATTTGAGCTGATAGTAGTGACTATATGTCAGCTCGTTGAAAATAGTAGCAAATAGAAGTTACGTTATAGCACAGCCAGGTAGTTAGATCAAGTGGACAGAATGGAGCATCTCTAGTCCTTTGATTGAGGAGCTCTTTGTAAATTTCTAAAGGTCACCAGGATCTACTGTAACAGAAGTTTGAGGTCACTCCAGTTGATTTTATTTACTTATGAAAATATTGCTCATTTGTCCCCTTCCTGATTATCTGGCGATGTGCCTCTTTTAAACATAAGTTGTATCCTCAGTTTGAACCACAGTCACTCAACAGTTGATCCATCCCATAACTAAAGGCCTGGATTCCTCTGTAATGACTCTGTCTGCTGCTGAGAATATGGCCAGATACTTTTGTCTCCCCTAGACCAATAGGTTGATTAGTAGAGATTGTTTTTGTCAGCTGAAACCTGATTTCAAAAGAAGTAATGTTAGATAAGACTCCTGAAAATGCTAGGGATGGCTAAGAAAATTAAAAAAAAATGGATTATAGTTTCTCAGATGATCATATTTTGAACATTATGCAAAGATATAGTTCTCTTGAGAAGTCCATAATGCTGGGAGGGAAAAAAAGAAAGAAAGAGAGTGGAGGAGGAGGAGGAAGGAAGGAAGGAAGGAAGGAAGGAAGGAAGGAAGGAAGGAAGGAGAAAAAAGAAAAAGAATGGACAACTAGCAACAAGGTAAATAGTTAATTACAACATCAATGGGTGGAATGTTGGAAAAAACCTAAAAGTCTATTTATATGGTTAGTAAAATCCAATATCTGCTTGATGGCATATAATTGGATTTTAAAAACAACCTTTACTGGCTTGCATTGGCCCCTTTTTTCCAACGAAATTCTTTATTTCTGAAACAGACAAGCATACCCAGAGCTAAAAGTGGTATAATGGATTTTTTATAGAACAAAGTGAATGATTGTTCATGTTCCCTCTTATTTTTTTTGCCACCTGGTAGCACAATTTTGCAGTACTTTGGGTAAAGAAGGCAACAAAACTGTTGTGTTAAAATCTAAAATAAACCTTACGGAGTTACAAATAAAATAAAATTTACCACCACTCCTTTCTAAATGAATAAAAAGTAAATCCCACCCCGTGCATATATGTGATACAGTCCCACCCACCCCCTTATCTTCGGATCTCTGCTCACTGAAGCCCTTTGCGTCTCAGAAAACTGGAATGTTTGTTCTTGTTATTGGATTTTTTTTTTATTATGACACTATTTTGTACCATGTGTAATGCATGACTCAATGCCAAGGTATTTCTTTGCTATTAAACTTTGTATTTGAATGCTTGACCTGGAAGTGAGTTCAAGTTCTCTTGTTGGAGTAAGCATCCTGCAGGTGCACAACTTTTCCTGCCCTTGTAAACTTGAACAGAGATTTAATTGCTGCCTTTCATAAGCACCACACAGCAATAATGTAATAGCGTTATCCAAGTGTCCTATCCTTTTAATTTGGCAGTGCCATTAACCATCTTGCACTCTTATTTGTAGATTTGCTGTGTGGACACTTCTTAACTCATTTTCCCTTTTGTGTTCCAACTGGGTTCTATTTCCAACTGGGTTCTGTGGTCAAATAAGAATATAATGTATAGGTTTATGGTATGTAAGAAGAGGGGATTTTCTATCTCTCCTGAAACAACTCAGAGTGGTTGGGTAGGTAGCATTATGGGTGAGACCACAGTGGACATATTCTTCAAGTAAACAAAGTAGCACTTGGACCAAGTCCTATCAGAATATTCTCTGCCAACCCACAGTTTTATCGTCTAAAGGAACGTTATTTATTTTGAGTCAGTGGGGGCATACTTGGAAATTTAGAATCATATTATGGGTTCTTCTTCTTTACTTCCTCTTGTATCTCTTTGGGTGATGAGGGATATTATGGGTACTCTAACAAAATGACACCTTCAAATGGGCAGTGTCTGATCACAAAAATAAGTATCACAAAGTGGCGGCCAATAACAAACCATCCATTTAGCAGAAGCAGCAAATACATTTAATAATCATAAGGGGGGGGGGAAATCTGGATAGTGGACATGGCACTACCTGGAGATGGCAAATAGAAGAGAAAGAACTGGAGAAGATAACAAAATACAGAGACCTGCAAATAGAAATAGAACAACTGTGGCAAAAGAAGGCAAAGATAGTACCAATAATAATAGGTGCCTTGGGTGCAATCCCAAAACAATCGGAGCACCATTTGAACATCAGCATTGACAAATTCACTATCAGTCAATTGCAAAAGGCAGCTTTACTTAGAACAGCTTACATCTTTTGACGATATCTGTAACATCAAACATCTACACTGCCTATCCCAGGTCCTTGGGAAGGACTCAATAGGTGGGCAAAAATGCCAGATCCTGTCTGCAGGATACTGTTGTTATAATTATAACAAATCTCAACAAAAATAGTTTAAGCCTTTCTGTAGAATTGATTTCCTGGTCTGGCCCTTGTGCCATTCTTCAAAATAAAGACGTTAGTGGATACTGATATTTGGCTTTTCAGCATGCCAATTTCTCATGCATTTAATTTCCAGTAAAGAGATCTTTAAAATAAATCAAGTTAAGTAGGCACTCTGTAAAGTTGGGAATAATTAATTTCACCCCTTGCAATCTGCTCATTCCTTTGGGATCAACTTTTGAAAGCTTTCTTTAGAGGTCATATAAAAAGAAGTTCCCTCATCCCCCGTGGAATGTATAAAAATCCATCTGGTTCTTTGTTACAGGTCTTTAAGAAGGCTCTAAGATTATTGAATAACTATATAGTACACTGTAGTTGTTATAGGTTTAATTATCTGCTAGTGCTGGACTGAATATTGCTGTAATTAGCAGTCTTTTAGTCTATTGATTTTGTACTTATACTTTTGCTAATATTACCTTTATGTTAGGAAGGAGTCTGAAACCTGAAATGTGGTGTTAGACATTTTTTTTTAAAAAAATTGTACTATATTGATGCAAGGCCATGTCCCAAAGTTAGAGTTGTAGAAAGTGAAATGAAATGATGACTGTAATAAAAATAAATAACAAATAAGCCCAAAATAACAAATAAGCCTAAAACAAGACAGTTGTTAGGTGAGTTTTGCTCCATTTTATGACCTTTCTTGCCACAGTTAAGTGAATTATTGCAGTTGTTAAGTTAGTGTCATGGTTCTTACATGGATCTGGCTTCCTCACTGACTTTGCTTGCCAGCAAAAAGAGATCACATGACCCCAGGACACTGCAACCGTCATAAATATATGTCACTTATCAAGTATCTGAATTTTGATCACCAGACCACGGGGATGGTAAGTGTGAAAAATGGTCATAAGTCACCTTTTTCAGTGCCACTGTAACTTTGAGTGGTCACTAAACGAATAGTTGCAATTTGAAGACTGCCTGCATTGTCTCGCCGTTACTTACAGTTCAGCCTTCTCAGTGGTGTCTCCTTCACTCTGGAATGTTCTTCCTCCCGCAGTATTTGAGGTGCAAATTTGTAGGCACTTGTTGCAAACTCTTCATGCAACACTTGTATTATTAAATCTGTTTATGAATAACTCTTTTCCCCTTGTATTTTCATGGCTTTTAGTTTAATATGTTATTTTATACTGCTTTTGTGTACTGTTTGTATTTGGTGTATTGATGATTGGCAGTAAAATATTTTGAGATTTTTTTAATATCAGGAAGTATGATGCAAATATTTTTGATAAAAAATTAACAAGCCTCCCACCTCATTATGGTCTCCAGCCTCTGGTAATGACATCTTTCATTACCTCTGCAGCCCTGGAGGCTAAAAGTTATCTTCTCCCCCCTCCCCCCCAAAAAAATTGCCTTCTTCTGTCTTACAACTAATAGGGTCATATTTCTCAATCCATTTTGTGAAACAAAGAAGGTGGTGATAGTTTTATGTATTCGACAAAAAGTTCTTGTTACTTCCAATTGATGCAAGTTACATTTCCCTTGGAAGATACCATAGGAAGGAATATTCCCTTGGCTTTTTCAGTGTTAAGAAATTGGCTAGATACATCTCCATCTTTAAATTATAGTTATGGTGGAGTTGGCACAATCACAAACTCTGAGACATGCCAGGCTATGTACTTTCTGATAACATTCACAACCGCTCAGATTAAGGTCTCTTTTAAGCTTTTTGTCAAGTTTGAAGCGAGCACACGATGTTGCCACCTTTACTGCTTCTTAGCTTGCCAACGCACTGGGGGGGAGGGGGAAAATGGAATGCAGACTCCAGACAACAAGAAATCCAACCGTGTGAATCAAGGACGTTTCAGCAGGTGTTTACCAACTATAGAGACACTTTGCTCATAACAAACTTTTGACACCTGATTGGACAATGTGACATGCAGAATGGTGTGTTTTAATTATAGTGGTTTGTGCGGGAAATAACCAGAGCTGGTTTTGCTTTCAATCGTGCCGAAATGATTTACTCAATAAAGTTTTGCATAAAGAGATTGGATCATCTCGTCGGTCCTTACTTGGTTGGGTTCATTAGTCGGAACCTTGACGCTTTTGCTAATAACCTCTATGCCTCCCATCTTAAGAGTTTTGTCTCACAGGAAGTTGTCCTGTACAAGTAGTCGTGATTCAGGACCACATTTAGGACCAGATTTTCCATTGCTAAGTGAGACGGTTGTTAACTGAGTTGCTCCTGATTTTACAACCTTTTTGCCACATTTGTTAAGCAAATCGCTGCAGTTGTTAAGTGAATGACATGGTCTTTAAGCAAATCTGGCTTCCCCTGTTGGCTTTCTTGCTGGAAGCCCGATAGGAAGGTCACACATGGTGACCACATGACCCTGGGATGCTGCAGCATCGTAAATACATGCTAGTTGCCAACACCTGCATTTTGGTCATGTGACTTTGGGGATGCTGTAACAGTTGTAAATGTGAGGACCAATTGTAAAGTCACTTTTTCAGTGCCATTGCAATTCTGAACAGCCGCTAAACAAATAGTTGTACATTTAGGTCTGCCTGTATTTCAGTCCTGTCTAGGATTGGTATAATTTTTAAACCTTCTTGACCTCCCCCCTCCTCATTGCATGACACTTCACATGGTTAGAAGAATTTGGTGCTTCTTTGCTTTGTATTTTTTCTATTTATTCTGTGTTTTGGGGTTAGGTATCCTTCATGCTGATTACATTCAGCTGTACTTCTCAGTTACACTTCTTTGTTTGTATTCCACCTTTATTATATTTACAAATAACTCAAGGCAGTGACATATCCAACACATCTTCCTCCTCCTATTTTCCCAACAACAACAACAACAACCCTCTGAGGTGAATTGGACTGCGAGAGAGTGAACTGGCGCAAAGTTACCCACCTGGATTTCATGGTAAAGGTGGGACTTGAACTCGCAGTCTCTTGCTTTCTAGCCTGGTGCCTTAGTAACTACTAGATCAGGGTTCCCCAACCCCCGGTCTGTAGACCGGTACTGGGCCTGCGGCACACCAGCAACTGGTCCACCCAAACAACCAAAGTCCCATCCGTGGGATGCAGTCAGCACACAAAACCACGCCCCCTCCGGTCCGCGGAAAAACCTCTCCCCACGTAACCAGTCCCTGGTGCCCAAAAGGTTGGGGACCTCTGTACTAGACCACATTGATATCATGTCTCCCCTCAGTCTTTTGTCCAGACTGAATACTCCAAGTCCCTTCAGGGTTGGGGCCTCCAGTTCTTTATCTTCTGGGTCTCAGCATCACTACAATTTCTTCTGGATTATATTTTTGGATGCCTTAAGCATAACAAAATCACAGATATACACCCAGAAGCATGTTTCGTCTACAAAGCGAGCCTTACCACAACTGAATTTTCTGCATCTCTGTGTTAACCATAGGGACTGGAACATGTATTTTAGGAAAGGTAAGAATTCAGCATGTGCAATTTTCTTTTTGCGATCTCATCCATCTGCCACTTTCTCCACCTCTAGCCTTTTTCTCTGGTTCTACAAGTGCTTCCATTAGCTTATAAATGTCACTGTCAGTCAGGTTTTCAGTGGAGGGCAACCAGCTTATAAATATGCCTCTCTCTGCAGCTCCATGCTGGATTTGCAGTGATTTGGTTCTGTTGATCAGTAGTTTCTGTCACCTGTCAGGTTTTTAACATTAATGGGAGTTTCAGTAAAAAGGCAATGACTGTGAACTGAGTCACTTTTTAAGAAAAACAACAACAGTGAAGTGATTGACTTTCGTGACCTAATAAAGCTAAACAACCCCCCCAAAACAATTAGTTAAGGGCAGGTAGTCTTCAGCAACCACAGTTGAGCCTAACATTTCTGTTTCTAAGCAAGACAGTTGTTAAGTGAACTTTGCCCCATTTCACGACCTTCCTTGCCACCGTCGTTAAATGAATCGCTGCAATTGTTACATTAGTAACATGGTTGTTAAGCGAACCTGGTTTCCCCATTGACCTTGCTTGTCAGAAGGTCACAAAAATCGATCAGGTGACCTCGGGGGCACTTCAACCATCATAAATAGATGCCAGTTGCCAATTTTGTTGAATTTTAATGTCGTGGTCATGGAGAAGCTGTAGAGGTCCTAAGTCACTTTTTCCAGTACTGTTGTAACTTTGGACAACCACTAAATGAATAGCTGTAAGTCAAGGACTGACTACCTGTAGCTATAATTTAGCACAGTCATATTGACTTCTGGCTCTTATACTATGTTGCAATTCTTTGTTAATATTGGAATACGTAATGTGCATAGTGTATATCAGTCCCATTTGAAAATATTTCTCACAGTGTAGTTACTTGCTAACCAAACATAAATTGAAGTATTCACCAAATGGTTTCAGTTGGTTTTTTTATATTTCTGGCAACTTTTCAATTAGTTTATATTTGGTTGTCAATATTTTAAAATAGCAAGATGGAATGGTTGACTAGAGAGGGACAGGATGATCTTCCAACTGCTTGGACTGATTTAGTAATTTTTCAGAATATTGTTATACATTTCAGGATTGCTTTATAGAGACTACTCAGTAATTTTTAAAGAATACAATATTGTTGGAGGTAATTCAGGAAGGATTGAAATGGAAGGAAACAACATGATATTTCAAGAGTTTACCGAGTATATAATCAAGTGGTTGATTGATATCCTTTCCTTTAAAAACAGCCTGGGGTAATACACAACAGTACAAAACATGTTCATATAATAATTACTCATAATAATTACTACTCTGCATGTGGAACACTAGAATTACAAATGCATCATCTACAATCTCAAGCAATAAACTCCCAGAACTGAATTATCTCATATGCTTAGTGAGTCGATAGCATTTTATTAGTTGAAAATGCAAATTTGGGGATCTAATAACCCCCTCCAAGATAATACCTAACAACAATAACAATGCAGTAATTTCCAAATTATTGGACTTTGCTCATGTAAGAATTTAGAAATACATTGCAGAAATGTATTACGGGGAGTCCTCAACTTGCAACAGTTCATTTAGTGACTGTTTGAAGTTGCAACGGCACTACATAAAGTGACTTATGACCATTTCTCACCTCACCATTGCAGCATCCCCACGGTCACAAATTATCAAAATTCAGACGCTTGGCCACTGACTCATATTTATGACGGTCACAGCGTCCCAGAGTGATATGATCCCCTTTTGCGACCTGACAAACAAAGTCAATGGGGCAGCCAGATTCACTTAACAACTGTGTTAGTTACTTAACAACTGCAGTGACTCACTTGATAACTGTGGCAAGAAAGGTGGTAAAATGGGGCAAAATTCATTTAACAACTGTCTTGCTCAGCAACAGAAAATTTGGGCTCAATTGTGGACATAAATGGACTACCTATACAGGTAGTCTTTATTTAACGACCATTTATGTCCAGTGATTGCTTACAGTTACAGTGGGGATGAAAATGTAACTTTGCAATCCATCCCCACATTTGTGACCTAAAGTAAGATGATGAGCACAGTTGCAGTTTCTCTTAGTGACCGCTTTGCTTAAGGACCAACTTGCGGGTTCTGATTATGGTTGCTAAACAAGAACTAACTGTATGCCCTAGTGCAGGGGTAGGCAACCTTGGCTCTTTTATGACTCGTGGACTTCAACTCCCAGAATTCCTGAGCCAGCCATGCTGAGGGGAAAGGGAGAGGTTTCCAAGCTGAGCCATGCTGGCTCAGGAATTCTGGGAGTTGAAGTCCACGAGTCATAAAAGAGCCAAGGTTGCCTACCCCTGCCCTAGTGTTAGCTCTGCTATAATGGCAAAATAAGAAATATACAGGATTATTTAAATTCATATTACATAACATATTACAACATACATGCTTCTGGGTGTGCGTGCATGCACGGAGACACACTAACATGCTACCTGACAAAGTGACCAATAGTCTTATTTTCTGAAAATTAATTGCCAAAAATTTCGAATACCATACTGGAAAATTTGTGTCATCAGAAAAAATGTATTTATTACAGCCCTAAGGCCAGAAACAAACAAGATATCGAATTTAAAAAAGTAATACGTACTTCTTGTATATGTATATGTTATATGTATATAAGAGAAAAACAATAAGTATAATGGAATCTAAAAATAATTAAGAATATAGTTACCAAAACAAATCCAAATAAAATACTATTATAAGAAGTTCAATCTTCACAGGTGGGATAGGGGTTTTTTTAAATGTTTTATTATACAATGGAGTTTTTAAAAATGATGTAAGTCGCTCAGATTCACCTATGTGTGAATTGGATAGCTATATAAATTTGGCAAGTAAGTAAGTAAGTAATGGTACTTTGTATCGTACAAAGGATAACACAGAACTGGGTGACATGAGAGGTTATTTTCAAGTCTTCTTTGAGAGTAAGAGCATTAAGGAGAAATTGCACGCTCTATCTGGAAATTACTTTAAAACAGGATATATAATATTCTGCCTAGAATCCTTATATAGGGAACAATACCATATGGCCTAGAGTTTTTATTGAAACATCATCACACGGACATAACCAAAAGTGCATAGGAGTACCCTTAAAATGTCTAAGAAGGATTGCTGAGGGCATAGTATCCAATCTGTCTAAAGTGAAGGCCTTACTAAATTTTAAAATTGGAATGGATGATAAATATGTGGCTGAAGGGTCCCTTTTGGGAGGAAATGATAAATGATGGGCTGTGACACCTTACTTAGCCTTATTTGAAAGTCTGTATTCCAGATTCATCGCTTAAGGGCAGTTCTAGCATTATCAAAACCTAATGTGCACAGACCTTCCATAGAGAAACTCAGCAACTGAATTTTATCTAAGGCTTTTTAAGCCATGGTGATTTCAGGCGATTGCTATATACTAATGGGGCCAAACCTATAAGAAGTAGAATTAACGTTAGCCAAAAGGGAAGGAGGAGGAAGAGGAGGTGGAGGAGGAGGAGGAGGAAGAAGGAGAAGGAGAAGGAGAAGGAGAAGAAGAAGGAGGAGGAGGGTGAAGAAGAGGAAGAAAGAGAAGAGGGAGAAGGAGGAGAAGAAGAAGAGGAAAAGGAGAGAGAGAAGGAGGAGGAGAGAGAGAAAGGAGGAGGAGGAGGAGAGGAGGAAGAGGAAGAGAAGAGAAGAAGAAGAAGAAGAAGAGGAGGAGAGGAGGAGGAGGAGAAGAGGAATAAGAAGAAGAAGAAGAAGAAGAAGAAGAAGAGAAGAAGAAGAGAAGAAGAGAAAAGAAGAAGAAGAAGAAGAAGAAGAAGAAGAGGAAGAGGAAGAGGAAGAAGAAGAAGAAGGAAGAAGGAAGAAGGAAGAAGAAGAAGAAGAAGAAGAAGAAGAAGAAGAAGAAGAAGAAGAAGAAGAAGAAGAAGAAGAAGAAGAAGAAGAAGAAGAAGAAGAAGAAGAAGAAGAAGCAGCAGCAGCAGCAGCCATGCTCTAGCAACCATGCTCTGGCATTCACCAAAACTAAGCCTGTTTCTAATCGTAAAATGGCATTTGTGGATACTATTTGGGACCAGAGATAAGTAACAGTGAGCTATGTACTTCCTCTTTTCTTCTCTAATTTTCTTTCTGATTTTAAAGGAGCTTCTGTGATTTATTGCTTTGCCTATTGTGTTGGATTTGTTTGCTAAAGTCAGGTGAGGAGGAGACAGAATAAAACATACATGTGCATGCGCGCGCACACACACACACACACACACACATATAGGGAACATATATATAGGGAACAATCTGAAACTTTGTGAAGAGATTAATGAGCCGAAGAGTTTGGGGGACTCCTAAAATAATCCAGCTAATATGAAAAACTGTAATTGGTTTCCATGGATAAAAAAAACACAATTGTTGATCAGTGTTTATATCAAGGGATAATTAATAGGACAACTTGGCTTTCTTATATTTCTAGAAGGAGAGAAGCTATCCATGGGTCCCCTTTCCCCATTTCTTTCATTTTGAGGGATTTGGTGAATTTTAAGGAATGAAATTGTGCCTCAAGTAGTAGCTGTCTGTCTGCTGTCTCTGTCTGTCTGTCTATATCCATCCATCCATCCATCCATCCATCCATCCATCCATCCATCCATCCATCCATCCATCCATCCATCCATCCATCCATCCATCCATCCATCCATCCATCCATCTATCTATCTATCTATCTATCTATCTATCTATCTATCTATCTATCTATCTATCTATCTATCTATCTATCTATCTATCTATTATATGCTGCCCATTGTGCCTGGTAGTTACTGCAGGCATAGTGGCTTTATACCCTTTTTCATCTTCTCCATAAATTGAAAAGACCTATAGTTTATTCCATCTACATGAGTGGCATCTTAATACCACTGATTGTATTCCCTGCAGCTCCAAAAAAGGATACAAACATAAATTATGACTCCAGGCCAAAGAATGGTTACCTATCCTGGCAAGTAAGGTTTCGTGTTTTGGATAATTTTCAGCACCGTTGATAGTCTTAACTGAGGGCTCTCCTCCCATCTCCAGGGCTGAGCTGCAGCTAGGCAACCTTCAAGTAGAAGCCAACAATTGTGGTTGGCAGGCCAGTGAACAGAATTGAGAAGTGACTAACTCTACATGGAAGCTTGATTACTATTCAGGCAAAATCCCAACTTAAGGAAGAAATTAAAATTGCTTTTTCTGAAGACAAAGCCCCTCTATGAAGAATTGGCAACTTTTACTGGCAACTAGCATTTTGAAATAGCTGAAATGTTGTTATAAGTCCACCCTGGTATCTTTCTTCCCTATAGGCTTTCCTTTACAGTGCACGCATAGACACACACACACACACCACCTCCCCCCCCTCTGCATAACATCCTAAGAAAAATCTGATAAAAATGCAATATTAAAACAGTATTTTCTTGTGATTCTAATAGTGCATAATCTGTCTGTTTGGTAGATCATTTCTAAGCCATAACAAAAATGTGAAAAAACCTGAAATATCATAGCTCAGTTATGTGACCTTGCTTTAAATAGAAAAAAAAGCTTCTAGCAAAAATAAGTAGGGTGGAGAAATTTGAAGGAATCATTTTATAATTCTCTTGAGGTTAATTCCCCCCTCCCCCCCAAAAGAGTGTGGAGGACGAAGAGTGGTTGACACACAGCTTCAGTGTGAAAGAAAGAAAAAGCTTGACAATACTTTGGTTTAGAATTAAAATTCTCTATCTGCTATTTTTGTAGAAAGAATTCATATTGAATTGCCCAGAAGATACCTACAGTAATAAATGGGTGTGATAAGGAATAGGTTCAGGCATAATTCTTCAGACATAAAAGACTTTATTTCCTATTCTACAATACACAGAGTTCTTTGTCTGTATAAGTACTTATTATTTGAGCATTGGTTTAGCTAAATCTATTTTAAGTATTGAATTTTATAAATTCTCTCTCCATAACATTCTAAGACTTGGGGTCAAGAGAGAGAGAGAGAGGGAGGGAGGGAGGGGGAGAGAGAGGAAGGGAGGGATGGGAGAGAGAGAGAGGAGAGAGAGAGAGAGAGAGAGAGAGAGAGAGAGAGATGCATATACACAAGAAACAGACATACAATACTTATTTTCTTTGCCAGAAGATAAGAAGAATTATGCATCAAATACAACCTTTGATCTCTCCATAACATTCTAAGACTTGGGGTCAAAAGAGAGAGAGAGAGAGGAAGGGAGGGAGGGAGGGAGAGAGAGGGAGTGAGAGAGAGAGAGAGAGAGAGAGAGAGAGAGAGAGAGAGAGAGAGAGAGAGATATGCATATACACAAGAAACAAACATACTTATTTTCTTTGCCAGAAGATGAGAAGAATTACGCATCAAATAATAACCTTTAAAAAAACTCTCTGTTGAATCATATGTACTAATACGAAGGGACACCATTTTCCTTGGCACATCTAGGTCTTAAGATGCACAGGGAATGGTGTAGAATGCTGGACTAGATCCAAATTGATCTGACTTTCTATTTAAAGTACTACCACTCTCCTCCAGAAAGTGATCTCCCAAAGCCATTAGAGCTATGCCAATTTAAGGATGGAAAACACAATTATGCTGGAGTTCACCTGGTGCAGTGCATTAATAAATTAAATCAGTGTTTCTCAACCTTGACAGCTTTAAAATGAGTGGACTTCAGCTCCCAAAATTTCCCATCCAATTGCTGGCTGGGAATCCTGGGAGTTGAAGGCCATCCATCTTAAGTCTGCTAAGGTTGAGAAACACTGAATTAGGTGTTCACATCTGAAATGGGACAACCCCAGAGAGGCCATGAGAATTTAAAGGTAATCTTCAAGTTACAACAGTTCATCAGTAACCATTTGAAGTTACAGCAGCAATGAAAAAAGTGACTTACGACTGTTTTTCACAGTTAGGACCATTGCAGTATCCCCGTGGTCACATGATCAAAATTCAGATGCTTGGGTACCGGTTCAAATTTATGATAGTTGCAGTGTCCCAGGGTCATATCATCACCTGACCAGCGAAGTCAATGGGAAAGCCAGATTCACTTAACAGCCATGTTACTAACTTAACGACTGCAGCTATTCACTTAACAACTGTGGCAAGAAAGATCATAAAACGGGGCAAAACTCATTTAACAAATGTCTCGCTTACCCAGGGCTCAGTTCTGGTCATAAGCTGAGGACCACCTGTACTTTCTGAGCCAGCTCCAGAAAGTACAATTGACTACATCATTCTTTCACAAAGTTTGTTAAAGCATTTGAAAAACTTCACAATTGGTTTTTTCCTCCTCTTTCTTGGCTCTGTACCTGGATTTAGGTCAAAAATCCAAACTGATAACAATATTAGAAGTGAATCTTTGCCTGGCTTCACAGGTTAATCTGCAAAATAGCACAGCTCTGAACCGGCTTTCAAATTCAGCCCAACTAAGGCAAGTCTGTAGAGGTTGATACTGTCAAACCCTCCTGATGAAACAAAGCTCAGGCTTACTATGATCCCAGATAGAACAATAGGCTACATTAATCAAGGTGGAACAAAGCCCTGATTTGGTAAGCATGCCAAAACACAAGAATTTACATTCCCCTTGTGTTCTTTATTCCTTCTTGGCAATTCCTTGGTACACCCTCTGTCCCCAAAGTGTTCTTAATTTCCTCATTTTCTAAGGAGGGCAGGGGTATTTAAATCATGCTGGGAACTGCATTTAGTACTTGCATCTAGGATAGGGTTCATTTTTTCTCAAGCATTCCATTCTCTGTAGTAATCACATTGCTGTGGAGGATTTGGAAGAAAGGGAGCCATGAAGCCAACATATGGTGGTGCTCAGGTCTATTGGCTTTCCTGGCTGCCCTAGGCCTTGAGTTGATATGCACTTTCAAGGGGAATATTAACTGAGGGACCTGGGAAGCATCCCTACTCTGTCACAATTCCTGCCCTCTGGACTAATCTTCCTCCAGAGACTCATGTAATTCCCTCCTTTGTATCGTTCAGGTTATTATTAAAGACTCGGCTGTTCTTGTGAAGGCCACGGGAACCAGGCGATTATGGAACCTGTTTTCTTTTCTTTTGCTTTGTTTCATTTTGGTCTGATCTGTCTTGGTTTTGCTTTTGTGGTCAGTTATATTATTTATATGTAAGAGGGTTTGTTTTTAATAGTAAGCTGCCCAGAGTCACTTGTAAAATAAATAATAAAACGATTTGGGGATATTTTCTTCAGATAATCACTCCTACCTACAGTATGTTTTCAGGAAGCCATGTGGCCTCTTTGGGCCAATTGCAATAGTGGGCAAACTTTTTGTGTGACTTCACTGTCAGTGGTATTTCTTTTATGCAATGTCATAAAATGCTGGATGCCACAAAGAGGATATGCTATTTTTACCCAATTTATCAGCTATTTTAATACTTTGAAAATGCTAAGATATATGAACAACAATTTTGTATCTCTCCCTTATGCCATTTTCCTTCCTTCCTTCCTTCCTTCCTTCCTTCCTTCCTTCCTTCCTTCCTTCCTCCCTCCCTCCCTCCCTCCCTCTTTCTTTCTTTCTTTCTTTCTTTCTTTCTTTCTTTCTTTCTTTCTTTCTTTCTTTCTTTCATAAAACAATGTAGTGCATCTCTTGCTCGAGCAGGGGGTTGGACTAGAAGATCTTCAAAGTCCTTTCCAACATTGCTGATTGCAATGTATTTAGAGAGTGAGACTTTAGGATAACTTCCCAGGTAGTCCTTGACTTACAACCATTCGTTTAGTGACCGTTCAAAGTTACAATGGCACTAAAAAGTGACTTAGGTCCATTTTTCACACTTATGACCATTACAGCATCCCCATGATCACTTTACCAAAAGTTTGATGCTTGGCAACTGGCTCATATTTAGATGGTTTCAGTGTCCTGGTTCTTGTGAGCCCCTTTGGCAACTTTCTGACAAGCAAAGTCATTGGGGAAGCCAGATTCACTTAACAATCACGTTACTAACTTAACAATTGCAGTGATTTACTTAACAACTGTGGCAAGAGGGGTTGTAAAATGAGGCAAAACTCAGTTAACAAACATAAATTTTGGGCAACATAAATTTTGGGCTCAATTGTGGTTGTAAATTGAGGACTACTTGTATTCTTACTGAATAGTCAAGAAGCCTAATTTTGCTATTCTGTATTATTCACAGTCATGGCAATTAATTAAGCTCGTTTGTGGTGAAAGAGAGTGAGAGCTTAGGGGATGGAGAAAAAAAAAACCCAAACTGGAGAATTCAGGGGGGGGGGGGAAATCTCAAGAGGAGAACTTCTGGTAAGCTGGAAATTGTAATAGTGTATTTTTTGTCCCAGCAGGCAACCGAACCTAGTAGCAATAAGACATTTCAGGAAAAGGTAGTGTTGTATAAGGGTCTGCTCTGCTCCTTTCGCCATATAAAAGAAATGTAACTTGAATATGGAACATAGAAAATGCGATACAGGTAGCTGAATGAGATAGTTGTTAAGTGAGGTTTGCTTCATTTTATGAACTTTCTTGCCACAGTTAAGTGAATCACTGCAGTTGTTAAGTTAGTAACACGGTTGTCAAGTTAAGTGAATCTGGCTTCCCCATTGACTTTGTTTGTCCAAAGTTCGCAAAATCCTGGGACACTGCAACCGTCACCAATATGAGTCAGTTGCCAAGCATCTGAATTTTATTTTATTTTTTTTATTTTTAAAAAGTTTTTTTATTAATAATACAATTTTTTTAAAAAAAATGGACATAGATATGACATCACTGGTTCCATACATCTTCCGTCACTTTACAATAATATTACTATTTATATAAACATATAGTTCTTAAGCTTTATTCATTATTTAAGCAAAATATAATATAATATTAATACTTTTCCCCTTATTTCTGCATATTTATTTATCTCTTAAACATACATTTATCTATAATAACATCTAGCATCTGAATTTTGATCACATGAACGTGGAGAAGCTACAATGGTTGTAAGTGTGAAAAACTGTCATATCACTTTTTTCAGTGCCGTTGTAACTTCGAACAGTCATTAAACAAACTGTTGTAAGTCAAGGCTTACATGTAGTCCTTAGCTAACAACAGCAATTGGGACTTGAACAGTTATAAAGTACATTATAATGTTGGTGTATATCTGTCTTTTCAGAACTGTTTCTTTATTGTCCTTAACAGCTGGAGGCTTTTTTTATAGTAAATGCACACTGTGCCATTACATTTATTTATCTGATTGATTGACTTGATTGACTTGGCCAACCCTCTTAATTAGCTCTGAGTAGCTCACAACAACCATAACACCAATAAAGAAAACAATCATAAAAATAATAAAAAGACTAAAACAGTAAACAAAGGCCCTGCACTGTGGGTGAACCCTAGTGATGCACTGGGTTCACTGAACTGTTTACCATTTTTCCAAGATGTCTAGGGGACCATTATAGTCAGAGAAACTAAATTATGCTTCTCAGCCAGGAAAAATATAAAGTGTATTGGCATAGTTAGTATAGGGGTAGGCAAGCTTGGCTCTTTTATGACTCATGGACTTCAACTCCCAGAATTCCTGAGCCAGCCATGCTGGCTCAGGAATTCTGGGAGTTGGTCCACGAGTCAGATTGGTCCACGAGTCAGGTTTTCTCCCATTTGATTTCTTCAACTGCCCTGAAATTGTGACTGGATATTTGTGTATAGTTTCCTGCTAAATTCTGGGCTCATTGTATCCATATGTATTAAATAATAATGAGGTAAAGGCACCCTTAACTCAAGCATGACATCTGATGGCAAACAGACACAACCGTGTTGCTCTTGAGAATAGTGGTGAAGAAATTTGCCATTGCCTTCTGGAATGTTTTTCAACTTCTCTAAATAATTCCTGGGATTCTGTGGTGGTCTTTTGTTCAGATATCAAATAGGTCTGATTTGGATTAGGTTCTAAGCCTTCGAACAGTGAGACAGGCATCATATGGAAGGAAGGAAGGAAGGAAGGAAGGAAGGAAGGAAGGAAGGAAGGAAGGAAGGAAGGAAGGAAGGAAGGATCACTTATAGCCAATGGGTGAATCATTGGAAGTTCTGAAGAACCAGATTGTGGAGGGAGAGTCCGGGACAAAATCTATGGAATCACAAAGAGTAGATACCAACTTGATGGCACACAATCAAACCATGCTATTTACCATAGCCAGCAGATACTCTACACTAGTTACAGCTGGTAGCAACCTTTAATGATATGGGCTAATCTTGATCCATCTGAGCAGGGTTGGATATGATTAAAGCGGAAGGGAGAGCACCAGAGAGACTTAAGGTTGTAGGCCAAACTGCCCTGGAAAAGTCAGTGGCATCTGTTTCCATGTTGCTTGCAAGAAAGATGCATCTCTGTGTCCATGTCGTCACCAGGAATCATGGTCTACTTAAGATCCTTTCGCTTTTTATTCTAGGCAAGCTTTTTGTTCTTTTCTTAATTTTCTATTACCTCTTTATCTTTCTTTTTCCCCAGTATACCTCCAGGGTTTTATATTTAATCTAATGGGTTCAATGCATCTGTTTCATTGAAAAGGGGTTGTATATTGCTCTTCAAAGAAGCCTTCATGTGCTTCCCTGAGGAGTTAATCTTACTGTGTGACAAATATAATAGATTTTATGTCCTTTCCCCCCCTCTTTGCATAACCCTGCTGTATATGTGTAGAATATCAGGAGGCTGAACGCTTCAGATGTCTTCAAGCAATCTAACAACTCAATAATAGACTATTTTGCACTGGTTGATGATGAGCTGCCTTGTGTGAAAAACACACACACTGGTGTCTGTTTTTCAGGAAGGCTTTAAAATTCTATATGGGTTGTGAATTTCCTTTTCCACTGGAAGGAGAGCAGGGATGGGTGTTTTGACAACGGCAGTACATGTACCAGCCAACCTTGACTGAACCTTGCAAAAGGGAAGCGTGTGATTGGACCAAATTAGTGCTTGGAAGGACAGACCACTAGAAAAAGCTAGAGCTATGGATAAATGGAGGCTCAAAAGCACTCCAGGGAAAGCAGTGGCATGTTGTTGCCAAGAAAAGGACATGGGTACGATTATAAAATCATTGGGATTTGAACTCTGAAAAATAATGTTAGAACACACACACACACACACACACACACACACACAGTGAGTTACTGAATGTAAGGTGCCAATGGAGAGATGGGGTATAACAAGACCCCTGAGTTGGATTTACATATTCAAGAAACAAACACTTAAACTTCAACATCTCAATCCTTCTTATGTCAGGGCTTCCTTTATTAGTTTGTTGAGTAAACTACAATCCTTTGGATTTATGCAATATGTTCTGCTGCAAACCATGATTTACCAGTCACATTTCTATAAATAGTGCTTCTGTTGTGGCATAGATAGAATGTGTTTGTTAATCGTTGTATTGTAATTACTTTCTAAAGCCTGCTTGTTAGCAGAAACACTTTTGTGTCAAACTCAGTTTTAGCAAAGGACATATAATTATACTTTACAAAAAAAAAGTGAAAAGGACAAGTTCTTTTTCAAAGTAGATTTTTTTTTACCCGAGAAAGATGTCAAGGATGATTACAGTTTGCAAGATTAATTCAAGAGTAGGAACATACCCTCAGCCTATATTCTTTTTTTTTCTTTTTTTTTAGCAAAAAGTAAATAAAATAACAATTAGGCTGCTGGCCAAAAATTAAACCTGACGGTGCAAGTAACCTGCATTCTTAATTATTATTCTCTTGTCACATAGCTGTTACATAAAATAATAGTGGTGCTGAAATGTTATTGAGTTCTGCGTATTTCTCTTTTTACTTAATTGATTGTCATCAGCATAAAGACATTTAGTTTATAATTAAAAACAAAACAAGGAAACTATTTGCAAAGGGACAATTAATTTGTACTTCAGGAGTTTGGTGAGAAAGGAGAGAACTTGGTGTATTTGAATAAAGACAAAGGTCTTTGGACTTCTATGGGATTTGCATCTGAGTAATTAGGTTGAAGATTGTAGTCCAGGCCTATGTAATCTTTACCAAAGCTGTCCTCTGCATTATTAAGAGAGAACAACAAGACTTTTTTTTTTGTTTTCCTTTGGAAATACTAGCAGCTTGTACTTCTCTGACATTCATTCAATTAAATTTCTCATTCTTGCAGCCTATAAAAATCCACCCTGGAAAATCTTGAATGCATGCAACTGCTATCAATAACCCTGTGGCTTTATAGTTGTAGCTCATTGCTCTGAACAATAATAAATTTGGAATACAACAGAAAGAAGCATCAGCTTCCACTTTTAAAGTATCTTTTAGATCAACGTCTGTTCCAATATTTAAGCCTGACTCCATTTCATTCAAGCACTGGTTTTTTTGGATTCACAGTTTGTAAGTTGAGACGCACGATTAGGATGCTACCATCTTTCTCCCTCTCACCCTCCTGACCATTGTTTTGCATCCTTTGTGCTCCAGTTGCAAATTGTGTTTCGATTGCAAAACAGAAATAACCTGTGGTTTCTCTATGTCACTGAGCCAACTTTTATCATCCCCCACTGTTGAACTTGCTACTTGGAGCTACTAAAACTTGTAGTTGATTCATATCTGGAGAGCCCCAGTATCCTTTGGCCATTTCATAAAAGATGTAGAAGCATAAGAAGGTAGACAAGGATTGTATCAGACTGAGATGCAGCTTATGCAATTTTATTGGGCCCCTGAAAAGTTGGCCCACTGTAGCACACTGAAAGGGAGAAGCAGGCTATGTGTGAGCAATCAAGAGGACATTAGTTTGAAGAGGCTATGGCTGCTTGCCTCTATCATTTTGCCCCTGAAAAAGCATATGTTTAACTTGAGCCAAGATATTTTTGTCTGGGCAGGTACATCTGCAGCCTAACACAGTCTCATTTTAGCTAAAGGGATGATTGGATTTGTAGAGTCATTCTTCTAAGCTGAAGAATGGTGCTGTTTAGTTCTTTTACTATTTTGTAGTTCAAAGGTTTACTTTCTCTAAGGCAGGGGTAGGCAACCTTGGCTCTTTTATGACTCGTGGACTTCAGCTCCCAGAATTCCTGAGCCAGCCATGCTGAGGGGAAAGGGAGAGGTTTCCAAGCTGAGCCATGCTGGCTCAGGAATTCTGGGAGTTGAAGTCCACGAGTCATAAAAGAGCCAAGGTTGCCTACCCCTGCTCTAAGGTATCCTGCCCTTTTCTCATTCTCCTCCTCCATCTCATTTTGCAGGAATCCACCTGCATTATTAATCTTGGGTTTCTAACCAGGTCTAGCATTGGGTTCCCAGATTCCTTAAATTGACCCTCCAAGTGTGAGAACATTTGCTTGTTAATGTTAAGGATTCCTGTCCAATTAAACCCTTGAAGACTTCAAGGACACATCCAAGTAAATTTCTTAACCACCAATACAGAAATGGTTTTCTGTTGGTTCTTAGGGGATGTTTTGCAACTTTCCAGCTAGCTTAAAGCCCTGGTAATCTCAGAGGGTCTTGCATCCAAGTACTAATAAGGTCTGTCCCACTTAGCTTCTTCAAGGTCAACCAAAATTAGCTATATTAATGTGCAAATAGGAAAAAATATTTTCTCTTTTACACATGAACCAAAACCATTGCAGTCTGGAGGTTCTGAAGAACTACTGTGGACCAACCCATGATTTAGAAGAAAGAAAAACTAGAGCATTGTATTGTTTTGGGCTTCAACTGAAACAAACTTTGGAGGCAAGGAATAGTGTTCATCAGCCCTCTCTCCCCTCTACCACATAACCTGGCCCACTCACTCAATACTCTTCATAATGTCTTCCCTTCCCTTCCCTTCCCTTCTCTTCCTTCCTATCCTTGCTCTATGCATCCTACACAGTTGCTCCAGAATCCCTCCAAACTTTATTTCAGTTGAAGCCCAGAACCAAAATCATGGGTTGATCCAGAGCATCTCTGCCAACGTCTAAAGAAACCCTCTTGACTTTAGTTTTCTTACTTGCTGGTTGGCTAAGTGATACTGTCTTGATGCTTTCCATGGTTTGAAAATTGTGGGGATCTGCATGAGGAACAACAGCCCAATCAAAAACAGTTCCATTAAGAACCATAAAAATAAAATTAAAAATCTGGTCTCCAGCATCTCACTCTTATCCCCTCCATCTGAACCCTGAAGCACCTTCTGCTTGAAATAACCACATTTCCAGAATAAAATATCTGGCCAACTAGGGTTGTGCAAAATGTTCCATGTGCAAGGCTGTTTGTACACAGAATGTCTTCCACATCCCTAATCAGCTGCTGTCTGGGTTTAGCATATGCATGAAAAACATGCATCCAAATTGCCAATTTGTTTTATTTCTTGGTGTTGTTGTTTTGTTGTTGTTGTTATTGTTCTTGATGGATTTCCAAATACTGGAAGTAGGGAATTTTGGCTTCCATTGCCTATATTTTGTGGTGGTGCATATGTAACATGAAATTGAGGTTGGAAGGAAGAACTTAACTGATGAGACTTATATATTCAAGAAGATACCAAACATGCCCATAATCATTGGTTGATAGGTGGCTATAAAAATTGAAAATGAATGAATTTTCAATGAAATGAATGAATGAATATACCCCTGTCATATTCTTCCATTCCATTATTTTCAGTGAATTGAATATGACCACCACCCATGTTGGACAACCCACAGTGCAGCTAAATTATTGAGGAAAACACAATATTCTTTTCAGATAAATACCGCAGTCCTGATATTTGCCTTCTCCCAGCCTTTTTCAGTACATCAAGCATTTGACATTTAGAGCTCAAGGGATCTAATCAAGTTATTTGTGTCTGTAGTCTGATGATAGATTTTTCTGTTCCTATGCAGGATAATTTTCACTTCAAAATAAAATGGTATGAGATGCCAACAGGACTGAATAAAATATTCAAATTCATGGAGGGAATGAAGGCTTAAAGCAATTCTACAAGTCCAGAATGTGGTGGGTGGATTTGGGTGCTTTCAGACAGACAGCTTTTAGCACAAATAATCAAAACACATTGTGCAGCAATTCTGTCTTTCCCTGCTTAGTAGCGTTTGTAGGGGGCTGGGCTGAGGTGATCTGGGGGGGGGGGAGAAAGCAGTGGAAAAATACAGGCGAGTTACAGATAGAAGTGAGTAGCGCCTCAATTTGAAACAAGTCAGTTGCACAATGAAAGAAAAACTCATCTGGATTTATTTTTGATATTTATGTATTTGTTATATTTATGTATTTAGTTGTATATCTAGCCTATAACACACTATTTGCGTCTATAGATACAGATAGATGATATCAACATCTATATAGACAGAAGGCTGAGTGCTGAAGAATTGATGCTTTCAAACTGTAGTGTTGGAGAAGACTCTTGAGTGCCCCTTCCACTGCAAAGAGATCGAATCGGTCAATCCTAAAGGAAATCAACCTGTCTATTCTTTGGAAGGACAGATACTGAAGCTGAAGCTCAAATACTTTCGCCACCTAATGAGAAGAGAGGACTCATGGGAAAAGACACTGATATTGGGAAAGATTGAATGCAAAAGGAAAAGGGGACAGCAGAGGATGAGATGGTTAGATAATGTTATTGAACATGAATTTGGGCAAACTCCTGGAGACAGTGGAGGACAGGAAGGACCTGGCATACTATGGTCCATGGGGTCCCAAAGAGTCAGACATGACTTAGTGGCTGAACAACAACAAAAGATATAGATTAGAGATAGAAATAAGAGATAGCGATAGAGATTGAAAGATAGAGATAGAGATGGCTCATCAGTTAAGATGCTGGCTTGTCTGCTGGAATGGAGTGAGCCCCTGTCCTCTCCCCAGCTCCTGACAACCTAGCCATTCAAAAGCATGCAAATGTGAGTAGATAACAGTGGGAAGGTAACAGTGCTCCATGATGTCATGCTGGCCACATGACCACGGAAATGTCTTTGGACAGAGCTGCCTCAATAGCCTTGAAACGGAGATGAGCACCACTCCCTAAAGTTGGCAACAACTAGCAGAGTAAAATCCGCAAGGATCCTTTAACCATTTTTATAGATATAGATAGGGCTAGCTAAATATATTCAGGTAAGAACTCATTTACACAACCCACTAGAGAAACGGGTTTTCAAGGTACATTTAGCAACTAGATGCTGGAATGTTGCTGCTATATTGATTCGTTAAAAAAAGCAAAACACCAGCAGGAGGGATTATATATCTTACATGGCATCAGTTGTTTTTTTCCATTCCTTTTTGTAATAGTTGGAAGCAGTTTATTTGGCCTTTTTCCAAAAAGGTGATTACAATAAATTGTGTAAATATGGATTTTGAAGGCTGCAGATAACAGCAGCGGGTGCCTGACAAATGAATGCAAATTGGATAATACATTGAGATTGAAATTGATCTGTTTATATGGATTTCTGTATTTTTCCAGTCTTTCTTAGCAGTATGTTTTAAAAAGTGGATTTACATTATGGTTGCCATTTTGGGTTGTGACCAGCATGGAAGGTAGAGAAACCTTTCCAATTTAGTACCCAAGGTTGGAATATTTTAATACTAGTTTCTTTGAGAACATATTTTATACATTGGATAAATAAATATCGGTTGGTTAGCAGAAGAATATTGCTCTGAGATGAAGCCAAGAATGGTATCAGATCTCTCCTTCTAACATGGGCACTTACTATGTCAAGAACGTAGCAAAAATAATACCAATTTGCAGATGCCTTCTGTGGCTAAGACTGACAAAATGGTTGGAAAGCATTCCAGAAGCTTTGTTCTGTATGCTTTTTCTACCTTCTTTAAAACTGTAATATTAGAATTGCATCCCAACACTCAGTTGTTAGTTTGCAAGAAATCTGACAGAATTCCAAAACTCAGCCCTACAATTAGTAAAAGTCTCAAGGACCCATTGTTAAAGTTTGTCATTTAATGGGAACATCAGAAATGTCCCTTTACTTTTGACTGCCTCTGTTCTGTGATATGGTATCCTCTTCAAAGTCTGCACAAACTATGTTGTCCTTAAAGTGTGGCTCATTTAGCAGACCTGGGTCAAGGCAATTGTAGCCCTGCAATGTTACTGGGATTTTATTCCTTGATTCTTAATCTTTCCATCCATCCATCCATCCATCCATCCATCCCATCCCATCCCCCCACACATACATACATACATACATACATACCTTTCTTTCTGTGTCCTACTAGTTTTGTTGTATTAATATGTTACCCTTCTCTCAGAATCACAATAGAGACAATTTATGAATCAGAACAAAATCAAAGAAATAAATAGGCAGTTCAGATATTACCAGTCCCATTGTGTTACATAAACACTTTAAAGTTAATTCAGGATTTAACTACGGAATCTCAAGAATGCATTTTTTCTCTCTCCAGTTGCTGTGCGGCCAGCTGCTTAGATCCTACTCTCTAGAGCCGGGGTGTCAAACTGCCGGCCCACGGGCCAGATGCGTCATGCTGCAACCACGCCCACCCCATTGCCGGCAATGGGGGAAAAAAGTCGCGATACGTCCCTACATGTCACGTGGCGTTGTGAGTTTGACACCCCTGCTCTAGAGAGTGTAGAGCTGAGAGTTGAGTTGAGGCCTTTGTTGACTACAGGAGGGCATGATCCTCCTCTGCATAAGCCCTTTTGATTGCAGCCAAAATTCACTGAAGATTTTTTTTTCCTCAGAGAAGATGCTTAGAAATGCAACTGTATTTATAATTTATTAATATGTGAAAGCACAGGCATTTCTGGGAAAATCATCTGCATCTGTACATTTTGACAGCTGTTCAAGAATACAGAATTTCCAATTTGATTTCCATTATGCACGTGTCACCCAATTGATTGGTGAAAGAGAGAGAGAGAGAGAGAGAGAGAGAGAGAGAGAGAGAGAGAGAGAGAGAGAGAAGAAAAGCAATATGATATGACTCAATATTGTTCACTGTGGAATAAAACCTGCGGATACAGTTAGCATGCCAGTGCTGTAATAAAAGCAGAAGCATTGTGAAAAGATTGTGACTTGCTTGTCTCAATTAGCTCAGTTTATTCATGTCAGGATTGTTGCCACAGATCATTAGGACAGCCCAGCTTTACTGTCCTAAATGAATGGATCCTAAGCTATTGCAAAATGTTTTTTGATGGATTATGGTAAGAGATGAGCTGAGTACAGGACATTTGCAAGCTTGCCTGGGGCACACGAAAACCTTGATGAGACCGTTCTCAATGGGAGGATGAAATATGTATATTCCTATGCTCTTCATTTGGAACAAGAACGGCTACTGCGTTCTTTTTGTAATGACAATATTTATTGGGAAGGACTATGAAGTTTTATTTGGAATGTTTCTATGCTGCGCTTCAAAACAGAGGTTCAAATTATTGCATCTTGAGATCTGTAGTTTTTATGTCTTGAGGTCTGGGATTCTCTCCTAAGAAACTTAAAATCAAGAAGCTGGATACAAACACATAAAAAACCATTGGGATGTGCATCTGGATATGTACAGGTAGTCCTCGACGTACGACCACAATTGAGCCCAGAATTTATGTTTTTAAGTGAGTAATTAGTTAAGTAAATTTTGCCCCATTTTACGACTTTTCTTGCCACATTTGTTAAGTGAATCACTGCAGTTGTTAAATTAGTAACACGGTTGTTAAGTGAATCTGGTTTTCCCGTTGACTTTGCTTTGTCAGAAGGTTGCAAAAGGTGATCACATGATCCTGGGACACTGCAACCGTCATAAATATGGACCAAGCATCTGACTGTAAATCATATGACCATGGGGATGCTGTAGCAGTCATAAGTGTGAAAAATGGTAATAAGTCACTTTTTTCAGTGCTGTTTTGACTTCGAACGGTCACTAAATGAACTGTTATAAGTCAAGGACTGGCTGTATTTATTTCTATTTACATTGCTGCCTATCTCACTGAGGCAACTGTGCTGACCAGCAGACTGTTGGATTGAAACAGCATATCATAGGTTTCCATGGCTGTTGATATTCATATAATTATATACAGATTTATATCCTGCTTACTTCTGTAGACTCAGAATGGTCTACAAATAGAAACGGGACATAATTCACAAAAAATTAAAGAAGCGACATCCACTAATTACTTAAGTAACTACTAAACCCACACACCATTAGCATTCAGGCATCTTACAGAATAGTCAGTTCTTTTATTTCCCAGAAGATGAGGAAGTTCAGACGTATTCTAAAATGTCTGTGTGTGACACCATTGAATGCACATTGGGCCCCACTTCAAGTCATGGTGGATCCTCAGCAAATCTTCCTTGCAAAAATAATACATTAGATAGGCCAGGTTTTGTCAGGGGAGATAATCCTATACAACCTGGGATATCACATAGGACTTTAAAGATAATACTGTAACCAATTTTGGAATTGGTCCTGTAAGCAAATTAGCAATCAATGCAATGACCATAGCATTGGTATCACATAGTTTTATGGCAACTGGAGTTTCCAGATCAACTCTCAAAGGCAACCCCACATAGAGTGCTTTGCAGTAATTTAGCTACAAGGTGAGGAGGGCACGATGCATTGTTACCAGGGTCTCTGATCCAGATAAGCCTCTAGTTGACATGCCACCCTCTAACTAAAAATAGAACCACTACCACACAGATCCTCATGTCCCAGCTTTCATTGGTGGTCCAGAAATATACAAGGTGAATGTAGTGAAGTAGTAGGACCAAGAAGAGTATACTGCCAGGTCCTGAGATGCATTGAAAGATCGGTATCATTTCTGTCCCATGCCTAGGCCTGAAATCCAATTGAAAAGGATCTAGAAAGTCATTCGGACCCAAAGTCATTGAAGCCCCATTATCTTTTCCCAAAAATCTCTCAGAAGGAAAGGATGGAGTTAGCCAGTTGTTGCCTAAGGTGACTGAATTGAAAGCTGGCCTCTTCAGAAGGAGACACATAGGCCTAAATCTTTGGGCTGTTCAACTTCACACCAAATGTGAGTGCATACAGTTCACCATGCCATAGCCACGTGACATTAGTGATCCCATTTTCAAAATGACATGCTAATGTGGATTTAGAGTAGCAATAGCATTAGCACTTAGACTTATCACTTCATATTGCTTTACAGCCCTCTCTAAGTGGTTTATAGAGTCAGCATATTGCCCCCAACTATCTGGGTCCTCATTTTACGACCTCGGAAGGATGGAAGGCTGAGTCAACCTTGAACCCTTCAGGATCGAACTCCTGGAGTGAGCAGTGAGTTAGCCTACAGTACTGCATTCTAACCACTGCGCCACCACGGCTGAATAGGTGGTTCTAGTTGATGTAAAATGATTTTAAAAAAATAATAATAAGCAGACTTTGGAAATATGAATAAAATCAACGATTGTCTAATTTGTCACTGTTGTTAAGCAGTCCTAAGGAACACTGTCAGAATGCTATTGCTTTGCTTGTCAAAACCAATCAATCTGCTATTTTTTAAGGTGGGAAAAGAACAACACAGGGACTATATTTCAAATATCTGCAGGACAAAACTTGGATCATTTATACAAGGTCGTGCAGTGTTCTCCTGGCATTTGTTTCTCTTCCAGGCAGAAAAGTCCACATTGTCCATAACTAACTTGTGATGCATGAGAGGACAGTGTGTGTTTGTTTGTGTGTGTGTTAATGAAATTATTCTCCTCCACTCATGCTGGAAAAAGGAAGAGCGTTGCGGAGGTAGGAGAGGTTGGCAATACCAAAATGTTTGAGTATATTTAAACATCTATGTATTATAATAGCCAGGCAGGAGAAACAAGAAGATGTAGTGAGTTTGTGTCTGTGCATGTTTTATTTTAACCACCCCACCCCAAAAAGAAAAGATAACTCTGACCATGATGAAAGGATGCAGGCCAAATGGCTATTTTTTTCCACCATCATAAAATAGCCAGAGTAGATATTATTTAATTGTTTTTGTCTTTAAATCAGGCATGTCCAATTTTTTGGCTTGCCTGGGCTGCACTGAGTGAAGAGGAATTGTTTTGGGCTGTATATAAAATGTATAATACAATTAACATATTTAAATGCACATAATAATGTTAAACGTTTACCATCTTGTGGGCTGCATTATTAGCTGCATGGGGCTGCATGTGCTTTAAATGTGCCAGCTAGTAATTAATGTCTAGTGTCTTTGGAAAACATTAAAAGCAGGAAGGCTAGTGAGAGTCATCAGTTGGAGTCCATCCAGCATCTGAAATCTGCAGAAGAGGAGATTAAAAGGGGAGTAAGCCTTCTATTGCCAGAAAAATATGGAAAGTTGTTTAGAAGAAAGTTTTAGGGTAGATTTTTTTTTTAAAAAAAGGCATCCAAGCTTTAATTATTCTTGGCTAGCTCACTTGCCTAAGTTCAGAAATTTGTGAGTTATGGCCCTCCAGAGGCTGAAGGGTGCATGAATGCAATGATTTTTGTTTTAAAAGCCGAGAATGGGTTTTGTTTGAGTCTATGTAAAATACGGCTCCAATTTAATGCAGTATGACAGTGAAGATACATTTGCTGGCATTTCTGTAATTGCATAGTGAAGTGAGACATTTGGTTTGCCAGCAATGGTGGCTAATTCATTGGTGATGAGGGTACAGATGAATTTTAATCTGATGCTGTATAACAGGCTTTTCCATTTGGAGTGCTCTGAGTGTGTTCTACTACAGTTTTGATATTTCTGAGCCAGTTTTCTTAGATAACTACTGAACATGATATATACTGTATACTTTTGGGATCAGGCTAATAGGAGTATATGTGCATGTTTTGACTAGAGCTCTATGATCCTGTGAGAGATTGTGGCAAGGCTGGAAAAATAATAAAAGAAATCTTCAAGAGATAGAAGGCAAATTCATGGCTAGCTTATCTTATAAATGGCAACTCAGCCCAGATGGGTGGAAATCTGGGAAGAAGCATTTCCAATCACTAAAAGGGACTCTACCTTAATGAACCCATTATAAACCACTGTTTTTCAAACTTGGCAGCTTTACATTGTGTGGACTTCAACTCCCAGAATTCTCCAGTCTGCATTAAAGTTGCCAAGGTTGAAAAACACTACAATGGTGGGGAAAATTTTCTTACAGTATTCAGTAGTCTTTTTTTAAAACCATAGATTGGGAGTAGAAGTCTATTTATTTCTTGATTCTTTTGTCTTGCCCAGCTGGATGGAGCTTGACAGACACACAGCTGTGACATGGTATAAAACAGGGGTCCCCAACCCCCAGTCCGTGGACCAGTACCGGGCCACGGCATGCCAGCAACCGGTCCGCACAAACAAGCAAAGCCCCATCTGAGGGATGCAGGCAGCACACAAAACCACACCCCCTTCAGTCCACAGAAAAACCTCTCTCCACAGAACCGGTCCCTGGTGCCCAAAAGGTTGGGGACCTCTGGTGTAAAAGACCTCTGCTGGTTGCAGATTGATATCACTCCCTGTGTTGCCAGGGGGCATTTGGGCTTTCTTTGGAACTGTTGGGCAAAGAGTTTCCTATTGGTGGAAAGCTCCTCCTCCCCCTCCCCCCCCATATTTACAAGGTTCATAAGAGTAGGAAGCCAATGTTGTGTAGGGCAGTACTACTTTATTATAAAGCAATACTTTATCTTGTAAGTCTGAATGTGCATCTCCCTCTCATCCTTTGTTTTCATGAGAACTAGGTTAAGGTTGGACAAGACCTTTACTCAGATTACATTCCTGCCCTGGACTCCTTAATCCACTTTTATCTGATCATTGTTTTGAAAGGGTTTTTTTCTAATGGTCATTTCTTCTGCCCTCTACACCCTCACCTCCTGTAATCATGTCACTAACGCCTTTGCCTCATCCTATGTTTCTCCCATTTAACTTAGAGTGTCTGAATTTTCCAAGCCTTGGAAATGGTCATAAAACAAAAAATGAATCATTATTGTTAGGAACCACCAGGTTTATTATTGGAAAACTGAAGTATATCTTTGTTTGGATCAATGGAATTTACCTCAACTGAATTTATATCAGTTGAAAAAGTAGCACAACAATAAATTCTTCAGCTAAGAACTGTTTATTCATGGCAGTCTCTATTTTTTTTATATTAAGAATGTTGTTCCTGGTGCTCTCTGTAGTCATACTTGATTTATGTATATTACAAAATGCTAGTAATGCTTATTTCTGAGGAGTTGATGCCCTAAACACAATTTTTAAAATATGTTTAGAGATGATAGAAATTTGAAAGCAAGATACTTTAATCATCTCTTTTCTTTCTAAGTCTTTTAGATATGTTCATTATTTCTTCCCTTATTATAGTTACATACTGAATCACCACCATGAAGGATATCCTTTGTATAATGGAAATGTAGATTCTTAAGCTCTAAATGCCTTTAAAGCTGAAGCCTTTAGATACTATGAAGTGCTTGCCGTTGCCTCCCTCCTAGAGCTGAGACAGAGTGACTGGCCCAAGGTCATCCAGTTGGTTTTGTGCTTAAAGTGGGACTAGATCTCATGGTTTGTAGCCTGGGACATTAACAGCCACACCAAACTGGCTCTTTGTAGAATATACTACAGCTGCAATAGTAAACTGTGTGTAATTGAGAGACGTAATTCTGTGACCAGCTTCCAAATTCATGGTATCTTTGGTATTATGAGAATTTGGCTTTCCTTGGTGGAAAATTTGGGATGGAATTTTAATTGTAGTTCAGGATTTTTCTTTACTTATGACTGTAATAGCTTATGTGCCATTTTATTAATACAGACTAGGGTCATGAAAGATGGGTCTGATAAACAGAGGTTAATTAGAGCAGTATTATTGCCTTTAAGCTTTGCTTATAGGATTTCCGGAAGCATCTCTGACCTTTGATGGAAATAGGCTGCTTGACAGATGCTCCTTGTTTATCTCATCCAATAAAGTCCTTCTTATTCTTTAGACATAGATTTATTTCTACACAGCTAATCATCTTGTTAGCAGAAGCAACAATAGTTCAGGAACAGAATACCTGGATTTTATGTGATGTTTCAGGTTTAGATTTCAGCACTCTCTGAGTAATAGTAGAAAATAACTGCTTCAGATTTGCTTGTTCAATTTCTATAGCTTACCCATCTCAAGCCAAGTGACCCTTGATTGTATTACGAGTTGATGTATCAAATGTTGGAAACTTGTATCAATTAGTCTTGGCAGTATTAATAGTACATTAATTTCCTTCAGTTTAAGATGGCTTATTTCCAAACTAGCAAATTTTGATTTTGGATCTCTAGGTATCAAACTACATTTGTCATCATCCCCATATTGGATGGGGATGATGGGGGAATTGCTATGAATCAACACTGCAGACCCAATATACCTTTTCTCTTCTCTTTATTCATGAACATTGGATTCATACTTCGGTAAAACCTTGACATTCTCGAGTTTACTAGTTTTGGGAATGTGCTTTAAGGATAATTACAGGAATAATTTCCTCCTAAATAATATTCAAGTCAAAAAAATGACAGCTTTGAAATTTCCACTTGAATAAATTTACAATTTGAGACACACTAGGTCAGTGGTGGCGAACCTATGGCACGGGTGCCAGAGGCGGCACTCGGAGCCCTCTCTGTGGGCACACGTGCCGTTGCCCCAGCCTTGCCTCCCCCCATGACACCCTCCTCACCAGGCCTCCTCTAGAAGGGTCGCCCCTGAGCGTGGCCCACGCAGAGCAGTGCAGTCAAGGACATGGCAGCCAGGCAGCGTAGACAAGACTCTGCCCTCACGCCCCATCGCGCACAGTTGATGCTACGGGGTACAGGCAGAGGGCGTGGCTGCCATGGCGCTGCTGGGCGATCTGTGGCGGGCCCTGGAGGCGATGAGTGGCCCTGCGGGCAGGAGGGATGGGGGCGGGGCAGGGGTGGAGCGGGGGTGGGGCCAGTTGTTGGGCACTCGGTCTCTAAAAGGTTCGCCATCACTGCACTAGGTATTACCTTATATCTAGGTAAGTTTGGATATTGTGACTGGAAATGAAAATGGTTGTCCAGTCTCTTCTTTAAAAACTCCAGTGTTGTAGCACCCACAACTTCTGGAGGGAGGTCATTCCACTGATCATTCTAACTGTCGGGAAATTTCTCCTTAGTTCTAGTTTGGGTCTCTGTTTGATTAGTTTCTATCCATTGCTTCTTGACCTGGCTTCAGGTGCTTTGGAGAATAGCTTGAGCCCCCTCTTCTTCGTGGTAGTTCCTCAAATATTGAATATGGTATCCAATATGTATGTGTGTGAAAGTGTTGATTCCTGTCCTAGGTATAGGGAGGTTAGATGTTCTTGAGCATGCTTTTTGTCCTTATTCCATTCCTACCACCTGTCTTATGTACTTATGTACTTACACTCTAGCACATTACATATAAAACTGTCTTCATAATTTTCTTCTCTGGTGACCTTCAGTGTTCACTTATGGACGTGGGTTGTGACTGTACCTTATGATCTCCAGGAAGGCAAAACCCAGAAACTGCTGCTATTGCCATTGTGGAGTCTGTTACGGTTGTCATATTGTCATATGAGTGCTGTGATGCACTGCCAATAGACCAGTAAATTAATGACAAAACCACCCACATTAGTCTTCCTGATCGCTTAGCAGGAAAAATGTAGATGCTAAAACTACTTCCATCAGAGTGAATAACTAACATTTGGCTATCTGCACAGATTGGCTGATTGGAATGGGATGTAATTGCATATTTCATGTGTTCACTGCTTTGACTCAGTGACCCTTTTTGGATAATTAGATATTATGAATGCTCCTTTGTGTTTGTTTTCATTTCCTGCAAAGAGATACTTAAGGATATAAGATTGATAGAGTTGTGTTATACAATATGACCAGGTCCTTTGCTGAGTGAGTTTCCTACGGCTGTCATTTTATGATCAGGATTGTTACACATTCTCAATATTTGAAATGTGTCCTAGAGCCAAAATGTTTGCCTGCCTCTGAAATCTGTTAAATAAATGACTTCATAAATAATCAAGCTAATGAAGTGATGCTTTTGACTTCTAACTTTGCACTACTTACCTTAAGGGATGAAGCAATCAAGCGGGAATAAATTATATTTGGAGATAAGACCTGTCCAATTTATGAGAATTGATGACTTCGAAGCTTTGTTGATAAATTATTGGCCCTAATGTGCAACTGTGAAATCTAACTGACTTATTTGTTTGATTTGTTCTAGGGCCGTCATGTTAAAACAGGGCAACTTGCAGCTATTAAAGTCATGGATGTCACTGGGGTAATGTATTCTTATTTCACTTTCTAAATTATTAATGTGTATGATTAAAGTGCAAGGCAATTTACTCAAGAATTTGAAAACATCCAGAAATTATTTAAATGTTGTTTGGTTTCCATTGGCTCGAGTTGCAACAATACACATGGAGAATTGTCAATAATCACAGTATTTTTTAAAGTGCCAGTTCATTTCATATAAAGGCCAGTATTAAGACATTTAGTGTCTTCAGGGAAAAAAAATCTCATTAACAAAGGACAGCTATGTGATTTAGGGATTGTTTTTAAAAATATTTTTCTTGCTGTTGATGTACAGTATGTATTGCTTATGTGCTTTGATGAGCAAGGAGAGACTTGCACAAGTTATAACAGTAATTACTATTTAATCATTTATTTGCTTCATTCTCTGGAAAAACGGTGAAGATTGGGTCTCCATACGCTATTTTGGCAACTCTTTGTGGCATTGGATGCAAACAAAAGTACTGTAAACACAGCTGAAATTTCTCAAGAAAACTAAATTTCATAAAATTTCATATACTGTAGCTAATCACAAATAGTCCTTCAAAATTCCACACCCTGCTTGTGAACAAAGAAATTGGATGGATAATTATTCCATATTTGTCTTAGAGAAGTAAATATTCTCTAAAGATTCCTTAAAGGAACAGCTCTCTTCAGTAACAATAGTTGTATCACTACTGAAGAAGCACAGCATGATGACTTACCTTGGGATATAATTAACACATGAGTCAAGAGAGTCTACAAACTTCTGGAGAGATGACTCTACATTGAAAAATGGGAAATGCACACCTATCCTTTGGAAACCTAAGCACAAAATAAATGGAGAAGATCACACTCCATTCATGAAATGTTCTCTGAAATTATCTTCTCTTTTGGAACACTTTATAAAATACTCTGTTTTATGCAATTTGAATGATAACTAATAGAAAAACAAAATAGAACTTATGTACCTGGCATTAATTTTAGCACTCTCGAAATATCACAAGAACACAAGTGTGAACACTGGTATTCAGAGAACACGTTTGATTTAGGCCACTAACCGTAAATATATTTAACAATGAAAGTGAGATATTTTTATTATAGACATTTCCATTACTTTGGGAGATGTGTGTCTCAGTAGGAGTAGATGCCAGTTGCTGACTCAGGCCTTACACCCGAACTCCATTTTTATCAACAAAGAAAATTGTCTAATGCTTTCCTTGCCTACACAGATTCTCTTTTCCTCTGGAGTTTAAGTTTCAGCATTCCATGTGGTATTTCCTTTACTTTTGCCAGTCTTTGAGATTCAGTTTTGTCAAACAGCCAGCTTGGTCAGCATGTTTTTACACCTGAATAAAGAGTACGGTGGTCCTGCCAATCCTACAACTGGCTGCAGTTGATCTAGACTTTTGTGTTGGTTGCCTCCTCTGTTTACATCACCGTAGCATTGCCCGTCCTTCATAACTAATAAATTCCTAGCTTTTATTTTACAAGGCACATATGCTCATTGTTGCTGCTTTTGTAAAATACTGTAATGTGGATAAAATAATAATTCAGTAATGATTTTTAAGTTCTGTCATGGGTGTAAAGTTTTACACAAAGCAGTCTGAGTTTTTTTTTATTTCTTATATTTACAATAAGAGTATGGCAATTGGTTTTATTGCATTCCTTTGCAATATTTGAATACATAATGAATGCAATTGCCTTACAAGTAGTTCTCAACTTACAACTGGTCATTTAACAACTGTTGGAAGTAACAAGGCCTTGAAACGGGTGCCTTACAACCCTAACTCATAAATGAGGACCCAGATTGTTGGGGGCAACATGATGACTCTGTAAACCACTTAGAGAGGGCCATAAAGCACTGTGAAGCGGTATATATAAGTCTTAAGTGCTATGAAGCACTTCCAGCTGTCTGTCCCATGACGGTATTTCAGGCAATTGGCAACCTTTTCACATTTATGACCAGTTGCCAAGTGCTCTGCAATCATGTGAATGCAATTTACAGTTTTCTCTTTTACCTGGTTGCTTAATGACTGCAACTGGGAGAACTGAGGCAGTCACATGGCTTCTAGCTTAATGATGATTTCGCTCTGTGATCGAGATTCCAGGCCTAATTGTAGCCATAAGTGGAGGACTACTGAGAGACTTTTGAATTTGCTAGCATTTTTCAATAGTACCTGCTCTTCCTGTCTGGGCTTGGAGGCTGGATAGTATTTGGATAGGGTACTATCAGGAAATGCCACTGCTGTAGACTAGGCTTGGAAGTCTCCATCCCACCCAAAAATAAATTCCAGAAGAAAGAAGTGACAAAGTGCTTTTCTATTTTTTTCTATTACTGTCAAGTCCCCAAGGTGCTTTTTCAAAAGGTAACTGGACTTCCTTGGGTTTTTTCCTTGAAAACGTTTTGCTTCTCATAAGAAGCTTCATGGATGAGAAGCAAAGCGTTTTCAAGGAGAAGACCAAGAAAGTCCACCTGCTTTTTGGAAAAGCACCTTTAGGAAAACCATGACCTGGATGATTGAGAAGCTCCATAGACGTCCTGTGATCCAGAGTATTTTCTAGACTTTTCTTTCTCTAGTATCTAGTATCTCTAGTATTTCTAGTTTGCATGTTGGTTTGGTGTTCCTCCCTTCAAAGAGGTAGTCTGTCCTCTTTGAAATGAATGTTGATATAAACATTGCCAATTCTCTGCAAGAAGTAAGGCAGTTTCTTCTGGATATCTGTGGTGCACCAGCTGTTGAAGACACTATACATATCCTCTTTGGTTGCAGAAAGGACCATTTACTTAGATCCTAATTTAAGCACTAAAAAATACTGGGACACCCAGTTGATAAAAGGAACAGATATTTTTTTAGGTATTCAACTTGCTAGTCTTTTTATGGGGAAAATAAACAATTTGCTTGCTACAGAAACCCAGAAGGAAAAGTATAAAATGACTTAATGTTTTTCTGGAAATGTAAGCACTCTAGGAATTGCTTAATAAGAGTTTTAATTCACTAAACCACATGCTATTTTTACGATTTATGGCCACATGACTTGCCTAGAAATACAGTGTGAGAATGTCTTCAGAAAGAATTCACTTTAAAAAGACAAATTAAATGAGCTCCTTGTGCTCTCTCACGAATTGCAACAATTTCTTCCTTCTTTCCTTCTTTCTCCTACACTTTGCTTTTCCCCTTCATTCATTCACTAGTACTTAAGCTCCCTCCCTGTTCATTCGTACAAAAACATACCTCTCCTTCCATCCTTCCACCTCTCACACATATATTTGCAATTCTCCAGGGAGGCCTGTATAAAAAATGACAACAGTTTTGTCCCTACCTGTGGTTTTTTAAAAAAAGGATAAGAGATCTCTAATCCTGGAGCCTTTTAGCCCCAGAGTCTTAGAATTTCCTCTAACATTGATAGTTGAAAATTGTTAGCAAATTATTGCTATTTGGGAGTGGACGGTGTATGAGCATTATAGTGTAATCTCTAAAATTGGCATATTTAAATAACAAAGAAAACCTCAAAAATGATTTCGTGTATCCTCATACAATCTTATATCTATTATGTGAGCTTTTAACTCTGCCCCTTCCCTCCATTATGTGTGGCCCACCCAAAAGCTTACTTATACCTATCTTTAAGCAAACAAACAACCTTCTTTTTCATATGATGAGATATCCAGTTGACTGTGTTGGTGTTTCTAAAAAAAATCTGTGTACATTTTTAAAATAAGACCCAGTTTGATATGGTAGTTAAAGGAGTAAGGAGAGAAACCAGGAAACCATGAGTTCTAATCCTGCCTTAAACATGAAGCCAGCTGGATGATCTTGGGCCAGTCACTCTCTCTCAGCCCTAGGAAACAGGCAGTGGCAAAGCCCTGTTGAAAATCTTGCCAAGAAAACTGCAGGAACTTGTCTACGGAGTCATGCATGTTATTATATGTGTATATATTGTTTGAATGAAAAAAATTATGTGATTTTGCTTTATTTCATCCGATGCAAGGACTAGGGAATTCAGTGGATAGAACTCCATATATGAGATGTGTGTTTGAATGTATACATAAGCATGTACACAAATGCCGCATGCTGATTTTTGCATGAAAGTGGAGTAGCATATTCAGTCAACAACCAGCAAATTTCATAAAGTATACAACACAAGAGTAAACCAAATGGAGGGGGTAAAATACCAACATAGCAGAGTCTCTATTAAAAGTATAACATAAGGTGTATTAATAAACGATAGAAGTCTACAGTTTGGAAAATAAAAATGCATGTTTTCTAAAATAAAGTACTGGCAATACAAAAACACTAATACAGGGATCCCCAAACCCCGGCATGTCAGCAACCGGTCTGTACAAACAAGCAAAGCCCCATCCGTGGGATGCAGGCAGCAAACAAAACCACGCACTCTCCGGTCCGTGGAAAAATCTTTCTCCACAGAACCGGTTCCTGGTGCCCAAAAGGTTGGGGGCCTTTGCACTAATACAATGTCAGAATCTCCCTAGAATCTGAAGTAGTTATTCGTGGAAGCAGCTATGCCTTATTTTCATCGTGGAGATACATCATTTGGCTGCTGTGCAAGAAATGAAGGGTTTCAAATCTTCTAAAAGATGATATGCATACAAATCATCTGGCCTTCCTAAAGATGTAAAAGTGCGCACAATGTGTGTGTTTGTTACCTATTTTCTTTATTCACATTCCACCAATCAACTCTAAGCCCCTCTAGCCTTATTCCTTTCTTTCAGTTCCCTCTGCCATGAGTTGATCTTCAGTCCTCCACATTTTGGTTTTGCATATGTGCAAAAGAGGATTTCCTGTTTTCTGGCTCATAAATTCCAGGATCCCATTTAAACTCCAGTTGGAATTGAGTAGAAAACTCTATTATAGTTTGTATAGGAAGCAGAACCATAGGCCTTTAGTGCAAACTACAATAGACTTACAAATTTGGATTGTAAAAGTTAGTTTGAAATAGATTACCGTAAGACAGTTTGCACACTTCACATATTGTTCTTTTTGGAAATTGTCTTTTTCATTCCTCAAAGGGTCCCCTAAACCAACTTTTTCTGATGCCCAAATGGTGGCCACGCTTAAAAAGAAGACAAAAACCAAATAAATTATAATTTTACTTGACTTTAAATTGTTTAAAGTTAAATATAGTTAAAGAGATTAATCTCTAATTATATGTTTAATAAGTTTTCTTCCCCAACAGTAACCAGAATTACTGTTTCATAACTATTTCTGGAGATCTCAAGAGGCTGCATCCAAGTCTTTTAAGGGTGCTTGTGATTGTAAAGTCTCTGATTGTTTCTCTCTGTAGTAATCCAATTAACTTCATTGTCACATGAAGCCAAAATAGCAAGCAGCCTAATGTAAAGAAAATGGAAAATATTTACAAGTGGAGCTAAATTTATTCTATAATAAACAGATAAAAGAGGAAGCAGAGTGGTGGAAATAAAAGCAAATGAATTGTTTTTGTTTGTCTGCATCAACTGATGAAGAGAAATAATCTCTGGTGATAAGCCTGTTGTTGAATTGATGACACTATTTTCTTTTTCTTTTTCTCCAGGATGAAGAAGAAGAAATTAAACAAGAAATTAACATGCTAAAGAAATACTCTCATCACCGAAATATTGCTACTTATTATGGTGCTTTCATTAAAAAGAATCCACCAGGAATGGATGATCAGCTCTGGGTAATACAGTTACAGTTTTGTTTGTATTTTAACAATCTTCATTTTATTTTCTGTGGTTGGATAAATCTTAAATGCAACCAGTGTATCAGTAGGTGACAATACCCACCCACCCACGGTTAATTTTGAAAGCTACATAGAGTTGAGCGAGAACTGGTTAGTATATGGATGAGGAACCCCCAAACATATCAGAACTGTTGGAAAGTTGAAAAAATGTCCTTTAATATAGTGTTGAACTATTTTTCCTCTGTATTCACCAGGAGTTTGATTAGATTGAAGGAAACTTTACTGCAAATAATACTGGGAGTCCTCACTTAAGGAGCTTAATTGGGACCAGCTAAGCAAAGTAGTCACTAAGTGGGAAATCACAGGACCACAACTGTGGTTTTTGATGGGAAAGCAACAAGACAACTCAGTTTCACACCTTTACTTTTGTTTGTCCAATTTCTTCTTTCTGGGAAGTAGGAGGTGAAGAAAAAGAAGCAATTTCTGCAGGCAATATCTCCTTTGCCTGACCCTTCTACTCATCTTCCATAGAGCAGGGAGATTGGAGAGGAAGGATTTCAAGAGAGTAAGCCGCTTGCTTTGCAGGGGGAGATAGAAAAAGAATCCCATAGATCAGGCATTGAATAACACATACTAACTGTAATGGTGATCATGTGACTGAAGGATGTCTAGAAAAGCATAAATGTTGTTAATGGGCCATAAGGCTATTTTTTTCAGCACTTCTGTAACTTTGAATGGTCACTGAACGAGTGGTCAGTAAGTGAGGGCTACCTTACTGCAATCCCTGAGCTGTTCCAAGAAGGAACTTTGGCAAATCAATGGCTGGTTTCTCTTCCATTGTGCTTGGATCTGTTTTAAATGCTCTTTTCTTTAAATCACCTGCACGTCTATTTATAGGAGGTGATATAGCTCAGTTTGAAACCGGTACAATATCCATTTAGATTCTGTAGCTGTGTTTGCATAACATTTGAACTGAAGCTTAAGCTTCTAGTCCTTTGGCATTTCTGAGATAGTGGGAGGGAGGCCTAATTTTTATTTTTCTTTCCTCCTATTGCTGATAAATAGACACTGGTGCCTGCAGAGTAGGTTCCAAAGTAAGGCAAAGCAGTAAAGATGCTGTTGCAAAGAAAGATTTCATTCCATTTATTCTTTCAGCCACTTCTTTTGATTAGCCTCTTTATCTGGAATCAGACAAACTGGATGGTATGGTTTAATTTTCCTTCCTTTTCAATTAACAGAATAACAGAGTTGCCTTGAGAAGCCTAACTGCAAACTAGCTTAGTGTATTGTGTGAGCTTGCCCAGTAAAAATAGCATGTACTTTAAATTAGGATGCAGGAAGATGTCTTGTCTTTCTGGTCACAGAGAAGCCAAATTTATAGAACACAGGATTATCAATGGCTCCTAGTCTTGAAAAATGGGTGCTTATGTCAAGGCATGAGAGCAGCCTGCTTCTACGTAGTAGGTGCACAAGAGTAACAGTGAGAAACAATAACTGCTTCATTTTATATCTGTTGGCTTTCTATTGGGTTTTTGTATGAGAAGAAATGCTGATTAGATCGGCCTAGACGTGATACAGCAGAACTAGCTTCACGTCCTCAAGTTCTCAGTGGCAGCCCCATTCCAGGTCTGCAATTCTTCCTTCCACACTGGACCTCATACTAAAAATTACACGTTGTCGAACATTACTGTGTGATGCTTTCCTTTAGCTCAGGGCTTTTCAACCAGTGGTACGGGTACCACCTGTGGTACATTGGCACCTGGGAGGTGGTACGCGACCATCCTAGAAAAGTGGTAGCGGGGGAGGGGAATGAGCTGAACCGATGGCAGCACCGCACAAGCCTGAGCGAGAGATGGCTGGAGCTGCAGGGCTGTCAGGGCTCAGCAGAAGCGCCAGGATCAGTGCCGCTTTCCAGCTGATTGGCGCTTCTTTGGGGCTGTCAGGGCTCAGTGGAAGCGCCAGGACCAGTGCCAGGCTCCAGTTGGAGCTCGGCGCTGATCCTGGTGCTTCTGCTGAGCCCTGAAGAAGCACCAATCAGCTGGAAAGCAGCACTGATCCTGCTGCTTCTGCTGAGCCCAGAAGAAGCGCCGATCAGCTGGAATGTTGCAGCATCTCCAGGGTCTTGTGATTTACATTCAGATGCTTGGCAACTGATTCATATTTATGACGGTCACAGTGTCCCAGGGTCATGTGAAGTGACCAAAACCTGCTGCAACCACCCAGTAGACGGGGGGAATAAAAACCAAACACCCCCCACCCCACCCCCGCTGCCAATCCTCAACAGAAATGCTCACAACAATGGAAACCTCGGACAGGAGGAAGAGCGCCGCCGGGCGCTGTCTTGCTCGGCTGTGGCTTGGGGGGCACTTTTTTCAGTGCCATTGTAACTTCGAACAGTCACTAAGCGAACTGTTGTAAGTCGAGGACTACCAGTACTTTTTTCCTTTTTTTTTTTTGGTCATCAAGTTTTTGACACCTTGCTAGGCGACTGGTGGTACTCGGATGTTGCCATATCCTAAAAGTGGTACAATGGGTGAAAAGGTTGAAAAGCCCTGCTTTAGCTTAACGCTGGCCATTACAAGCAGAAACAGGGAAAAGTACAACTTGATGCTGAGATAAGGTCTAAGTTGTCTGCAGGTTCTAAAAAGCAATCTCAGCAGGGTTTGCAACAATTGTTACCTTAGCATTCCTCGAAAGAAGGTGGGATATAAATATTTGTGAGATACCAGTGATTCTGGTTTTGTTATATGTTCTGTTACATTTATTTGAATGCTTAGAATGCACTTTTTCTTGCAAGTCTGCAGTTGTGACCATAGTTTGGAGGATCTGTTTTTGTTGTTGTTTGTTTGTTTGTTTGTTTGTTTTTACTAATTTCTGGAGTTAGGCCACGATTCAAATGACCTGTTCAGAAAGTGTCACTGAGTTGCAGCTGAGAGGTGAATGAACATTTTGTTCCATGCGAGCAGAATTACTATATTTTAGATGTCTGATTGAATTAGAACTGGTGACACTTCTATTCTTCCTGCTCTGTAGATAAATGCATCTTTATTTTTTGCTGTCATTGTTGGAATAAAACTCCTTGATGATAAGGCCAAAGTAATTCTCTTTATCAGTCCTCTGCCGAGGTGATAATGGAGAGGTGGAAAGGAAGCCAGATTTTTTTCAATACAGATTATGATCTCTCTGCAATAAGGCAGGTTTCTGACATATTCTATGGCTATCATGCTTGAAGTGCCTCTTTTTATTTGGCCTGCAAATATTGCTCTGTACAAGAGAAAAAAACCACCAGGTCTATTAAATGTTATCACCTTTGTCAAATACGAAGGTGGCAAACTCTAGCCTAATTGTTCTCCAGGAAAACCAAGTGCAAGGTTCATTTTTCTCAATAAAAGGGGAATTGGATCTAGTGATCATCTCCTGGTTCTGTAGAATTCCAATGTCTTTCCTTGTTTTCAAAAACCATACTTTCAGATTTTTTGTCCTGTTAGGAGAAGGGCTCTTGGAAAATGGGGAAAATCTTTTTAGTGACCAGGCCAAGGCCATTTCAAAGGCAATGGGAAGGTTTATTTGATCCTTTCTCTCTTATTCTAAGGTCCTGTCCTATTGATTGATTTCATTGTTGGGTTTTAGAATTGGTGGATGTAGTTATTTTAAGGGTACTGATGTTTGTTCTTCCAAGCTGTTTATACAGGCAGTCCTCAACCTACAACAGTTCGTTTAGTGACCGTTCAAAGTTACAACAGCACTAAAAAAGTGACTTAGAACCGGTGCAGGATCCCCAGGGTCATACGATTGAAATTCAGATGCTTGGCAACTGGTTCATACTTATGACGGTTGCAGTGTCCCAGGGTCATGTGATCCCCTTTTGTGACCTTCCGACAAGCAAAGTCAATGGGGAAGCCAGATTCACTTAACAACCGTGTGGCTAACTCAACAACTGCAGTGATTCACTTACCAACTCTGGCAAGAAAGGTCGTAAAATGGGGCAAAATTCACTTCACAAATATCTCACTTAACAACAGAAATTTCGGGCTCAGTTGTGGTCATAAGTCGAGGACTACCTGTATCTGGTTCAATTGTCTTTCATAACTTTGATATTGGGGCTTAATAATTACTTTTAGCTTCTAAGTCAGGGCTTTTCAACCTTTTCACCCATTGTACCACTTTTAGGATATGGCAACATCCGAGTACCACCAGTCACCTAGCAAGGTGTCAAAAACTTGATGACCAAAAAAAAAGGAAAAAAGTACTGGTAGTCCTCGACTTACAACAGTTCTCTTAGTGACTGTTCGAAGTTACAATGGCACTGAAAAAAGTGCCCCCCAAGCCACAGCCGAGCAAGACAGCGCCCGGCGGCGCTCTTCCTCCTGTCCGAGGTTTCCATTGTTGTGAGCATTTCTGTTGAGGATTGGCAGAGGGGGTGGGGTGGGGGGTGTTTGGTTTTTATTCCCCCCGTCTACTGGGTGGTTGCAGCAGGTTTTGGTCACTTCACATGACCCTGGGACACTGTGACCGTCATAAATATGAATCAGTTGCCAAGCATCTGAATGTAAATCACAAGACCCTCGAGATGCTGCAACATTCCAGCTGATCGGCGCTTCTTCTGGGCTCAGCAGAAGCATCAGGATCAGTGCTGCTTTCCAGCTGATTGGTGCTTCTTCAGGGCTCAGCAGAAGCATCAGGATCAGCGCCGAGCTCCAACTGGAGCCTGGCACTGATCCTGGCGCTTCCACTGAGCCCTGACAGCCCCAAAGAAGCGCCAATCAGCTGGAAAGCGGCACTGATCCTGGCGCTTCTGCTGAGCCCTGACAGCCCTGTAGCTCCAGCCATCTCTCGCTCAGGCTTGTGCGGTGCTGCCACCGGTTCAGCTCATTCCCCTCCCCCGCTACCACTTTTCTAGGATGGTCGCGTACCACCTCCCAGGTGCCAATGTACCACAGGTGGTACCCGTACCACTGGTTGAAAAGCCCTGTTCTAAGTCACCTTGAATACTATGTGATGAAAAAAGGAGGTTATGATTTTCTTAAAGAATATTGTAATGCTGGACAGCTTCTCTGTTGTGAGAGCTGCCAGATTTAGGTTATTGGCAGTAGCCCAGCAGATACATTTTATGCACAGCAAAAAAATTTTTTTTGATGTTTTTAAACCTCCTCCACAAAGTTACCTCTATTTGACAATTATGTCTTAAAACCCTTCTGAAGTGTGGAAAATAGATATTGTCAGGACACTAAACTGAAATGCTAACTACCTTCTGTCTGTGAGGACCCCTCCTTATTACAGTTTGAAAGGACTGCCCATTTTAAAGAAACACTAGTGAAGAGATGGTTCAAAATCATAACAACTTAGGTAATACATTGTTTTGGCTTACAGATCTCTGTACCCAGAATTAGATCAGAATCTTAATCACCTTTCATCAATTAATGAAGGCCACAGTGGGACAGGTGGATTCTGACTGGGGAATTCTGGGAGTTATAAATATTTCTGGAGGTTTGCTAGATTGGGCGTGGTATTTTGAATGAAATATGGGAACCAGGATAGACCACAATATGAGGCTTTCGAATCTGGCTTGCATTGTAATCAGAGCAATAGGAGGATTGTTCCCAAACTTCAGAATTGTCCTCTGATTGCCTTTCCTTCGTTACTGCCCTCCCTTGCTTTGCTTCTCCTTCACCCTTTCCTTGTTGCTTTCAAACTTTTCTTGAGCAAGGAATGTGGCGCTTAGCATGGTAGATCCTAACTCCCTATGATGGAATGTGGGTTTCACTCAGACAAGAGGGGCAGGAATGTTGAGCTATTATAGAAAAGATATTTGAGTCCTGGGAAAGTAGAAAGCATGAAAAAGATTCTCAGCTCTACTCTGCCTTGATTGCATTAGGTATAAGTTGAAGGAGGAGAGAGGGCTCTGTCAGACTTTCCTGTTGAAATCTGTTTCAAGATTGCAATATCCAACCTAAACCCATTAAAGCAGACATGTCAAACACAAGGCCCGGGGGCCGGATGTGGCCCGCGAAGTGGTTTCATGTGGCCCGCGAAACCATCCTAGAAACGGTGAGGGAATGGCCCCCGCTGCCTTGGCCCTGGCCCAGGCCGGCCGGGAGCCAATGTACAATTTTGTGGTGGCCATCTATGCTGAAACGCATTCAGTCTTAGCTCCACAAGGCCGTTTGGAAACAGCGAGGAACCAGCCCCTGCTGCGTCGGCCCCGCCCCCTGGGTGCATGCTGGGGAGGCTCCTCCAGTGGACCATGCCTTGGCATTTGCCCTGGTCCCACCCCTTCTGCCAGAGACCCTCAGATCTGTCCCACTCCTGCCCAGGCCCCCACAGGCACCCTTGACACGAATGATGTAAAGCTGGCCATGCCCACCCAGTAGGCCACACCCACTCCACGCCCACCCAGTAGGCTGCACCCACCCTGGCCACACCCACCCGGCCTCCCTGAGGGCAACCGCAATGCTGATGTGGCCCTCAATGAAATTGAGTTTGACACCCCTGCATTAAAGCATATTCCAAAGCTCCTAGCAACTCCTATTTCCTGAGCGTGTCTATCTCAAAGGGCTGACACTCTCCACTAATTTTAATTTTTTAAATCTAAGAAAACCAAGTGCAGGGTCACTGTTCTTAAACACAAAGAAAATTGGATCTAATGTTCACCTCCTGGATCTGTAGAATTCCAGTGTCTTACCTTCTTTTCAAAAACCATCATTTTAAATTATTTGCCCTGATAGGAGACATGCAGGAGAAATGCTCTTGGAAAATGGAAAAAAAATCTTTTTAGTGACCATGCCAAGGCCATTTCAAACTTAATTTTAAATTTTAAAATGTAAAATTACTAATGGGGAGATTTGAGAAATGCAAGATTGAGTTGTGGCCCAACACATTTTGAGGGCATCAGTTGGCAATGAACTTTATATATACCTCTTTTGTCCTCTCATTTCATTTCTTATATCTTCAACTCCAATGAAATTGGGGAGGGGTGAACACACACACATACACAGAGAGACAGACAGGTGTGTGTGTGTGTGTGTGTTAGTGAATTAATTACGTATAGTGTCTTAGTACAAGACAGGTCTGAACAGGTCATTTGTTACATATATTTTGTGTATATGTTATCTGCATTTGGTATTTGGTTTATTTCCCGTATTGTATTTGTGTTTATTTTGTGGTATTTGTGTTGTTTTTATATTGTGAGCTGCTCAGATTTGGCTGGGAGTTGGATGGCATCATAGTTGAAGGGAAGTGGTTAGTTCATATAAGTCTTTCTGGATTTAAGGGAAGTAGCCACTGAGGCTATATAGACCAAGAGTCAGCAAACTATATAATTCACCTGCCAAATCTGGAACATACCACCTTATAGCTTGCAAGCTAAGAAGAGACAGGCGGACAGCAGATGGTCAGGTGTGAGCCTCAACTGAGCCTAAGGGTAGGACATTCTAGGTAGCAGTTGTCTATCAGCAGCCTTCTTATTGATAGGCTGGCACTGTCCAGTAGCAGCCCTGTTTCTTGACCTCTAGACCTGCCAGCCATGCCCACAGAGAAGGGTTCTGTATTGCCAGAGTCTCTAATCTTGCTTGGGCAAATATTTTGTCACTAAAATATTTGCTATCTGGCCCTGTATAGAAAAGAGATGATTGTATAGTGAATGACTAGACATTAGACACATTCCTTGACCAAATTGTAATTAGAACATAGAACATAGAATAATAGAGTTGGAAGGGACTTCGGAGGTGTTCTAGTCCAACCCCTGCTCAAGCAGGAGACCTTATACCATTTCAGACAAGTGACTGTCCAGTCCCTTCTTAAAAACCTCCAGTGATGAAGCACCCACAACTTCTGAAGGCAAATTCTTCCATTGGCTGATTGCTCTCAGCATTAGGAAATTTCTCCTTAGTTCTAGATTGCTTCTCTCCTTGGTTAGTTTCCAACCATTATTTCTTGTCTTGCCTTTTGGTGCTTTGAAAAATAGTTTGACCCTCTCGTCTTTGTAGGAGCTTCTCAAATATTGGAACACTGCTATCATGTCACCCCTAGTCCTTCTGTTCGTTAGATTAGACATACCCAATTCCTGTAATTGTTCTTTGTATGTTTTAGCCTCCCGTCCCTAATCATTTTTGTTGCTCTTCTCTGCACTCTTTCCAGAGTTTCAACATCTTTTTCAAGTATGGTCTTATTAAAGCTTTGTAAAGCAGTATTAGAACTTCACATGATTTTAATTCTATCCCTCTATTAATGCAGCCTAGGATTGCACTGGCTTTTTTGGCTGTTGCCCCATACTGTTGGCTCATATTTAAGCGATTGTCCACTAGAAGTCCAAAATCCATCTCACAGTTACTGGCATTAAGCCCTGTTTCACCTAGTCTATACCTATACAGATGGTTTTTCTTACCTAATTGTAAAACCTTACTTTTATCCATGTTGAATCTCATGTTGTTAGAGAGGGCCCAGTGTTCAATGAGTGTTTAATCAGAACCTCACTCATCATCCAAGAGAGTTTTTCCAAAATTCTTTTTCAAAATAAACTTATAGGAAACCCCCTCTTTTTCTTACTACACTGAATGAGAACTATTTTTCCTATGTGGCAAGTATTTTCTTCCTAATCCTTTGACTGGAAAGGACCGTCCTCCTCTGACCGGACCTACATCCTCCGTTTATGTGAAATACTGTCCTAGATCAACATGAGTTAATCCATATGCCCCATCTTGATCTTTTTCACATTTGATTGATCCCTATTCCTTGAGTTGCATTTGCTTTGCAAATTTCACAGGATCTGAGCAACGGATTTGGGATCAGGTTTGGGGGGGGGATTTTTTTTTGACTGGAAACATTACTGCAAATTGTTACGGAACAAGACATGAAGGAAAAAAAATAAGCAAACCTACTCTGTGTGGCTTAGACTTCCAAATCCCATTCTGGAGGTATCGGTGCCAAAACAAAGGTGCCACTGTACAGCTGTCCTTGCTGTCTAGGGGGCATTGAAATAATAAACAGAAAGGCACTTCCCTGCTCATACAGCGGCATTGGCTTTTTCTCTCTGCCTCTCTGGGGTTTCTGCCATCTGGACTCATGCCATTCTCAGACAGAAGAGAGAGCTCCAGGCTGGTGAGAGCTGGGAACAGAGTGCTGAAGACAGAGCACATTTTCCTGTCTAAAGATGGATTGCTTCCATGGCAACACTACAATTTAAATTTGGAAAGGCTGGTGGATTTATAATGATCCAGTGGGGGGGGGGGGAAATGAGAGAAAAAGAAATGCAGAACGTACCAGTAAGGTATATGCTCAGAGGGAAGAGGAGAATATTTAGGAGGATCTTCTCTAAATGATTTGGCAAGAGGGTCTGATGAATAGCAACAGACTGTTGCTCAGCCTGTCTTTCGGAGGAAGATGTGAACTCAAACCAACCTTTGGATTTGTTGAAACACTCCAAGGTTAAATCCAGCGTAAATTGGTGGGTTGTATGCACTAATGCAACTCTTTGCTTTTCTGTGTAATGGCTGCTACAGCTAATGTAGAGCTGGTAAATGACTCAGGCCTTATTTACAGAGATCCACACCTAGCTAAGTGCTTACCTCTGTACAGGTGATTAGGGTTCAGACTGGAAGAAAGTGAACTAGCTCACTCCAGTCCTAGATGAGCACATGGGCTGCCTTGAGTGGGAGGAATATATATGAGGAAGGAAGACCTGGTTGCAAAGCAAGGTCAGGATAATAGGAATTTGGGGGAGCTGCTGGAAAAGACAGCTGATGTTGGGATGGGACCAAATTCATGTAGACCAAATTCATAACACTATTCATGGGACCAAATTTATAACACTATGTGTTATGGCAGGGTTTCCCAAACTGTTGACGTGTCTCTCCCTTGGGAAGATGCAGACAGAACCCAGGAAAGGTGCGAGAATCCTTTTCGATAGACTGTTAGAATAAACCCACCTTTCACAAAGTTTCATTGTATTGTATTCATTGTTAATTTGCGTTCATTTTGCCATTCATATTTTTAAGGGAGACATTATGCATTAAGATTTCAGTAAAGCAAGGGGTGATGACAAAAAGTTTAGGAGCTCCTGTGCTATAAAGATTGGATTTCCATATCCCGTTAAGCCATTTTTGGTTGAACCATAGTTTCTTGGGTAAGCCAGCAGCAATGTGCAAATCACTAAAACTGCTTAGTGACAACTAAACAAACCATATTTAACTATTTATTACATGTATATGTTGCCCATCTTTATCACTTAATGCGGTACCACAGATTCCTAGGTTCATATGCACTAAGGAAGATCAGAAGAAAAAAATATGCTGAGATGTTATGCAGATGGACCTTGTGTTCTTGAGGTAATGATCTATGGATAACAAGAATCGGAGCCTGTGGGAATTGGGAGGTTAGATTCCAGAGAACTGAAAAATGACCCCCCTCCCCCAAATCATAATGAATATATATGAGTAAATGAATAAATAAGAAATGAGGACACTGTGCTGTGACTACCTCAAATCTTCTGATCACCCACATTTTAACATTTATTTATTTTTATTTATTAAATTTTTATGCCACCCACTTCACTGATAGAGCAACTCTGGGCAGCTTATAATATAGTAAAAAGTAAAAATGGTAATATGGGGCCATTAAAATTAGGTGAGTTAAATAGAAAAGCTAAAACCAAGACTATGGACAGCCTGGGGGTGGGGATCTTCCCTACCCTGTCAGCCACTCCCAAGGCCAGGGGCAGAGCCACGTTTTCAGACTCTTCCAAAAGGCCAAATGGGTGGGGGAAAATCTCGTCCCCAACGTGAGAATATTCCAGAGGGTGGGGGATACAGCAGGAAAGGCTCCTCTCCTGGATCCCACAGTGATATCCTTTGGCAGACGGGATTCAAAATAGGCCCTTTCTGCTGGAACGAGTCAGGTGGGCTAATCCCATCAGGGTGAGACGGCTCCTCAGATACATTCCTTTAATCAAAATAAAGAATCAACAGGAATAAAAAAATATGAAAATATTTTTGCTTATTTTCAGTATAGAACAGGGGTCTCCAAATTGGCAACTTTAAGACTTTAAGATGGCCTCGGTCTATTGTCCCTTCTCTTCTGAGCTGTAAGGCGAATCAATCTGCTAAGTGGAGGACTGAAAATAATAAAAACAAAGGCCTTTTTTTTGTTAAAAAAGGATAGGATCCAGGAAAGGAAAGGAAAGGAAAGGAAAGGAAAGGAAAGGAAAGGAAAGGAAAGGAAAGGAAAGGAAAGGAAAGGAAAGGAAAGGAAAGGAAATATGGAATCTCATAGCACTTTCAAAGTGAACTTTTGTTGGAATGTAAGATTTCATGAACAGCATCTCACTTTATGAGATGCATTGAGTAGGTTCCTCTTATAGGAGTTTAAATGCAGATGATTAAAGGGACGGGGGGGGGGGAAACAAGATTATAGATTTACATAAGCTAATAGATTTACTCAATAATTGATATGAAAACCCATTATCCGTGTTTAACCTTTCTGTATGTAGATTGGTGTTCTCTAACATATTGTTGTTTTCCTATTTTTCAATGTACCTTTGTTCATTGGCGGGGAAGCTTCTCAGCTCCACCAGTGTTACCTTGAGTCAGTGATGAAGTATCCTGAAATAATGTGCCACTGTCCTGTCACTGTTTTGAGTTCTGATGTATGATTTTTGTCCATTTGTTCTCTTGCACAGAGTTTAACTAACTTTGTTACATAAAATCCAACTGGGTTTTATTGGTAGCCAAGAACATAAATCATATTGAAGGATAAGCAAGTGAAGGCACATCTCATTTTGTGGGTGCTGTTGAGGGGGCTTGTAAAAATGTTGTGACAGATGGTGAACAGATTTTGGATTGTGACTCCTCTTGTCCCACATCTTTAGCCATGTTGGCTATCCATGGAGGGAACTGAATTTCTGTATTATCAGAATGTCCATTTATTCCTATCTAGATTTTACTTAATACATATCAATCTTAGTTATAAACATAATAAACACTTTCCAGAGTAGGGCATTTAATGGTGGAGAAAATTCTTCCAAAGTTATAACATCTAAGGAGAGAAATAGTTGCCCCTATTTCAAGATCTATCTATTTGTCTACTCGTTGGAAAAGACCCCGGTGTTGGGAAAGATTGTAGGCAAAAGGAGAAGGGGACAGCAGAGGATGAGATGGTTAGAGTCATTGATGAAATAAACATGAAGATAGTGGAGGACAGGAGGGCCTGGCATATTATGGTTCATGAGGTCATGAAGAGTCAAATATAACTTGGTGACTGAACCACAAAAACAATCTCTCTGTTAGATTGATGCTTCAGAAGCTCAATCTGGTTTACAAAGTACTTCCTCATCCAATTTTCCCCCATACCAACTTTCCAATAAAGTTGAGCATGCTTTGGTCTAGGGTGGGTCTTCCCGATTCTAATCCAACATCCCAAGCTTCTGCATCACATGGTTTGTTTTTTTTAGCCAGGAGCCAATTTGTTTGGGTGTGTTTTAACTCAGATGAAGATCGTTTGTCATATTCATTAATAGTTTTTTAGTATCTTTTTTTAAAGCATTCGCCGCATCTAATTTAGCAACAGGTATGTGTAAGTATTATATTACATGAATATTAGGATCACAAGCTCTCAGAAATCTCAGTCCTACTTTTCCAATTCTGAGAAATGTAGCTCCGTCAAGGGCTGGCTGATGCATTTTCTTGTTAAAAGCAATTAACCTCAAACAGATAGAAATAAGGGCAGATGGCTTTGGTTGACTATTTTGGCAGTACAATGGACATGTTACTCCAGATTAATGGACAAACTGAATGCTTAATGTTTAGCACATTTCTTTTTTATTTTATATGCCATGTGCCATAGAGTGCATTTTTCACCACATTTTAATTTTGAACTCTCTATATGAAAATGCCTGCTTACAGGCTTTGGGATCTCAATAAAGAAGATGAATGCTTGCTCTGTGTTTTCATTATTTTCATATTGGCATGCTCCAAACTCAAGTCCTTGCTTATTGTGATTCACACAGATAATCTCTTGGGAGTTGTTAGGCTATTTGATGACGAGTTTGTTCAATAAAAGAGCAGGTCCCTAGGACCATGTTTGATGTAATCTATTGCCCTCCATTTGTTTTGACGATAACTCTCCAGGTATTTTACCATTGACTGATCAAACTGGTGGTGATGGCAACTGAATCTAAAAGCTTCTGGAAGCCAGTTGATTGCCCAACCCTAGTTTAATATCTTGAGGTCAACATGAGGTCATTTTCAGGTCTATTTTATAGTAAATAGCTGTGCATTTTACACTGGTTTGCAACAATTCTCCGTAACTGAATGGTGTTGAACATGCTAAGTTATAATTTCCAAATCCTGTCATATGAATTACTAATTCCCAATGATCAGGCATTATATTATAGTTTAACATATGGAAAGACCCTCTACCATCATTAGGATGACTCAGCTGCCACTCAAGCAATGGCTGCCAATCAAAGAGCAGCTGTCAATCAGATACAGGTAGTCTCAACTTACAACAGTTCATTTAGTGACCATTTGAAGTTACAAGAACACTGAAAAAATGACTTATGACTGTTTTTCACACTTTCAACCGTTGCAGCATCCCCATAGTCATATGATCAAAATTCAGAAGCCTGGTAACTGACTCATATTTATGATGGTTGCAGTGTCCCGGAGTTATGTGATCACTTTTTGCAACCTTCTGATAACCAAAGTCAACGGGGAAGCCAGATTTACTTAACAACCATCTTACTAATTTAACAACTGCAGTGATTCACTTAACAACTGTAGAACAGAACAGAATAGAATAACAGAGTTGGAAGGGACCTTGGAGGTCTTCTAGTCCAATCCCCTGCTCGGGCAGGAAACCCTATACTATTTCAGGCAAATGGTTGTCCAATCTCTTCTTGAAAACTTCCAGTGTTGGAGCATTCACAACTTCTGGAGGCAGGTTGTTCCATTGATTAATTGTTCTAACTGTCAGGAAGTTTCTTCTTAGTTCTAGATTGCTTCTCTCTTTGGTTAGTTTCCATCTGTTGCTTCTTGTCCTGTCTTCAGGTGCTTTGGAGAATAGTTTGACTCCCTCTTCTTTGTGGCAGCCTCTGAGATATTGGAACACTGCTATCATGTCCCCCCTCGTCCTTCTCTTCATTAAACTAGACATACCCAATTCCAGCAACCGTTCTTTATATGTTTTAGCCTCCAGTCCCCTGATCATTTCTGTTGCTCTTCTCTGCACTCTTTCTAGAGTCTCAACATCTTTTTTACATTGTGGTGACCAAAACTGGATGCAGTATTCCAAGTGTGGCCTTACCAAGGCATTATAAAGTGGTATTAATACTTCAGGTGATCTTGATTTTATGCCTCTGTTAATGCAGCCTAGAACTGTGTTGGCTTTTTTGGCAGCTACAACACTGTGATAAGAAAGGTTGTAAAATGGAGCAAAACTCACTTAACAACTATCTCACTTAGCAACAGAAAGTTTAGGCTCAATTGTGATCATAAGTCAAGGACTTCCTATATCAAGGGAGGAAGAGGGAAGATAATTACAGTGCCTGGAAGCTTTGTAGCCACCATGCTCATGAGGAAGATGCTGAATAAACAGAGCCATAGCCCAGAAACCAAATAAAGAGGCAAATTAAATAAAGAGAAAGAGGCTACCAGAAAAAAAGGCAGCAGCTGAGAAAACTGGGGAGAGGGACACATTTTACCCTTCCCAGAGTGAAGTGAGGGAAGAATTCTTCGAACCCTGTTCCTCAGATGGAGCAAGATTGAGAAGAAGACAAGGGTCAAGAAGCCTAGCTAGGAACAAACAAGATGAAAAGGCGAAGAAAAAACCAAAACTTTGACAGGACAGAAATTGAAAACAGAGTGAAAGAGATAAAAAGTCAGACTGAACTCTAGCCGGTTAGACTCGCAAAAATGTATAGTGGCTACTCACCACTTTGTTGGAAGTGTAAAAGGGAAAAGGGTACTTTTTTCCATGTTTGGTGGGCTTGCAAAGAGGTACAGGTTTATTGGCAGAGGGTTTGGAATTGGATAACAGAAATGACGGGTCAAAAAACTCAATATAAACCAGAGATGCTACTACTTGGCATATTAGAAAAAAATATAAACAAAGATGATATATACCTAATTATTCATGTGATAACGGCGGCAAGAATTTTGTTTGCCCAAAATTGGAAAACAAATGAAGTGCCTAGTGGAGATGCGTTAATAAGGAAAATTTTGTATTGCGCAGAATTGGATAAGATGACTAAAGAATTAAAAAATCAGGAGGAAACAGAATACTATTTAAGCTGGAATAAATTTTACAAATGGAAGGGAAAAAAAGAAGGAAGGTCATTAGAAGGGATGTAAATAGAGGAAGAATATCTGAAATGTATAAAGTATGTGTATAATAAGGAATGTTTAGACAAAGATGTATGTCAAAGATGATACACTATGTTCAATGTTTTTTAATCTTTTTTTTTTTGTATTCAATAAAATTATTTTGTTAAAAAAAAAAAAAGTCAGACTGAACTCTAGAAAAAGGAGCAGAGTTCTAGGGAGAACGACAGCAGAGGGATTAAGACAACAGGAATATAGAGATCAGCCAATAAACAAATATATTAAAGGTAGAGAAGGATATGAAATATAGCAAAATTGGAATTTAAAAAATATAATGTAGATGAAGTGATTATAGAAAGTAGATGGTAGAAAATAGTTTTATTATGAAGATTCAATTCTATACTAGTCTTCGACTTCATTTTTTTTTAATTTGTAAGCTTTTTTTTTTTTTTTTTTTAAACTAAATTCTCATCCAGCCACAAAAGGGAGATACAAAAACCCCATCTCCATTGTTCAAGTTTCCAGTGCTTTGTGTCTATTGAATCAGGGTCAATCCAGGTTTTTATAGTTTTTTTAAAAACAATACATGGCAGGCAGTTATTACTATTGGCCAGAATAGACGCAAGCACTGATGTGATCTACATTTTCCTGTGTATTTACATGACTTTTAAAAAGTATAGATAGTCCTCAACATACAAGCACAATCGACACCAGAATTTTCACTGATAAGCAAGGTAGTTGTTATCTGAGTTATGCCTGATTTTGCAACCTTTTTTTGCCACAGATGTTAAGTGAACCAATGTAGTTTTTAAGTGAATCGTGTGGTTGTTAAGAGAATCCAGTTTCTCCCATTGATTTTGTTTGTCTGAGGCTGCCTGGGAAGGTTGCAAATGGTGATCCCATGACCCTGGGATACTGAATTTTGTTGAAAATAGATGTCCATTGCCAAATTTCGATCACATGACTGTGGGGATGCAGCAACACCTGTAAGTGCAAGGACCAAACATCACCTAAACAAAGGGTTGAGGATTACCTGTACCACAGGTATTTCTTAAGGAAGTTGTAATAATATATAAGGCAGGTGTAACTTAAGAATGCAAAGATAAATATGGGATATTTATATAAAGATATAGAATATTTATAGCAATATATAAATATGAAGAATAACATCAAAAGTCTTTTGAAGCAAGAAATTCTTAAACTGTCAGTGAAGATATCAAAAAAAGGAGATATCTTTTCAAACATAGAAGACAAATATATTTTAGTTTAACATACTTATTCTCCTATAGTTTCTGAGTATGAGAAGTGAAACAAAGTGGGAAGCCACCGTTTAATGATAATTTTGTGCTCCACCTGAACCAAATCCTGTGGTTAATGGGTTTACAACAAGCAAAGTTGACTTGTTTGTAAATTAACTGTAGTTCATAGTTCTGTAATGGAAGAAGACATACTGTACTTAATTGTGGGTTCTCAGCTTGGTTGCTCTTCATGAAAAAGAAAGACCAAAGTGTCTTTGTTCAGATTTGTGAAGCTTCTGTATATACTGATTTATCAAGCCAGGATGTGTTCATCCAAATGTGACCTACCATCAGAGCTTTAATGGAAAAATAATTACTTTGCATGAAGATTAATTTAGGTTCCTCGCACTATGAAATCTGAATCATGGCTTTAGTCAGAGGCTTTCATGCAGTTTCCTTATTTGTTTATGATGTTCCAGTTTTTCTTTCTGTTTTATTATTTTAAAAGGAGAATCAACTACCCTTCATTTCCACAAATGTATGCAGTAGTGTGGGAGTAGCTTTGACTCCAACTGGTTTCTGAAGCTTTGGTAGAAGTTCTAAAGCTTCAAAGATCAGCTTTCCAACCCATCTTGAGCCATTAGCTCCTTGGGTGTCCTGAAACACTGTTATTTTTCAGCTTCATTTCCTGATCTGTTAACTGAGACTATTTCTTCTCTGCCTCTCGGTGGTTATTGCAAAAAAACTAATGGCATTGGGAAGTGCTGTAAAATTGTTGGAGAGAATAACAGAATAACAGAGTTGGAAGGGACCTTCGAAGTCTTCTAGTCCAACCCCCTGCTCAAGCAGGAAATCCTATACCTTTTCATACAAATGGTTGTCCAGTCTTTTCTTAAAAACCTCCAGTGTTGGAGCACCCACAACTTTCGGAGGCAAGTCGTTCCATTGATTAATTGTTCTACTTGTCAGGAAATTTCTCGTTAGTTCTAGCTTTAGTTTCTATCCATTGCTTCTTGTTCTGCCTTCAGGTGCTTTGGATAATAAGTTGACCCCCCTCTTCTTTCTGGCAGCCCCATAGACATTAGAACACTATTTTGGAACAAAATTTAAGTAATAGTATTTGCCCTTTCCTCAAGAAAGTGTTTCTTTCGTTTCTTCTTTCTTTCCAAACTGCTACGGTGAAATTGCAAGTGGAGGAGTTGCCGTTTAATTAAATGTTTTTATATATATATAAAATTTAACTTTTTTTCCCTTTTAGCAGCACGGGCCATTGCCAATTAAATGCATTCTGCTAGATTAATGCAACCCAGAAAACATTTTCTTTTTAATTATAATAATTGCATTTTTGTTTATTTTGCCAGCTTGTGATGGAGTTCTGTGGTGCTGGATCTGTTACTGATCTGATCAAGAACACAAAAGGGAACACTTTGAAGGAGGAGTGGATTGCCTATATCTGCAGGGAGATTTTACGGGTATGTGTCCAAAGTGAGCTAACCATCTCTCTGTAATGTCATTGCACCAACCCTGTAAAGAAATAATGTTAGTTCCTTCCAAAAAGTTTACACATCAGAAGCCAACATATATATGTTCCCGCTCTTTATTTTTTTTTCCAGGTGAATTCAGTTCCTCTCTCTTACTGAATTTAAACCATGGTTCATTTTCACACCTATACTGACAATTTTAGTTCTTTACTAAAATCACTACCTGATTAATAATAAATATGAATTCATGTATAGAATCGTAGTTCTAGCCAACAAGTGTATAAATTTTGATGGAAACAGACAGTAGATACTAGAGAGTTAGTGACAAAAAACATGAAAAATAAAGGTTGAATATTGGAATGTTCTTCCTTTCCATGAGATTCTTCCTACCTCCTGTTCCTATTGTCTATCAATTATTACTATTAGAAATTGATTGTTTTTATATCTAGATAGAATTGAGAGGGTATATTTACAGTATTCTCTCAATATTTTAAGATAGTCTTTATATGCTGTTGTTGTATAAAAATTGTTCACCTGAGTAACTTATTGCTTTAAGGCTTCAGCATCTCTCTTTAATTACAGGTAGTCCTCAATTTATGACTGGTCACTTAACGACTGCTTGAAGTTATGATGGACTTGAAAAAATGTTACAACTGTCGTATCACACTCCTCTGATTATGTGGTCACATTTCAGGCACCTGGCAACAAGCTTGTATTTATGACTAGTTGCAGTGTCATGTGATCACATTTTGCGGTGTGTTTGCCAAGAAATGGCAGAAAACACCTGTGGGATCAGCTGGATTCTGACTTACAACCATGTGATTTGCTTATCAATTATTATAAAATGGCCATAAACTGAGTCCAGTCATGGGGCAACTTGCCTTATGACCACAACAACTTAGGACCACATTTCCAGGCTCAGTTGTGATTGTAAGTTGAGGACTACCTATATAGTAATTAAAATTTTGCAGTAGAAGGTGAGCTGGTTGGAAGACGGAGGTGAGAAAAGGGGAAATTTCCATTTCTAAGGCTTTATCCTGAGCTTATAAATTAATTTGCTAAGAGCTAATGTTATGCCTGTACCTAATCTCTGTTCTGAATTTATTTGCTTAGAAAAGGGTCACAAGATAAAAGATGGCTCCAAATGCTTGGTGGCTAGTCATTAGAGGATTGTATGAATGAATGATTCATAGTCACTTAAATCCAATGTATAATGAATGAATGAAAGTTATTTGGCTCTCTTCCTTGCCCGTCTTTGAAATCTGCTATTTCTTTTTAGAAGGAAAACTCCTTCTTTAATATTAATAGGAGCAGATGTATTAAAATTAGAGTTTCAGATCCCTTTGTAGAAATGGGGAAAATCATTCAAAATAGGGACGAAGAAAGATATTTTCATATAGAGGGATTCAAATGGAACAAAAAAAGTTGGGAAATGGTGTTTTGTTTTGTTTTTTCCTACCGTTTAGAATTCTTACTACAATAAGGATAAGAATCAGGATAACTTCCAAATGTTATTATGTTCTATGTGGAAATCATTTTGCTTTTTATTTACACAGCAAAGTCAGCTGTGACATACAAGTTCCACAAGAAACTGAAGACTTGCTATATATATTACAATCTCTCTGATACTATTTTTTTTAATTTCTTTTATGGAAATCCATAAAATGTTCACACTATAGCTAGGTTTTCTGCTGGAATCCTCTCAATGGCCATAGATCGAAATGAAGATCAAGCCAGCACAGTTTTATCTCAGAAGTGGGTGGACTTCACCCTTTTAGGATCTGCTTAATTCAATCTGATATAGCCATTCTGAGATCCACTAATTTGTACCTCCTGCAAATAACTGTCTATGGAGACTCTCAGTCATCCAAGTCATGGTTGTCCCAAAGGTGCTTTTTCAAGAGGCAACTGGACTTTCTTGTTTTTTCTTTGAAGACATTTTGCTTCTCATCCAAGAAGCTTCTTCAGTTCTGACTGGATGGTGGGGAATGGAAGGATTTATATTGCAAATGACCAGCTGTCTGCAAGGAAACAAAAGCAAAATTAAAAAAAAAATCAAAATCAGAATAAATATATTCTCTTTAGTTACAATATATTTATATTTATCATGTCTCTCACTGACTTCTCTAGGGCTTGAGTCATCTCCATCAGCACAAAGTAATCCATCGGGATATTAAAGGCCAAAATGTTTTGCTAACTGAAAATGCAGAAGTTAAACTAGGTAAGATTTGGGGGACGGTGACTTTTTATTTAAAGGAAATACTAGGAAGAATGAAATGAGGCTTAACTGAAAAATCTTCATTGGTCCTGCCTTCTAAGGCAGGGGGCCCCAACCCCCGGGCCGCGGCCTGTTCGAGATGGGCAAGCGTGCACATGTGAAACTCCACTCACGTGAGTGGCAGACAAGCACGAGCACAAGCACATTCCCCTCATGCATCCTCCGCGCATGCGAGTGGAGCTTCGCGCACAAGTGCATAAGTACCTGCCGCTCGCATGAGTGGAGCTTCGAGCACAAGCCCACGCGCGAAGCTCCATTCGCGCGAGTGGAGGTCGCGCATGCCCGCCACTTGAACACATGGAGCTGTGTGCGCACGCGCACCTGCCACTCACACACCCTCGCACCAGTTTGAGCCATCAAGCTGGAAAGGTTGGGGACCGTTGTTCTAAGGAATACCAAAGCCGAGAATTTCTCTTGTTTCTATGAAGTAGACCTGAACATTGACTTTATAACAATCCTACTCTACTCAAGAAATTTGAGAGAGAAAAAAAATTGAGGATTCGTATCCATGACGAACCCTAGAATATACAGCAATATACCACCAAAAGGCTGTGAAGAATACTAGATGATATGGCCTTCATTCTTTGAAGTTGTTATGTTCTTAAAATAAGACCCTTAAAATTCTTGAAAGTTTATGCTCTTACAAAAAATGAAGAGATTCTGGCTAGGAATATCAGTATGCCATAATCCCTTCCAACTATCTCTTTTGCTCTCAATGTCACTTCAAATTTTCTTGAGCATTTTTACAGTTCTCCACAGCCTATTTAAAATACGTTAATTTTGGATGGGTATTGAATAGGTAAAAGACACTAATTCAAGGATTTATACATTAAACATTAGTTGGTCCTTGAAGAGATGTGGCCAGAATGTTTAAAGAAGAGTTGGTCTCAAAAATAACTAGAAGAGATCAGCAGTATTATTTGTGCAATTCTACTGTAGCTGAGCTACAATTCATTCTTCAAGGAGCTCTACGCACAGGTCTCTCTGGTACTTAAAAAAAGAAATAAACTTTATTGTATTTTGCCAGAAATGGTATATGATCTGACTCAAAATTCGAGCAGTATCAAAAAAAAAATCTGCAATCATGAAATAGAACACAATGGAGATTTTATTTGCCTTTTTTATTACTTTCATAATTGAATCATTGGAAAAAGATATTTGATACAGTCTTGATATAAATTCATAATCATCAAGGAAGGAAATACTAAAATACACCTTCTAAAAGTAAGAATGAAGTTTTAGATAACTCCATTTCAAGTTTTTAGCATAGGCGTTGGAAGTCTTTTCTGGCCTGTGGCTCTATTTTGTGATCTACAATGATCAAAATGCTTCTTTTTGTAGACTTGCAGCCAGACAGCTTGATCAGGAATCTGCTAGACCTTTTCCTAACAAATTTTGTTAAAGGTGCTTATGAGCTGCAGTTCACTTTATTAGATGCACAGAGTGACTAGACTGATGTAGGATTTAAATTGGGTTGAGGTAGGGAAAAGTAGGAAAAGAGAGGGGAAGCTAGATTGATTATACAGATGAAAGGTACAAATAAGACAAATTACAAATACTTTATTAATTAACAATTGTAATGTATTAAAAAAAACTTTTAATTGCACAAAATCTTTTGATACGTGGATTCAATAATTTCTTGTTCAATGGTGCTATTAAAGTCCTGCGTTTCTGAAGTCACATTGACTTTATCTGCTATAGTATCCTGAGAGGTTGAAATACTATGATATTACCTTATCCTTGTTTGACTTAGTTGGAAAAAGTGATCTCAATATCCTGGTTTTTTTTTACAATAATAAAGCTATATTCAATGACAACATTTCACAAGATCTCTTATGAGAACTCCAGAGTCTCATGTTTTCATCAAATGTCCAACATCTTTTTTAAAAAAGACTTCTTCATCTGTTGAATTCCATAAAGATTCTCGGGTCTACAAAATGGCCTATTTGATTTGACCCTCAAATCCATTTGATACAGGAGGAAGTTTATAGGGTGAGGAGAAGGGCTGAAATTTCTTAGTAGTCTGAAATGAATTGCCTTGTTCATGGGGGTAATCCTATTTGAAATTTAGTTTATATCCTTTTAATGAGACCAACTTTTTTTTTTTAACTTTTACCTCATTCAAATTCTCCTATTTTCAATTCAAAGTGGATTTTGGAGTCAGCGCTCAACTAGACAGAACAGTTGGTCGAAGAAATACATTTATTGGAACACCGTATTGGATGGCACCCGAGGTCATTGCCTGTGATGAAAACCCTGATGCTACTTACGATTTCAAGGTATCTATAGCTATTGGCATAGATCACATTTAGTAACCAAAACTGTTTTAAAGCCAGTTTTAATCACAGAAAATAAGAGTATACAGGTTGTAGGAGATCTAGGATCAGAACTGATTTACATATTGGAGCAATCTCAAGGATAAAATAGATTATAGGCAAGATGTGAAGCATTTACATTTATGAGGGAGAACATTAGGCTAAAGACAGCTAGATTATTAAGAAAGTGGACTACGAGTGAAATTTACAAGGTGACAAGAAAGATATCCAGAGACATATGGGGAAGGAATCTTGTTACTGATTCAGGTAAAGTTTTAGTTTAACCAAAGAATGTATACCCAGTTTAAGCTGAGCTTAGGTATTTGCAGGGCTTTTTTTGTCATAGAACGCCCAGAACGAAGTTCCGGCACCTTTTTTGGATGGAACCTTGTAGGGTAGGCAAGGCGGGTTGTATGACGTGTGTGAGTTCCGGCACCTTTTTGTTTTACAAAAAAAGCACTGGGTATTTGTATATGAAGGCTACGCTGTGTATGTTTCCTTTACATTCAGAGTTTTGAAAAGGGTCATTGTTGTACAGACTGAAAAATCCAGGTTTGTGTCTCAGCCAGTCTGAAACGATATTTCAGAGGGAACGCAATGTGTATGGCTTAATTAGTAATGATCAGTGTGCAATTAGAGAGCAAATTATTATTTTGCATTAATCCTAACTTTAGTGTGCTTTCTTTCTTTCTTTCTTTCTTTCTTTCTTTCTTTCTTTCTTTCTTTCTTTCTTTCTTTCTTTCTTTCTTTCTTTCTTTCTTTCTTTCTTTCTTTCTTTCTTTCTTTCTTTCTTTCTTTCTTTCTTTCTTTCTTTCTTTCCTTCCTTCCTTCCTTCCTTCCTTCCTACTTAATTTTTATTACAGAAGGGCTTATCAAAGTAAAAATCATAAGAGAAAAAAAGATAATGAAGAATAGTAAATAATGAAAATAGAAATAAGAAAAAGAAAGATTACAAAGAAACACGAAGTTTTATCTTCTTGAGAAAGATCAAAAGCAACCAACCTTCTTAACCCGGCTGGTTAAGGAAGTTGAAATCCCCTTTGTGTGCTCACTTAAAAGCAGACAGCAGATTCATTTTCTGAAGGAAAGAAACTTGCCAAAAGACCTTATGCAGACCTTCTGTTTTGTCATCATTAAATAGTTTCCTTGCTGATTTTCTGTTCTGAACACAGCTTAAAGAGAAAAAATGTTCCATAAGGCAGTCACTGGAAAGATATTGATTTGGGATTTGTCATTGCAGTTAAAATTTTAGCTTTCAGGCCAAATGCTTCTTCTCATGCATTTTTCCTTTTTCTCCCAACATAGTCATTAACTACAATAAATAGGGATAGCAGCGACAGACACATGGAGAACACCAGAAAATTGGGCTAGTTATTTACAGATTGTAAGCCTAAAGTCAGAGCCAAGGACTTCAGGGACTGTTACCGTGTTTCCCCAAAAATAAGACCCGGTCATAAAAGGGCCACGTTTGAAGACCCCTGATCTAGGCTGTAGCAATGGTAGTATTTGGCCTTTACCATTTGCAGCTCATAAAAGCATTACTGAACTAGCTAATTCAATTAGCAGGCAGCAGAAACATGTAGGTGCCACCAAAGGAGGATTTGTTGATAGTTAACTGATTTGAAAGAGGCAGTAGTGATCTAACTCTTGCTTAAGAAAGAGAAAATCCTCATTGGTTCCAACAGAATTAAACAACTGTAAGTTTGTTTCAGAGCTGCACTTTGTGGTGAGTTAATGAGGTCACTGCACAGCATGAATCTTGGAGAAAACTTTTTTTTTTTGAAACCCATATCAATCTAGAAGTATAGTAAGACTTGGATTGGAAACAGCATCAATTGCCATAATGGATTGTTTGCATCATGAGCTGGAACAGGGAGTCTGATGTTATAATTCCCCCCCCCTTCAAAGTTATTTAACCTAATAGAGAATCACAATCCTATTTTGTTAGTGAAATTACTTGATGGGCGGCATTGTCCTCTTCTATAGAAATTGAATGCCAGTAACTCTATTGTAAACTGCTTAGAGGAGGCTGGAAGGCATTGTGAAGCGATATGTAAGGCTAAGCGCTATTGTATTGTTTATTGCTGTAGGGCAGGGCTTTTCAACCGGTGGTACGCGTACCACTTGTGGTACATTAACAGGTGGTACGCAGCCCTGCCTAGCCAAGTGTAGTGGGGGAGGGAAAGAGCCAGCACAGGCAAGGACTTACAGTGAGAGAGTCCTCTGGAGCTGCAGACTGGCTGGGGCAGGCAAAGGCCCCAGGCTCACTTCTGGCTCACCCTCCCCCATGAGAAAGGAGGAGGAGGGGGGCGGAGACAGGAGAGGCCATAAAAGGAGGCAGTTTGGGCGGGAGAGGGAGAGAGAGAAAAAGCAGCAGCCTTGGGAGGAGGTGGAGTCAGCTGCACCGAAGGGAAAGAAGAAGAAGAAGGAGGAGGAGGAGGAGGGTGGGGGGAGAGGAGAGGAGATCAAGCAGTCACCTGTGCTGGCAGCAGCAAACAGGCAAGAAATGCAGTGGGGGAAGGGTCGCCCTCCAAGAGGAATGAAAAAAGGCAGCAATGGCTGGAGGTGAGGCACGAGGGAGGGAGATGGAGAGTGGAAGGATTCTTACGTGCTTTTGTGACTTTGAAGTTCTGGGATTTGTGCAATGTGGGCTTTGTGTTCTTAAGGAGTGTTTGGTAATTTCTATTTGGCTGATGTCTCGTGTTAGCTTCTATTGCTCTCCTATTGTTAGCTGTAAGTTTTGCTGCAAGGGATTTTGAAGTAGCCAGTAGCTAATTCTTAAAGGGGAATGTGCCTTTTTAAGCTAGTTCACTCAGCAGTTTGTCTTTTCTGTTTCTGGAGGCTTTTCCTTGTTTGATGAATATATGGAAGAGAGAAAATATGGGGGGGTTTCAAATTCTTCCTTCAGAAGGAGGTGGGCATAAGAAAGAGGGAGGCAGGGAAGGAGGGAGGGAGGGAACTTAGCACTTGGCCACCAGCAGCCCTGCCATTGACTTTGCTTGTCAAAAGGTTGCCAAAGGGGATCACATGACCCTGGGATACTGTGACCATCATAAATATGAATCAGTTGCCAAGCATCCAAATATAAATCACATGACCCTGGGCATGCTGCAATGGTCATAAGTGTGAAAAATGATCATGTCATTTCAGTGCAATTACAACTTTGAACAGGGTTTTTTTTTTTTTTTTTGGTCATCAAGTTTTTGACACCTTGCTAGGTGGTACTCGAATATTGCCATATCCTAAAAGTGGTACAATCGGTGAAAAGGTTGAAAAGCCCTGCTGTAGGGTATCTCTAACAGTCTACCATGTTGTTCTCTCCACTTTAATATTGAGATTCAACTATTTTACCAAAAGTTTGGAATCTGATATTGTCTGAAATAACTAGACTTTTCTCCTCTTCATACCTGTATAGACTAGGAATGCTTTCTGGCCATATTCTTGGATAGCTGAGCCAAATCATTATTTATTGTCTTAATCTAATGAGAAAAATTGGGTCTGTGTCTCTCTCATTTAGACTGTTTTAATGATGTTATATTAGGATCCCCTTGAAAACTATGGGAAACTACAATAGGCCATGGAGGATATGTAGTTCTGCTCTTAGTTTCATTGTACTGGATCCTGCTTGCTGGCGGTCTTAATATAATAAAGTCCTAAGTGGCCTTCATTTTATCTTTAGTTAATTGAAGATGGGAATAAAAAGAAGCAAAGAGGAAAAAAGGAAACAAGATAAAATAAGAAAAAGTAGATGCAGACTTTTACTTGTGTTAGAACTGGTTTGCAAATTTTGGTATATTTAAAGGTGCATATTGGATTTGTTGAATTTGACCAATTGTCTCAAGTAAATAAGTGCAGAAATCTAGATGATTTAGTACAAAGAGGAAATTCTAGAGATAGATAACCTTTATTGTCATTTTTTACTGTGGGTACAATGGCACATATTAAAAATGAAATTTAGTTGCTTGCTCTCAAAGTGTACACATACATAACACACATTTAAATATACTATATACAACATATGTATAGACCTACACCCTTACATATAAGTAACATATAAATTTTAATCACTGTCCATCTTGAATACATAATGGAAGGAGGAAGCTTTGGGAAAAAGGTTTTAAAACTTCAGATATCCTAGCTTTTTTAATAAAACAGAGCTCACTTAATAATATCTACAGAATTATATAGGTAATACCTGATAAATAAATAATGTCATATCACAAAGGCAAGAGATAAATCCTGTATTGTAGAAATGTCTCTTCACTGTTTTCCTAGCTGTCATTTTTTTTTTGAATAAAAAAAGAAGCAGATGATTATGTCTTGGCACAAAAAATGAAAATGTGGCAGACCTGCCACTGCAGCATCCAAATTTTAATATGTAATGCTAACAGTCATAAAATAAGAGAACAAATCTGTGTTTTCTGTTGTTTTTTTCTCTCTAATTTGGGATATAGTTATTGACTTAAATTGGGAAGTTTTAATGGCATGTCTATATTATAAATGTCCATTAGTTCTATAATAGACCAGCAAATAATGGTCACATTTTCTCCATCTTTCTGTTTCACAAAAGAAATTTGGGTCTATAATATGGAAACGGTGCCCAGAACTATCTTTCACAAATCTGCGATGCCACCGAATGATAATTCCTGGGGTCTATAGAGAAAGGGGATAACCAGTTGCTGAGGTCATCAAGAAGGCTACTCATTTATTAAACCATTTTTAAGTACAGCTGAAACACATGCACTTGCACACGTGCAAGAAACTTAAGTCTACATGCATATTTCTATCATACATACCTAAACATAACTTTATGGTGGGACAGCTCTATTACCACAGTGAAAATGTCTCATTAGTAGAATTTGCAAAGAGCATTTCAGAGTGAAGTAAAAGAAAAGAAAAAAGGCAACGGGCAAGAACTGGTAGAAAAAGCTAAATCAATAAAAAGGAGAAAGATGGAAAGAGAAGCAGCAGCATTAGACAAGACTGGAAAGGAAAGTGTTTTCATAGAGTTTTATCGGGTGATCAAAAGTAAGAGTATAAAATGATAAAACAACTAATTGTAATATTAAAAATCAGGTTGCAACATACCAAAACACTCAGTTAGAAGGAATATTTTCTCCTTTAAGAGAAGATATTGCAACTGCTTGAATTGCATTCCAGGACAGAGTGTCAACCTTACTAGGTTAGGTAGACCAGACAGGAGAAGACATGACCAGATGAGCTAATTCTATTTTATTGTAAAACTACATTAGTGGAGTCATTTGAAATACCTTTATACATTCTTGACAACTTATCTGGCCTTAAATACCAATGATATATCATCTTATAAAAGTTTTCTTTTAAATTATAGTTTAGTGTAAAAAAATTTTTTAGAAAGGAAATGGTGGGACACCCAGAGAGGCATCTTCACAGAAAACCTTGTTTTATATTTATTCCAAACTCTTAAGATGGCACATCTAACAAAATGGTTATTAAAATCAACATTTACTTTAACCTTGTCATAGTATAAATAGCCATGCCATCCAAATCTTAATTCCTTAGCATCTTGCAGTAATTTGTATCTAATTATTGGTTTTTTCCCTTGCCATATAAAATTGGAGGTATCCATCTGCCATTGTTTAAATGGAGTATCTGTTTGTATTGAAGTATTGAAATAGAAAGAGCATCTTTGGTAAAACATTCATCTCAATTACAGAAATTCTACCCATTAATGGTAATTGCAGTTTATCCCATCTCAATAAGTCCGTTTTGATATCATTCCAAAGAGGCACATAGTTATTTTGAAACAATTTTGCATTTGTGTTTGCCAATATAACCCCCAGGTATTTCACCTTCTCCTCAACTTTAAAGCCAGATTTTTAGTCAATATGTCACTGTCCTATATGTCTCTTATTTGACCATTCCCTAGATGACATTCACATGCCATCTGTAGTATATACTTACACTCACAATTCAAAGGTATTTTAATGCAGTACAAACATGGTTTATTAGATAAAAATCAAAATACCTATGTCTGTTTTCTAATGCAGTTTTTCAAATAATTATTTGTAAGTTCCTTGAATTCAATTTTCATTCCCTTTGTCATATGTCAGATTTAAGATTTCCCAATAGTATTTTTGCAGAAATTTGTCTGCTGTCCTTTGAAGGAGGTTGAATTTGATAAAATACTTGTTATTTATGTGAGTAGTTTCTCAAAAACCTACTTTTCAGAATAAAAGCCTTTGCAATGATTAGCAATCATACGTTTTCTGTATTTTATTATTCTAGCAATTGCCCTTTGAGATAGTTCTTTTTCTTCTACATATCAGTGACTAAACTTCTACAAATGCAGACTTCAATTCCCAATAATAACCATTTCTAGAATTCTGGGAACTAATATCCACATATAAAGATTCATATAATGCTATGAGAGTTTGGTATGACTGAAGAAACATAAAAGGCAATTGTTTGCAGTGGGAATGGATTTATTAAGAATTGTATGACATGACAAGAAAAGATAGGGACAAGAATCAATAGTAGACAAATACAAGTAGGTTGAATACTATTTGAGAATAAACATCTTGTGATAATAAGTTTTAAATCACAAAACAAATATATAAAGGAAGAGTGAATAGATTGAGAGATAGAGAATACCTAAGAAGATTGTATTATGATGGAAGAAGTAAGGATGGTTTGTAAAATCAGGGTACTGTAGTACTGTAAATAGTATTAGTGTAAACTAGACTTCGTTTAATTTCCTTTCCTTTTAATTTCTGCCTCAATTTCTTTTTACTTATTATTTCTTACTCTATTGTTACACCTTGCATAATAGAGCGATAGGTGTGTATGTATATATAAAGCTATAAGTCTGAAAGTTATCCAAATTAGGGAAGATAGGATTAAGAGTTGACCAGTATTTGAGGAAATAAGAAAAGCGGAGCTAATATTTTACTCTTGTGAAAATATTAATTTTTCAAATATTTAGTTCCTATTGGTAGAGAATCACATTGGATTATACAGCTTCAGTGTACTAAAATAGCACAGTATTTTGGTTTGGGTTTCTCTTAATTGGGTTTATGAAAGGTCCAAGTCTACTGAACTTGAGGAATCAAAAGTTCAGGAATTTATTCAGACAATTTTTGAGGAAACTTACAGATATAAGGTGCCAAGAAGTCCTTCCTATATAGTAGTAACTCTCATATCTGGTACATCACTGAAAGTTTTGTTACTTTTGGTTGTTTCTTTCAGAGTGATTTGTGGTCTTTAGGGATAACAGCCATCGAAATGGCAGAAGGAGCTCCCCGTGAGTATATTTGAATTTTATGCTTTATCATAGTTTGGATTGCTGCTTGTTAAAATTCATTATGCAGCGGTAGAAATTCCAATTCAGTATGATATGCTATATGCAAATATTCCCTAAGTAAAGATTTGTTGAATAAAGTGATGAGTTCAGGAACTAACGTTTGGCTTTTATGTAGACTCAAAGCACACATATAGACCAGATTGTCATGATATGACACCTCTCAAGAGTTTCCTCAAACGGTTAGATAGATGGCAAATAAATTTGATAATAATAATAATAATATACAGGCACCTGCCACATAACATCCCAGACTTAACAAGTGTTGATAAGAAAGACAAAAAAAAAGTATGGATTTTGGACATGGCAGTACCTGGAGACAGAAGAATAGAAGAGCAAGACCTGGAGAAGATAACAAAACACACAGACCTGCAAGTATAAATAGGGTTAGTGTGGCAAAAGAAAGCAAAGGTAGTATCAATGGTAAGAGGTGCCTTGGGTGAAATCCCAAACAACTGGAGCACCACTTGAATTCCATCGGCATTGACAAATTCACCATCTGTCAATTGCAAAAGACAGCTTTACTCAGAACAGCTTAATCCTGCAGTGATACCTCTAATACCACCAAACTTCCACATCCCAGATCCTTGGGAAGGACTCAATAGGTGGATAAAAATGCCAACTCCAGTCTGAACATCTGGCTGACGTGCGACAAACCATAATACATCGAGTTTTTGGCTAGATTTATTGATAGTCTTATACCAAGTAGACCATAATGAGATATTAAAATATGCACTAGGAGATGAGCTCAATTTCTTCCCCTTCTCCTTTCTGTCATATTAAACTTTCCTTTAATTATTAGTTCCATTTCTTGTAGTTTGTGTAAACATAGATATATCCATATAACTGATATAACAAAGCAACTAAAAGAGTTACTGATAAATGCTTCTTCGTTCGAATTTTATCTTTGACATGAAATTGTTGGATGGCTGGATATTTAAATCAATGTTAACTTTGCATAACAAGAATTTAATAATAAAACAACATTGAAAGTAGAAGACATAAATGTTGCATCAGTTAAAACATTTCAGTACCAAAAATTAAAATTCAACTCCTGATTAATTTTGAGAACAGAAGACTGTGGGGAATGAAAGAGAGGACAAGTCCTCTTCAAGTGTCTAGTGGAGTGTCAACATTGAAGAAGGTCATGGTTTTCTGTTGTCTTGGAGGGTAGCATACAGAATAATGGATTTAAGTTAGAGGAAGGCAGATTCCAGCTGAATGTTAATAAAAAGCTTCTAGCAGAGCAGTTTGAAAGTGGTTACCTAGGGAATTACTGGAATCATAAACTTGGCAGCCATCTGTTGGGGATGCTTAAATTCCTGTACTGAGCAGGGAATTGGATTCAGTGACCTAAATAACCCTTTTCAACTTCATGATTCTAAGCAGGGCTTCTCTTTAACTACACAGAAAAACCTGCAACAGCCGACATCAACGGCAACAAACTATGGGAAGAATGATCTACCTTAGAAAGTATTAAGACACAAATTAATGATTGGGTTCCCATATCACACTAAGCTGTAATTAAACCATTTTTTTCTTGAATAAATCACAATATACAGACACAACACACTGAGCCTCTGTGGGTCACAAACCTCAGATGCCAGATGTATACAATGTGCTAAGCAATAACCAAGCAAAGCATTTTGTTTATTTACAAGATTTATAGGACTGCCCAACTTTTATGATCGTGATTCTTGGTGGTTTACATTAATAAAGCTAAAGAAATACTGAAATTAAAGCCAGCAATGTCAAACAAATGCCAAAAATTGACAATTCCTATCACTTATAGGCTTATCAACATACATTTCTCAAAAATGGACTCTTCTATTCTACCCAAAGTCCAGGACAAAAGCCAAGTTTTTAACATCTTCCCTAAAGGGTAATAGATTCAGGGCCAATTGAATTTCGGGGAAGGGGAGGAGAGATAGATGTACTCCTCCCAGCATGAGACTGTCATAGTGCAAGTGCAACCAATGTCGTTTTGGCTGGAACTCAGGTTAAAAGGACTCCAAATAATCCATTTCCTCTGGCCTTTTCAAGCAGATGACCACTTTGTCAACAACCTTCCTTAAAAAGGGAAAGTTGGAGACAGGATGAAAACTGTCCAGCTTTGTTGGATCCTGCAATAACTTCTTGAAGAGGAAGAGGAAGACCACCATATCCTTAAGAGCTGGTGGAACTACCTACTCCCTTGAAGATGTATTTACCACAATGTGAATCCAACCATGCAAATCCTCCCCTGAGGTCTTAAACAATTAGGAGGAACATGAATCTAAAGTACAAAATGGTCACACTGATCGCCCGAAGGACCTTGTCCACTTCCTTAGAACTAACATGTTGAAACTCATCCAAGGTAACCAGTTAAGACTGTGTCTCAGTCAGCATCGTTGGAATTGCATAGGCAGATTCCAACTTTCAAGAAGTCTGAATGACTTCTCCAACTTTTCCAGCTTCTCCTTATTCAGGGGTGACCAGATTGTCCTTAGGAAGGCATTAGCTGGCTTGCAGCGGATACAATAAGAGCAGTGAAATAATTACATTTTACCACTTTTACTGTCACAAGTTAGTCCTCTGTGCTCAGAAACATTCTTCATCTTTTTCCAGTGGCCTTCTAGACATCCTTCTGCTGTTTTTTCATTCAGAGATCCTCTGAAAAGCAGGAGGACTCCTGGAATCCACAAGCAGAGAGAGTCCATACAGAGGCAATCTGATCAAAGCCCAAATAAGCTATGATTAAAGCCTCAGAGCATAGTTGATGCATAATACCAGAGCCTCAGAGATAACCTCACTTATCTTATGATCAAGTGGGATCTATGAACCTAGTCACTAAATTTATCTTCCTTCATCACATGCGAATTTTACCCTAGGGTTCAATGTCTTTACTAGAATGTTCTCTTTTTTCCATTACACTTGACAGTTTGTTTAATGCCTTCTTTTTTTTTTTTTTGGTTTCTCAGCCCTTTGTGATATGCATCCCATGAGAGCCTTGTTCCTCATTCCCCGAAACCCAGCCCCCAGGTTGAAATCAAAGAAGTGGTGAGTGTCTCTTTCTTCTACTCTCCCTATGTGCATGCTGTAAGAAGCCATTATACTTTACTTCCTCTTTATCATCTGCAGCAATGAAATGCTTCTTGTTCAGTCTGGGACAATATGAGTGTATCTACAAGAATTTGAATATCTTGTGGGAGTATAAACGTTTTCATATTGACATTGCAAACAATTGTCATAGGTTGCTGAGCACCGATAAACAAGGCAAAAGGAGGATCCAAATTTTGGTCTAGTGGTTAAGGCACCAGGCTAGAAACTAGGAGATTGTGAATTCTAGCCCTGCCTTAGGCATAAAAGCCAGCTGGGTGACCTTAAGCTGGCCATTCTCTTTCAGCCCAACTCACTTCATAGGGTTGTTATGCTGGGGAAATATAGGAGGAGGAAGGGAGTAATATGTTTGCTGTCTTGACTTATTTATAAAATTAATAAAGGCAGGATAATTAATCAATTAACGTGGTCCCAATCCACATCCACCCTTTGCTTGGTGGCTGCCAGTTAATCAATAAAAGCCATATCTTTTCATTACCTATTGAGACCTGGCTGTGCTTCTTCACTTTGACTGTAAGAAAAAAATAGACTCCTAGTCATACATTTACATGCATAAATTAATTAGGGGTTATAAATCTCTCAAGATACAGATTGAATTTGTGATTCAATCTTGAGTTTGCAATTCAAATTAAATTGATTAGTTTCATTGCAAAGATTTTATTGGACAAAAATGTCTTTTTGTACACGTGGAGTCCACTAAATCTTCAAATAGATTTGAAAGCAGCTGATTCTGTTTGACGTATCATCTTCCTTTGGCAATTTGGCTCAAAGAGAGTAGTTTGATCAAATTACTTTATAATGGAATCTTCAAACTGTGCGTGGCTCTAATTTTGATCATGGTCTCAGTCTCCACATTCCACGTCAGTAGATATAGATCCTGTTTAGATTTCTGCATCTTCTTGACATGGGTGACCACAGGGTACGATTAAAAAAAGTCATTTTAGAGTTGGGCGATGCCTACACTGAATTAAATAAGTCAGAAAGCAAATGGCATCATTTTTACATGTATTGCACCTCTGACATACATTAAAAATAAAAGCTTCTATTGCATCTTCATTGCTGCGATCTTGACTTTTTTTACCCACCTAACAGAATAACAAGAGTTGGAAGGGACCTTGGAGGTCTTCTAGTCCAACTCCCTGCTGGAGAATGCTGCTGGATTCGGTTTCCCTGCCCTCTCCAGTTCCCACTAGTCAGGCGCACGTGGAGAGGGGGAGGGGAGTGTCCCTCTGGTATGTGTGCCGATAGAAAGGGCTCTGCGTGCCCAGTCTGGCACACGTGCCATAGGTTCGCCACCACGGGAATAGGGGATCAACCTATTCTCCGAAGCACCTGAAGGCAGGACAAGAAGCAACGGATGGAAACTAATCAAGGAGAGAAGCAACCTAGAACTAAGGAGAAATTTCCTGACAGTTAGAACAATTAATCAGTGGAACAACCTGCCTCCAGAAGTTGTGAATGCTCCAACACTGGAACTTTTTAAGAAGAGATTGAACAACGATTTGTTTGAAATGGTATGGGGTTTCCTATCTGAGCAGAGGGTTAGACTAGAAGACCTCCAAGGTCCTTTCAATTCAGTTTCGCCATTAGCATTAAGGACTCCACAGTTCAGCACAGAGCCACGTATATTTTCTTCTTTTGCAATAGTGGCGAATATCTCTGTGTTTTTTTCTTCTATTGAATATCTCAGCTTAGCCGAAAACATTTCACACTTATTTTTTGCAAGAAAGAAATGTGTGTATTTACACATAACTCTTCTGAAAGGCACTGGATACTTAAGAAAGGTACTTATGACTTATCACTCTGAATTACTGATGAACATGATGTTGTAGTGCAGAAGGCCTGCTGCAATGACCCCATGTAACTCTTGCTGCTAGCAGCAAAAGAGAAAAGACAAGGGAGATAATCTGGCTATGCAAAGTAGTCAGCAGAAGCTGGACAGCTGGGCATGCCAGATAAACACCGCTTTATATCTTCAATAATCCATCTCTCCTCCTTTGCCAGTAGGTCAGGAATGCTATTGTTTATTGTAAGCCACCCAGTGTCTTGTATATGAGATGGGCAACTATTTAAATCCAAACAAACAGACTTTGGGGATGAAGTAAAAGGTGAAATTAAAACCCATGCACAGTCTTGGTACAAAAGGAGCAGCCTGTTTATTAATTCTGTTCTTTTGAAAATATTGACATAAACAGGTTTTGTGGTTAGCAGAAAGTTCTTGCTGCATGGGTGAGTTTCATTTGTGGAAAACCCCTATCCAATTTTATTTTTTTTAACATTTTTTTCTATTTTTTTCTAACAAAGCTCCATTGACATTTTTCTGCTCCTGAAAACTTTTATCACACGGTTTCCTGAATTTGGTAATGAAGGAATTGGATATAGGGCAATTATTTCATTTGGTAATATGTGGGAAAAGGCATCACAGGACCCCTATGTTTAAATTGCAAAAAAAGATTTGGCTAATGTTGAATATATATCCTGCTTATAATTACAGTTGCCAGCATTCCCAATCCATCAGGAAGAGATCACCTCTTGTCAACCTGAACTGAAATTCAGTTTATTTCCATGCATACACACACACACACACACACACACACACACACAAACACATTCTGTTATCTCAGCCAATTTGATAATTGGTGCTAACTGTTGTCTGAACTGTGTTTTGCAAGAACCACAGTTGCAACAGTGCCCAATCTTCATTGAGAAGGGACCCTGTGGTGGGTTGAGAACTAGCATATAACGTCCTGCACTGAACAGGGGTTGGATTTAACAGTCTGTAAAAGCAGCATGGGACATGGAGGAAATTCATTACAGCCTCTCACAAAGTTCCTTGCAGTACAGATAGCCCTCGGCTTACGGCCACAACTGAGCCCAATATTTCTGTTGGTAAGTGAAACATTTGTTGAGTGAATTTTGCCCCATTTTACGAGCTCTCTTTCCACAGTTGTAATGTGAATCACTGCAGTTATTAAGTTAGTAATACAGCTGTTAAATGAATCTGGCTTCCCCATTGACTTGGCTAGAAGGAGGAAGCAAAAGCTGATCACATGACTCCAGGACTCTGCAAACGTCATAAATATGAGTTGCCAAGTGTCCAAATTTTGGTCATGTGACCATGGAGATGCTGCAATGGTTGTAAATGTGAAAAAACGGTCATGTCACTTCTTACAGTGCCGTTGTGACTTTGAATGGTCACTAAATGAACCGTTGTAAGTCGAGGATTGCCTATACATAATTTTTTTACAACACCCCTTTCTCAAAGATAAATGCATTTGCCACGAAAAGGCCTTTTGCAAGAAGTAAATGTCTTATTAAAGCATTCTTACTCCAAAGTCTGGCTAGAACCCTTTATTAATGTTGTTATTTACCCACACAACCTTGCAATTATGCTTAGAGGAAGTGTCTGCTCTAGAGTGATACAGTAAGTCCCGTTGATAAGCAGTATTCTTTGCTAACTTAATGGCTTAAAAGAGCGGACTCTTTCCCTGTGTGCACAGCGCATTCAGATTTTTATTTTAGCCTGTGGATTATCATTTGACGACAGCTGCTGCGTTTAAGCAGATTGGTGTCAAGAGTTCATTCTTTTGTTTTTGCATTCCGAAATGTATCTATTACATATAGGCAACCATTATAAAAGTTGAAGCTGTTTATTATAGGGAGCATATAAGAATAATTTAAGAGATAATCCAATACTACGGCAACTGGGTCTTAGGGTCAGCTGCTACAGAGCAGCAGTCATACAATGTTTATATCTGTTAAAACATGAAGCAGTTATTTTTTTTCACAAGCAGTTGATATTCATTAACGTCCCTTGTAAGATTAATGATTAAAACTCATTGAACATCGTGGGCTTGCTTTCATAAGAGTCTGCAGAATTTGCACAAAATGTTTGCTTTACCCAAACCAATGAGGTAAGTTAACTGTTGCCTCTTGAGCTGTTTTCGACTGGCAAAGTTGAACTCGGTTAAATTATTTTGATTTCCTGAAAATATATTCACCTGTGGTTTGAACAGGTTTATCAGTTAGGCTGTATGGCACAGTTGTAGGAGGATCCATTCTGCACGTTTGCCTCTGTTTTTCAAAAAGTCTCTCCAAATAGTCTGAAATTGAGATTTGAGGTTTTTGTTATATATCAGTGAGACACAGTGTAAGATCCATGTGCAAAAAATGCCTTCAAGTGCCTCCCTTGGCATGCACCAGATACTTGGTTCCACCTAATATTTTTGATCTGCACAAGCTGTGGTGGTGCAGTGGTTAGAATGCCATATTGCAGGCTAATTCTACTGACTGCCAGCAATGTGATTCTCACCAGCTCAAAGTTGACTCAGCCTTCCATCCTTCCAAGGTTGGTAAAATGAGGACCCAGATTGTTGGGGGTAATATGCTGACCCTGTAAATCGCTTAGAGAGGGCTGTAAAACACTACGAAGTGGTATATAAGCCTAAGTGCTGTTGCTATCTAGTATATCATTGGAAATTCTGAAGGACCACCTGGAGGAAGATTCTCTTCGCACATTTAGCACTGATATATTCAGGGAGGACTACAAAAACTATGGGGGGGGGAAAGGGTCACAGCCAACTAGCTTAGATAATACTGAGTTCCATGAACGAATTATCTGTGTTGGTGTTTTAGACTAAAAAGTTAATATGAGTTTCACCAGAACTATCTTGTTCTTTTGTTAGCCAACTAACAAAAGAACAAGATAGTTCTGGCAAAACTCATAGTATTGATTATTTCAGAACACTATTATGCAAAATAATTCATATTTAAACCATTTTTAAAATGCAATGTGATTAGCAAGGTAACTTTGACTACTGTTTAAGATTATCTTAAATTGTGATGTTCAATAGAAAATAGAAATAAGTTCTTAAGAGCTCACTTGAATATTTATTTCCTGTTTCACAAAATGTAAGAGATTACTTGGCACTGTCAAGGTTATCCAAAATTTTATAGTGGATAAAACATTGGAAAATGAACCACGTTACAATTTATAAATTTTTACAACTGAATTTTTACAAGGGTCCTGGAGTTAAGCCAAACCTAAATTGAATATATTGTTTGTAGACTGAAGTGATATTCATCATTAGAAAATATGACGGCAAAGCATTATACTCACCTATCTTTCCAGTTAATTGAAAGGTTCCGCTGAAGCAGAAAATATTGTTGACCTGTTTTTCCATTTACACATGTTCATACATGTATCCAAACAAGGCAGCAACTTTGTAGAGCATTGTCCCTTTGGTTTCCACTGAAATACATGGACATGTTTAGACTTCCTGTATTAGCAGCAGCTGAATTTGTTAATTGTTTCTGTCATTGGCATTATCTCTAATGGTCCATTTATACATAAAAATAGACAGTTTGTAAGTGCCATTATTCAACCTTTGTGTAAGAACCAGCCCATTGATTCAAACAAGTCTGCCTTCATTTTTCTTCCTGAGTGTCATTAAAAGGATCTTTTAGTAAGGGAGTAGATTTGTTGGTATTGTTTATTTCATCTGCTACTGCATATATTTATTTCCTTATCCAAATTATTATACTAAAAAAATCAACAATTGGAAAATAAAACGTACTGTCTTTTGCTCTGATCAAATTGTGGCTCTACCTGCTGGCTTTCATCCCTAATTTCACTAATTGCCTTATTTGCCAAGTTTGGCATATCTGTGTTTATTCGTTTCTATTTCGTACAGAACAAAATTAGGTTCCAATTTTCAAAGAGAATAACTTTGGTTGGGGATAATTCATTTATTTTGATAAAAAAAAAGAAAGAAAGAAAAAGAGAGCCCAAATTCCAGAATAAAGTAATGCTGTTCACAACAACACCTGGCAATTTATACATGGGAGGCCATTTATCACAACGGTTATACGTAGTTTCCAAATTCAGAAAAGAATACTGAGTACCAATTGCTGAGAGATGGGATGAATGGGGTTTAGGGTTTAAGTAGAATATCGGATATGTTACTTTCAAAGAGATTATCTGCAATTACAGTGCATAAATTAATCATTTTTATTCGTAAAAGAATAAAGTTGTAAGAAAACCCAACATAGGGTTCAAGGCTCTATTTTCTATTGTGGTCCTCACTGCACTAGAAGGCAAGACAAGAAAAAATGGATGGGAACTACTCAAGGAGAGAAGCAACCTAGAACTAAGGAGAAATTTCCTAATAGGGACAACAATTAACCAATGGAATGGCTTGCCTTCAGAAGTTGAGGGTGCTCCATCATTGGAAGCTTTTAAGAAGAGACTGGACAACCACTTGTTTGGAATAGTATAGAGTCTCCTGCTTGAGCAGGGGGTTGGACTAGAAGTCCTCCAAGGTCCTGTCCAACTCTGTTATTCTGCCCCATTTCACATACAACAAAGCAAAGTGTCTTGTTTCAGTGAAAAGAATGTCAGGCTGAAGGAGCACTTGCAGAAAATGACATCACTTTACAGAGTCACCTTGACTGATAGCTGGAGTGCTCTGCTTCAGGGTGGTACCTGGATCTGCTCCATCTTAACATCAAGGCATTTTGAGGACGTATGGTAGGTTGCAAACACTTTGTTTTGCAAGGTAGCTTCAAAAGGGCACTTCAGGCTACTGAATCATTTCCTTTCATCAGCTTACCTTTTCTTTAGCTGGCTTCTGGAGGCATTTTGTGTTCCTGACCCTGGAACAAGAAATTATGGGAATGGAGAAATGGTATAATGTTACACTGAAAGGTCCCAAGGCATATGAGGGCAAAAAAGAGAAGAAGACTGTTCTTTCTTTTAAAGAAGTTTGTTAGGTTGCATGATAGGAGAAGAAGGAAAAGGAACATAAGAAAGGGATAAATGTATATACAACCTAGATATGATTTTGAGAGACCAATAATGTTCACCACAAATTAAAATCCAAGCCAATTATAAATTCTTTGCTCATTTGGCCTTCTTGCTCCCTTTCATTCTATTGGAGTATGATCCTGTATATAATTACAGAAGCATACTGAATTTGATGGGTCTTCCTCAAGGCAGTAAGAAAAACCACAAAAGTCTTTAGACATAAAATAATTTACCTCAGGTTCTTCAACGGGGTTTCCAAAATTGTAATTCTAAGAACCCACTTTGTTCTCAGCTAATTTGATAAAAGGTTGGAAGGTTCCCCAACTTGCTGACCTAACACGCTCACAAAATTGGTGGTCCTCTTATAGGGACAATCCTTTTAACTTTGTCCAACACTGTCAAACCCCTGCCTCATAAATATTAACCTAACCCTTTTCTACATATCTATCCCCAATTATTTGATTTGATAGGTCCAAAAAATTCCAGTCCTTCATTGAAAGCTGTCTGGTAAAAAACCATGGTCAGAGGCCAACCACTGAACAGCTGATGAAGCATCCGTTTATTCGAGACCAGCCAAATGAAAGGCAGGTTCGCATCCAGCTCAAAGATCACATTGACAGGACTAAGAAAAAACGAGGAGAGAAAGGTAAGATAAAATATTATTCTAAGTGGTGAAAAAATTACATTGGTCCAGGGATATAAGAACATAAAAGTGCTCGCATTGTGATAAACAGCCAGATTTTCACATTTCTCTATGTGAGAAGAAAGCAAAGCAATCAAAAAATAAAATCTGCCTCAGCATTCTGGATGTTTAATAACCTTTTGCATTCTTCACATTTATTAGGAACTTGAGGATGTGACTCTTAACCAATTTTAGAGCAGAGTGAAAATAAGATAAGAGAGTGCTACATATGACATAGAAACTCATGGAGAAAAAGCTGGATATAAATCTCACAAATCAATAAATAAAATATCAAAAGTTAGAGATTACATATATTTTGGTTTGCTCGAAGTGGGATGTAAATCTCAGAAATCAATAAATAAAATAGTCTCAATAATTATAGATTCAATATCTTTTGGTTTGCTTGCATTTAAATTCAAAAAGCAGTAAGATACAGTATGTGTTTATTGAACTATTCATTCTTAGCGCATGAATAATTTTTCATTTCATATTCCGTTATTAAAAAGAATGGAATATTTTAGAGAAATAATAAACCACTTCTTTATTATGCTGCCTTCGGGTGTATCTAAGGGTTCACAGAAATAGATTGAGATAATGCCAGAAAAAAACCAAAAACTTTCAGAGTTTTTTTTCCTAGTTTATTCAAATTATTGATGAAACACAGTAAAAAGCAGCTTCACTTCTTTAGCCTCAAGCTTTGTACATCAATTGATAGCCACCTAATTGCTCTGTATACCATTGCAAATGTTTATAGTTCCCTTCAGATAAGACAGTGTGTCAGAAGCACAAGTGAGATCATTTTCTTTTCCTGCAAGGAAAGAAAAGGCAAAGGAATGGCCTAGGCCGCAGGGGTAGGCAACCTTGGCTCTTTTATGACTCGTGGACTTCAACTCCCAGAATTCCTGAGCCAGCATGGCTGGCTCAGGAATTCTGGGAGTTGAAGTCCACGAGTCATAAAAGAGCCAAGGTTGCCTACCCCTGGTAGGGCCAGTCGCACACTTTCAGCCTTAGGAAGGCCGCAGAGCCATGGCAAATACTTCTGAAAAACCTTGCCAGCAAAAATGCATGGATGTTTCTAGCCAGTTGCCTGGAAACAACACTGACCTGAAGGCACGCACGTGTGTGCATGCACACATGTGCACAAACACACATAAGGTTCACAGGTAATAGCGATGATGTTTTTCCTTCTCTCTTGTTAGGTGAACTGACCTTGATCTAATAGAATGATCTTTTGGCAAATCAAAGTTCTTTTCTTCCATCATCTTTAGCCCTATCAAGGGAACTCTGCAATCAGTAGATTCGCTCCGACTCCAGCATCCTTCACATTAAGGCCTTTTCAAATAAATTTATATTTGGAAGACTTAACAAATTAACAGTCTTTCAGACATGCAACTGCTGCCTAATCCATTTTAGGATGACTAAACCACTTTTTCTCTGGATTGAAATCATCATCCCATCTTCAATACCCACTAGAGTTGCCTACTTCCCTTTAACTCTTTGTAAGTGCCAACCATCACCT
>JALGBA010000290.1:0-12500 GCA_023970755.1 Azemiops feae | reverse complement strand
GGACAATCTGCGTAAATAGAAAATGAGCATTTAGTTAGAGGAAACTAAAGGAGCCTTTTGCCACCTGAGATCTGTAGAGGACACAGAGGTCAAGGGAAGTGAGAGGGCCAGAATGATGAAGGTTGTAAAATAAACTCTCTGTACACATTTTCTTTGTAGCTGCTCCCATGGATAAATCTCTTTGCTTTTGAGAATAAATAAATCTCCTTTCCTCTGGATTTCATTTGTATTTGTTCTTGTGCAACCCTGACTTGAGTTGGCGGCCTAAATTATGCTTCTGACATTCTTAACTGCCCATTTTCCTCCGACAGGTACATTTTCATGCCCCTTTGCATGTGCACAAGGCCCCGCCCCTTCGCAGGTACACATAAAAAGGGGCAGCCCTCGATCATGCTGGCCCAGCCAGTCCCCATCTTGCAACCTTCTTTCCATTAGAAGAGAAGTTATAAACGCAAAGAATTATGTTTGTTTGTTTGTTTGTATCCCATCTTTGTTACCTTACAAATAACTCAAGGCAGCCAACGTATCCAGTACACCTTCTTCCTCCCGTTTTCCCCCGCAACAACCCTGTGAGGTAGGCTGGGCTGAGAATGAGTGACTGACCAAAAATCACCCAGCTAACTTTTATGCCTAAAGTGCAACTACCCAGTCAGCCTTTTATTTTTAATTTAATTATTTTGATTTATTTATATGCTGTGGTTACCATCTTTATAAACTCAAAGCAGCCAACATATCAGCCTTCCTTCCTTCCTTCCTTCCTTCCTTCCTTCCTTCCTTCCTTCCTTCCTTCCTTCCTTCCTTCCTTCTCCCTTCCTTCTTTCCCCCTTCCTTCCTTCCTTCCTTCCCTCCCTTCCTCCCTTCCTTCTCCCATCACCTTCCTTCCTTCTTTCCCCTTCCTTCCTTCCTTCTCCCATCTCCTTCCTTCTTTCCCTCTTCCTTCCCTCCCTCCCTTCCTTCTCCCATCTTCCTTCCTTTTTCCCCTTCCTTCCTCCTTCCTTCCTCCCTCCCTCCCTTCCTTCCTTCTCCCATCTTCCTTCCTTTTCCCTTCCTTCCTTCCTTGCCTCCCTCCCTCCCTCCCTCCCTTCCTTCTTCCATCTCCTTCCTTCCTTCTTTCCCCCTTCCTTCCTTCTCCCATCTCCTTCCTTCCTTTCTTTCCCCCTTCCTTCCCTCCCTCCCTCCTTCCCTTCCTTCCTTCTCCCATCTTCCTTCTTTCTTTCTCCCTTCCCTCCCTCCCTCCCTCCCTTCCTTCTCCCATTTCCTTCCTTCTTTCCTTCCTTTTCCTATTTTCCCCACAACAACAACTCTGTCAGGTGGGCTGGGCAGAAAGAGAGGGGCTGCCAAATCGTTTCCCTCTTGGGCTTTCAAGAAAGGGAGAGGTTACCAGTTCAAACCGAGAGAAAAATTTTCATCTGGCCAGGCAGCTGACACAGAACTTAAGAGATCAGAGCAAACTGCCAATTCTCAAAGGAGCTTCTGCAGATGTCTTGATCCAGCCTGAGCAGGATCTGCCATGTGTGATGGGGCATGAATGGCAGGGAGGTCTGGGGTGGGATTATCAAAGGTTTTGAAATAGTTGTGTAGAAAAACGTCGCCCCTCAAGCATAGTTTTCGCCTTTCTTCACTCCTTATACACCGTTGCCCCAGGACTGTCAGAAAGATTTAATAAATATCGGCTGCAATTTAGTTTCTCCAAAGAGGCAGCTAATATTTGCTTTCTCAGCAATCTCAGACTTAATTTGATCCCTCTCAAATGTCATGGAATCCGAGCCTGGCTGGATTTGCACAGAGATCTCCCCCCCCCCTATATATCTAGAGAGAGAGAGAAAACACAGAACATAAAATCATAGGACTGGAAGGGACCTCAGAGGTCATCTAGTCCAACCCCCTGCTCATGGCAGGAGATCTTATACCATTCCAGACAAATGGCTGTCCAATTTCTTCTTGAAGATCTCCAGTGATGAGGCACCCACAATGTTCAGAGGTAAGCTATTTCACTGATTGATTGTTCTTACTGTCAAGTAATTCCTCCTCAGTTCTAGGTTGCTTCTCTCCTTGGTTAGTTTCCATCCGTTGCTTCTTGTCCTGCCCTCAGGCGCTTTGGAGAATAACTTGACTCCCTCTTCTTTGGGGCAGCCCCTGAGATATTGGAAGGCTGCTATCATGTCCCCCCTCGTCCTTCTCTTTGATAGGCTAGACATTCCTAGGTCCTTCACCTATTCATCATATGATTTAGCCTCTTGATCCTTTATCATCTTTGTTGCTCTCAGACTAAATATATTTAGAGTAAATGTAGTGTAATACAAGGGTCCGTTCAGAAGCAGCCTCCCCATCTCCACCCCCACTCCACAAAGCTGGAAAGGTTGAAGACCACTACTCTAATATATATCTATATATTAGACAACCCATTTCAGAGATATTCCTTTACCTAAATAGAAAAAGAAAATGACCACAGGTGGGGGAGGAAAAACAAAAACGGAATAAAAGTGACTTCCGACTTCCTGCTGGCTTCCCCATTGACTTTCCTTCTAGGAAGCTGAGGGAGCGTTGAAACGGATGATCACATGACTGTGGCTGATTGTGGCGGCACTGACCCCAGCACAACTTCGCCACAATTCAATCCCACAGGAGGCTTGGGTCTCAGATGCTGGATGCATTCTTTAAATTAGCCCATTTGAGGTTTGTTAACCTAAAACCTTTTGCCCGATGATGCACTGTTTTGCTCAGTTGAAAGCTACAATCAGACATGAGAGGTTTAGTTTTATATATCCAATTGTCCTTCTTACAAGTAAAAAAAAACATATCCACCTTTTATTCTGTGGCCATTTTTCCCTTTAACGTCTAAGGCAGGGGTAGGCAGCCTTGGCTCTTTTATGACTCGTGGACTTCAACTCCCAGAATTCCTGAGCCAGCATGGCTCAGCTTGGAAACCTCTCCCTTTTCCCTCAGCGTGGCTGGCTCAGGAATTCTGGGAGTTGAAGTCCACGAGTCATAAAAGAACCAAGGTTGCCTACCCCTGGGTTAGGCTGAGAGAGAGTGACTGGCCCTAAATCACCCAGCCAGCCTTCATGCCTAAGGTGGTACTAGAATTCGCCAACTCCTGGTGATTGGCCCAACTCACACAGCCAGCTTTCATGCCTATAGTGGGATTAGAACTAGAACTCACCGTCTGCTGGTGATTGGCCCTAGACACCCAGCTGGTTTTCATGCCTAAGGCGGGACTAGAACTCACCATCTCCTGGCTTCTAGTCTTGTGCCTTCACCACTGGGACCAAACCGGCTCTTTGGTTTGGTTTGGTTTCGTTTTTATCCCATCTTCACTACTTTATAAGTAACTCAAGGTGGTAAACATATATAGTACTCCTTCCTCTTCCTATTTTCTCCACCACAACAACCTGGTGAGATGGGTTAGGCCAGGGGTAGGCAACCTTGGCTCTTTTATGACTCGTGGACTTCAACTCCCAGAATTCCTGAGCCAGCATGGCTCAGCTTGGAAACCTCTCCCTTTTCCCTCAGCGTGGCTGGCTCAGGAATTCTGGGAGTTGAAGTCCACGAGTCATAAAAGAACCAAGGTTGCCTACCCCTGGTCTAAGGTAAAGCAGACAATTAAGTTAATTTTTCTTGGAGCCCTTGGAACCCCCCAAGTTCCTTTTCGTGCAACTTCCCAAATTTCAACTTTGATTAAAAAAAAAATAATCCGAAGCCTACCTCACCAATGGTGTCCTAGCTTTGTAACACCACCCATTGCCTGAACCTATGCTAAGATTAGAGCCATCTCAGCAAGCTTCCTCAAGAAGTTCCTCCAGGGGCATTGTGGGTAGATGGCAGTCATAATTCACAAGACGCAACGTCGCAACTGAAGCTCTGCATCTTTTGTACATGCATGGATGCACTCACGTCCAAAAGAATCCTGGATTTTTCACCCCTGCAGACACCCCCTAAGTTGTTCTGGGTAGGAAATTCAAATTGCTCACATCTATGGAAGGTGCCAAGTTGGGAAACAGGTTTGCAAAGAACCAACCCCATATTAATTCACTTAAATCACATTCAAGGACAGCAGCACCTTTTAACAAAGACGGCCACAAATACGTCAACACGTCCTATTGATCATCTAAATAGAGCTGGGAATTTTTCTGTCCTCCCAGTTTCCACCTCAAAATTCAGAGCAACTTTCAGAATATTTTGATAATACGAGCTTACAAGACCTCAAAGCAAACATTACTGACAGACAACTCTGGCAAACAAACCTCCATCGGATCATAAAGAATTAGAAATGCCTGGACGAATGAAGAACCACAACACCATTGAGCTCAAAACCTCAGTTGCTAAGCAAGATCTTTGCTAAGCGAATTTTGCCCCATTTTACAACCCTTCTTGGCACAGTTTTTAAGGGAATCACTGCAGTTGTTCAGTTAGTAACATGGTTGTTAAGTGAATCTGGCTTCCCCACTTGACTTTGCTTGTCAGAAGGTTGCAAAAGAGGATCATGTGACCTCAGGACACTGCAACCGTCATAAATATGAATCAGTCACCAAGTGTCCGAATTTGGATCAGGTGACCGTGGGGGGGGATGCTGCAACGGTCGTAAGTGTGAAAAATAGTCGTAAGTCACTTTTTTTCAGTGCCGTTATTTTTGAACGGTCACTAAACGAACCGTTATTAAGTCAAGGACTACCTGTACTTTAAAGATTTTGAAACCCTCACTAGCATCGATAAAACGAGGACATGCACAACCTCCGTGCCTTAAGAGTTACTTTAATGATTCGATTACTTATTTAATTATTTGCTTATTTGATTTCTATAGCCACCCATCTCAACACAGCACACTGGGGGGGAGGGGGGCTCACAATTCAAGCACATACATTACAGTTAAAATCTCGAAAACATTTTAAAACAATAACAACCATCAAAACCATAAAAACAATAAAAAAATTAAAAGTTATTTTTTAAAAAAAAAACTCTTTTAAGAGTTTCTTGTTGCCACAGCCCCATAAGATTAGGCACGTTGACCATCTTGCTAAAAAATAAAAAAATAAAAAATAAAAAATCACAAGCTTTGCAGGAGGTTTGCAGCCCCATTTCAAGCAAAGGAGATATTTCATTTCCTTTCAAGAATTTCCCTGCTTTATAGCTCCATCCTTTCACTCCTACGGCGATAAAAGCCAGCGACTCAAAACAGTTCACGACTCAAATCCTATCACAACCAAATCGACAAGGCATCCTGAAAAAAAAAAAAACCCATGTAGATCCAGAAAGCCACATCGCCAAGCCAAATTTCAAAAACCTTAAATTGCGAACAGAGAATCAGCCACTGACCTTAGATTTCTGCATGGTTGAGTTGGGAGGGTGGGAAGAAGCCGAGCCACAATCCTTGAAATCTGAGGAAGGAAACTAAGGACTTCTCTGCTTTCTTAGAGGATCTTTTTTTTTTTTTCCTTTCTGCTTTTCTTTTCTTTCTTTTTTAATTTTGGGTGGGGGGGGGTGGGAGATTTCCAAGTGAGACGTCAATTTTGCAGAGCGATGATGAAGCCGAGAGAGTTTTGTGGGGTTTTTTTTTTAAAAAAAGCCTAATTTTGGAGGGGTGTAATAGCTTTATTTCGGAACGCAGAAGAGAAGAAAAGTCAAACAAACGTAGGAAGGATCAGCCTATGGCGAAGTCTGTTATCTTGTGATGATTACTATAGGGACCAGCCTTGAACACTGCGTAGAACAGGGTGTTTTGAGCACAAGAGCATGGCAAAACTTTTATTAAGTTTTATTGGCTCTGGACCCCACTCTAAGATCAGCAGTGGTTTCTTTTATGTTTCACAGTCTTGGTTTTTATGGATCCCTTTGAAAGGAATAGAATGGAATGGAATGGAATAGAATAGAATAGAATAGAATAGAATGGAATAGAATAGAATAGAATAGAATAGAACAGAACAGAACAGAACAGAACAGAACAGAACAGAACAGAACAGAACAGAATAGAATAGAATAGAATAGAATAGAATAGAATAGAATAGAATAGAATAGAATAGAATAGAATAGAAGATGGAAGGGACCTTGGAGGTCTTCTAGTCCAGCCCCCCTGCTCAAGCAGGAGAACCTATACCATCTCAGACAAGTGACTATTTAGCCTCTTCTTGAAAATCTCCAGTGATGGAGCGCCCACGATTTCAGGAGGCAAAGCTGTGCCACTGGTTGATTATCTTCACAAAATTAGTACAGGTAGCCCTTGACTTAACCACCATAAATTTGGTGACCATTCAAAGTTACAACCGTGCTACAAAAGTGACCTGTGACCATTTTTCACACACAAAAACCACAATTTTTCCTCCTTTGAGATTGACGTTTGTGCATACATGGCTTGGACTCATTTACTGTGTGAGGATCTGGGCTGCAATTTTCCCCGTGACCACTAGAGGTCAGCAAGAGACACGGAAGGCCGCCAGTTTGCTGCTCTTTAGGGTGTCTGGATTTTTGCAGTACAGATAGTCCTCAACTTACAACAGTTCGTTTAGTGACCATTCAAAGTTACGCCGGCACTGAAAAAGGCGACCTATGGCCATTTTTCACACTTATGACCATTGCAGCAATTTCAGTGATTCGCTTAGCAACGGTGGCAAGAAAGGCTGTAAAATGGGGCAAAACTCACTTAACAAATGCCTCACTTACCAACAAAAATAATTGGGCTTAATTGTGTTGTAAGTCGAGGACCACCTGTACAAAGAGGATCGTGGTGACAATATAGTGTGAAACAGGGTTGGGTGATTCACTTTAACTTCTATGGAAAGAAAGGTCATCAAATGGGACACAATTCACTTAAAAACTGTCTTGCTTAGTGACGGAAATTTGGGGGCTCACTTGTGGTCGTAAGTCAAGTCCAGGACTGCCTTTATAATATAACAAATTGAAAAGACAATTTCTCATTTATCAATACATTTTTGGCTTATACATATCTTAATTACATTCAATCTTCATAAACCATCCATATCCTGTTATTAATTTTACATAGTTTTTATTAGAAATGTACATTAGAAATGTACAAGAAATTATGCAGAAATGAGGGGAAAAGTATTAATATTATATGATATTTTGCTTAAATAAGGAATAAAGCTTAAGAATTATATGTTCATATGAATAGTAATATTATTGTAAAGTGACGGAAGATGTATGGAACCAGTGATGTCATATCTATGTCCAATGTTTTTTTAATTTTGTATTATTAATAAAAAACTTTTTAATAAAAAAAAAAAAGAAATGTACTAGAAATGTACATTAGAAATGTACATTAGAAATGTACTAGCTTGAATACGAGACAGTAAATGTTAAGGGAAAAAGAGAAGAAATATCTGATGTTGCAACCTGAGATTTGCACTAAAGATTTTGTTATTGAACTATTGATTAACCCAGTCACCACGTTGCTTTTTAAATAACTCAAATGTAAAATCGGAAAATTAATAAAATATTATATTTTAAAAAAGACAATTTCTCCCGCTTCTTATATTTTATAACTTTGTAAAATCTTTCAGCTTTTAAGAAACTCAAGAAAAGTTTGACGCCTACTCAGGAGTACTTCAGTTACAGAATCATTTTTCCTCGCTTTTCTGTTTCGCTGCCTTACCGTATTCTCAGACTGCACGAGGTGCTCTTTTTAAATTCCTCTTGGTGATGTTTCTGAATTTATGTCATTATTAGAGGTAGCAGAGAGCTGTTTTCTATCCAGGTAGCTGTTTTCTCTGATTACAGCTAGTCCTTGACTTACAACAGTCTGTTTAGTGACCGTTCAAAGTTACAATGGCACTGAAAAAAGTGACTTACGACCATTTTTCACGGTTACAACTTTCGTAGCATCCCCATGATCGTGTGTGATTCAAGTTCAGACGCTTGGCAACTGGATCATACTTACGACGGTTGCGCTGTCCCCGGGGGGGTCACGCGATCCCCTTTAGCGACCTTCTGACAAGCAAAGTCAACGGGGAAGCCAGATTCACTGAACAACCGGGTTACTAACATCGACGGTGGCAAGAAAGGTCGTAAAATGGGGCAAAATGCACTTAACAAATGTCTCACTTAACAACAGAAATTTTGGGCTCCATTTTGGTCGTACGTCGAGGACTACCTGTATTCCATGGTTGCCAACACTCCTAATCTGGAAAATCCCCTAGAAGAGACTCCCATATGGGGTGTTCTCTTGAGACCGATTTCAAGTATGAGAAATTAAAGACACAGGTTTTGTATATCTCTGTGTGTCCCAAAATATCTCCTGGAAACCAGGCAAGTCCATGCAGTTTCCTTGGCAAGATGTTTGGAAGTTGTTGCTATTGCTTTCATCCTAGGGTCAAGAGAGAGAGGGACCAGCCCAGAGCTATCTAGCTAGGAACTAGGGTAGAAACCAGGAGACTGAGAGTTCTAATCCCGCCTTAGGCATGAAAGCCAGCTAGGTGACTTTGGGCCAATCACCAGGAGACTGGGCATTCTAGTCCCGCCTTAGGCATGAAAGCCAGCTAGGTGACTTTGGGCCAATCACCAGGAGACTGGGCATTCTAGTCCCGCCTTAGGCATGAAAGCCAGCTAGGTGACTTTGGGCCAATCACCAGGAGACTGGGCGTTCTAGTCCCGCTTTAGGCACGAAAGCCAGATAGGTGACTTTGGGCCAATCACCAGGAGACTGGGCGTTCTAGTCCCGCCTTAGGCAAGAAAGCCAGCTAGGCGACTTTGGGCCAATCATCAGGAGACTGGGCGTTCTAGTCCCGCCTTAGGCATGAAAGCCAGCTGGGTGACTTTGGGCCAATCACCAGGAGACTGGGCGTTCTAGTCCCGCCTTAGGCATGAAAGCCAGCTGGGTGACTTTGGGCCAATCACCAGGAGACTGGGCGTTCTAGTCCCGCCTTAGGCAAGAAAGCCAGCTGGGCGACTTTGGGCCAATCACCAGGAGACTGGGCGTTCTAGTCCCGCCTTAGGCATGAAAGCCAGCTGGGCGACTTTGGGCCAATCACCAGGAGACTGGGTGTTCTAGTCCCGCCTTAGGCATGAAAGCCAGCTAGGTGACTTTGGGCCAATCACCAGAAGATGGTGAGTTGTAGTCTCCCCTTAGGCATGAAAGATGACTGGGTGACTTTGGACCAATCACCAGTAAACAATGAGTTCTAGTCCCGCCTTAGGCATGAAAGCTGGCTGACTGACCTTGAGCCAGTCATCAGGAGAATGTGAGTTCTAGTCCTGCTGTAGGCAGAAAAGATGGCTGGGTGTCTTTGGGCCAGTCACTGTCTCTCAGCCCATCCCACCTCACAGGATTGTTGTTGGGGGGGAAATCGGAGGAGGAAGGAGCATTACCTATGTTCGCCACCTTGAATTAATGATAAAAATAATGAAGGAAACAAACAAACAAACAAATAAATAAATTGAACTCAGTATCTTCAACCATTACAACCAAACTTGTTTCCTGCTTATGAGTGTTTTATATCATTTAAGCCCTGAAACCTTGTTCATTCCTTAGCGTGACTGGCAACCCAAATTGATCTACAAAGGCCTATATTTCTTGTTTTAAATAAATAAAAAAAAATCACCTAATTAACTTCAATTGCTCTTCTCAGTTGATGGAACTGCTTAGGGCTTCAAAAGAGGCGAAGGGACAGCCTAATCTCCACGTTGACTTCAGACTGCAGCGGACAGACAGACAGGCAGACAGACAGACAGATGGGCCAGCTCAAGCAGCAACACGTCTTGGAGGGCTGCTTTGAACAGATTATATGAAACCGGTCCTTTGAGCGATCGTAATCCACTTACCAAGCACGAGAAATCAGAAGATCCAGGCCGTTCAAATGAATATAAAGGTTCACTGCAAGCTGAAGCTCTCTGCAAGGATCTGAATGACTAACGGTCCAAGCAAATTGGAGGTAGATAAGAGTCAACGGAATTCTAGGAGGGCTGGGCTTAGATCTCTTGTGGGCACGCAGGGACTTGAGGCTGATGAGGCATTTGACATACACAGCTCCGGGCTCAGCCTGGTCATCTTTGAGCCCTGATGGCACAGTGGTTAGAACGCAGTTGTTGTTGTTAGTTGCAAAGTCGTGTCCAACCCATTGCGACCCCATGGACAACGTTCCTCCAGGCCTTCCTGTCCTCTACCATCTTCTGGAGTCCATTTAAGCTCACGCCTGCTGCTTCAGTGACTCCATCCAGCCACCTCATTCTCTGTCGTCCCCTTCTTCTATTGCCCTCCATCTTTCCCAGCATTAGGCTCTTCTCCAGTCCTTCCTTCTCATTAGGTGGCCAAAGTACTTGAGTTTCAACTTCAGGATCTGGCCTTCTAAAGAGCAGTCAGGGTTGATCTCCTCTAGGACTGACCCGGTTTGAACGCCTTGCAGTCCAAGGGACTCACAGGAGTCTTCTCCAGCACCATAGTTCAAAGGCCTCAATTCTTTGACGCTCAGCCTTTTTTATGGTTCAACTTTCACAGCCATACATTGCAACTGGGAAAACCATGGCCTTGACTATACACACTTTTAGAATGCAGTACTGCAGGCTACTTCTGCTGACTCCTGGCTGCCAGCAGTTCAGCAGTTCGATTCTCACTGGCTCAAGATTGACTCAACCTTCCATCCTTCCGAGGTCAGTACAATGAGGACCCCGATTGTTGGGGGGTGCAAGATGCTGACTCTGTAAACCGCTTAGAGAGGAGTGTAAAGCCCTGTGAAGCGGTATACAAGTCTAAGTGCTATTGCTATCTCCTACACCGCTTTTCTGGTGCAGAGATTTCCCTAATGGGGAATCAGGAAATGCAAACACAAAAATCAAATCCACGGGATTATTATCAAATTTGTCTTAAGATTGTTGGCCTTTGTTGATCTTCTTCTTACCGTGCTGAAAGAACACATCCAGAAGAGCTAAACTGTCATCATGTGGTAACTGAACAGCTGCAGTGATTCACTTAACAACAGTGGCAAAAAAGGTCATAAAATGGGGGCAAAATTCACTCTCTCTCTCTCTTAGTAACAGAAATTTTGGGCTCAATAGGGATCGTAAGTCGAGGAATAAGCTGTATTAAAATAATATTAACCCTTTGGATTTTAAATTGCAACGTAGAATGGTTATTCCTTAAGCAAGCAAGGATTTCATGTTGTTTTCTAACTATAGATCTACTTCCTTGATAAACATGAATATTAAGTTTTTGAGATCCAGCACCATATTTCTGATCCCTCTCTCTCTCTCTGGCTTCAGCAGTATTTCATGGGCCTACTAAAGTTTTTATCATAGCAAGAATTGTGGTGCTGGAGAAGTCTCTTGAGTGTCCCTTGGACCGCAAGGAGATCAAATCAGTCGATCCTAAAGAAAATCAACCCTGACTGTTCTTTGGAAGGACAGAGACTGAAGCTGACGCTCAAATACTTTGGCCACCAAATGTATTGTATTGTATTGTATTGTATTGTATTGTATTGTATTGTATTGTATTGTATTGTATTGTATTGTATTGTATTGTATTGTATTTTACTCTACTTTACGTTACTCTACTCTACTCCACTCCACTCCACTCCACTTCTGTTCTATTCTATTCTGTTCTATTCTATTCTATTCTATTCTATTCTATTCTATTCTATTCTATTCTATTCTATTCTATTCTATTCTATTCTATTCTATTCTATTCTATTCTATTCTATTCTATTCTATTCTACAATAGAATTAAAATGAATATAATAGGCATCAGTCTTCACAATTTCAATTCTGAATTTGCTCCATCAGCAATCATAAAAAAGTAAAAATGGTGGCTAACAGCTCACAGCATTATTAGGAAGTTTGTCCTCTCAGGAAGAAAAAAAAAGTTTAAACCAAGTTAAAAGTTGTCAAACCAGCTCACGTTTTTGCTTTGTGGCATTTTGCTTTCCTTTCATCGTGTAGGAATTTATTTACTTGTTTATAAAAATTTATTTGCCACCCATCTCATGTCCAACGTCTCTTACAACATAGGAATGTCACTTAGGAGATTATTTGGGACATTTTAATCAAAGCAGGAAGCGATGAGGCTAACTAATTCATTTGTCAGCTAAAGAAATCCAGGATTTAAAAAAAAATAAAATTAAAAAAGCCCTCTTGGTTTTCTGAAAAGCCCTTCATGAAAAATTCAGCAGAATCCAAGAGGACAGGAAGTGGTTGACAGCATCGCTGTGTTAATGCTGGATGGAATTTTCTATTCCTGGTCATCCAAGAAGACAAATCCAGCTAAAGACAGTAGAGGATTTAGTCAAAGAAAGCATTGAGAATGGTATTTATGGATACGTGTGTGCATGTGTGACTAGCCACCCCCCCTTCCCTAATCTTCTATCCACCAAGTCCTACTGAAGAGCCTAAAAAAATAAGTGTCATTCTTTTGACACTCTAAAAATAGCAGCAACATGAAATCACGGCAAATGGCATACAGTGACATGCCCTGATTGATTCTTAAAAGACATGTTTGTTTCCGCTGAAAGGAAAGAGGAGGAGGAGGAGGAAGGAGGAGGAGGAGGAGGAGGAGGAGGAGGAGG